>LPNX010449489.1:269897-376275 GCA_001517045.1 Pseudotsuga menziesii | reverse complement strand
ATATATATAATTTGTCCATAGATAGATCGAGTATTGATCCGAAGATCCTGTCACAACTGTATAAATATACAAAAAATAGGATCATAATCCATAAATATACCTATAATATTTAAGCCTGCTCCTCAGCCTCCTTGGTTGCGGCTGCCTCCTCGGCCTTGTAATGTAAAATGGCCCAGGCTACTCATCTCAGTAGGCGTATCCAAGTGGTCGGAATACCTACTAGGAACTCTTGCATCATAACGAGAATCCGCTCAATCCGCATAGTAGGGACCCCTTAGGTTAGCATGTCCAGCTTCCCCTCGAGACTAGGGTAATACTCTAGTCCCCACCCTATGTGGGCCATACAAAATATCTAGGGTGTACATCAAGGCGTACAAGTCCAACATTTGTATTTTAACATTTAAAAATGAATTAAAAATTTTATACATATGTTTATAACTTTATGATTAAAATTCATAAAAATCAAATAATATTAAAATATTAAAATACCTATCTCTCCCCATGTCTTCCTTGGCGGAGGAATATCTCATTATCTCCTCGGAAGTCCAGTCTGGCATACAAAAACTTCACAATAAATGGTACTTGTCACTCCCACCATAGATAAAATTCATCATCATAGACACTCTGAACTGATCCTCCACCACCCTGATGGATGAATACCTCTCCCCACCTGGTCAGTCTAGGCTGGCGAGGAGATGATGGTGGAAGTGATACTGCAGGGCTAATAGCAGGCACTCTCTCAAAGAAGAACACTACTAATATGCTTGAGTATCCAAAGTTTGTTTTGCGTCCTCTCTTGTAGTCAGAGAGTTGCTTCCTAATAATCGGGATCATATCCGAGCACCAGTCAAATACTACCCCCTGTATACACTCCACTGCAATCCTCATCTGGTTCCGAGTAGCTAGATGCAATGAAGAAGATCCAACAATTCTCACCATAGTACTTACCACTACCTGTAATGGAAAGTTGGTTATGTGAACAATAGGAATGCATGATCCTTTCTTCTATGTGCCTGGTGAGCAGTAAGCATCAACATAGTCTTATATTCTCATAGGGTCACCACCCCTACCTGTACCCTTAAGGTTCATAGACATACCTCTGCAAGACAACCCTGTAATAAAGTACATATATTCTACTATTACCTCCAAGATATCCCTTTGAATATCAAAGGTACCAAGGTCATGATCCTAGTAACTGATCAGATGTTCCAGTAAACAGACATTGGCCCTCATGCCAGAAGTATTGAAGAACTTTAGTAAACCACATTGTCGTAAAGCATGCAATGTTGGGGCATCTTGTAGAGCTTCTCGATCCATGTCTTTGTGACCTCTTTCCCTCCATTATAGCACCATCTTGTACCTATCCATGGACCATTATTGATCATTGGAACCCATTTATTTCTTTCAATTTTGGCCCTTTTGCAAGCTTTTCTAGGTCGCGTAGTACATGTGATTGTTATTTAAGCATCTTGTGTGTCATATGCAGGTTGCTTTAGAGCAAGTCGTGTGTATAAAGAGTGTATACGAGTGTCATAGTGGCATACCCGCATGTACTGCGTGACCCTTTTAGGGCTGGCACAAAACCATCATTTTTTTTACAAAAATGAAAATTAGAATGGGTGACAAGAAGGAGAAGGGAGAGTATATTAACCTGCAACTGACGGAAGTCGATTTGGTCTGCTTTTTTATCCTCGATGAACAGTTGAAGCCAAAGCTAAAAACTTGCCAAATTGGGTAAAATTGTCAAATGGTATTGTTGTAAAGGGAAGTTTCCTATGGCTAGGGTTTAAGAGGCCATCAATGTACTAGGGTTGAAAGGTGGATGCAAATGGTTCTGTAAGTAAATATAAACAAGATTCAAATATTATAATGGTTCATACCTTAACAAACGAAGGTTGATCAAAGCATCCCTTCAATCCTCTTCTTGCTCCTCTCACTCCTCTTGCTCCAAGAGACCTGCAAAATGAATTATGCCTTCCTTAAACCAATATGACCACATATAAAGCAATGACAATCAAATAAACATTAAATAATGATCTGACTAACATCATTCATATGATCATAAACAGAGATTCAATCACACATTGAACAATGATTTGGGAAGAAGAAGAATATCACATCTTTATTAATCTTGAAAACAAGTACAAATATACCTTCTCTTCAAGTTCAGCACCTCATGAAACCTTGATTTGGTTATGTTGCTTCTCTTCTCCAATGAACTCATCCTCCAAGCTCTACAACACAAGGGGATGATCACTAGGGAAAATTTGTGGGAAAAGAGAGTCCCAATTCCTCCATCATAACAATGCAAAGATTCTAGTCTCCTCTCATGGACCTCCCTACCTCTATTTATATGCTTATGAAGAGATAGGGTCAAAGACAAAGTAGTTAAAACTGAAGGAGTCAGTTGCATAACTACCCAAACTACTCGAATTTTGAAAAACATATTTTTTTGACATTTTCAGGGGGAATGCGTGGGTTGCAGAGACAAAAGTCACATATGCAGGAGGTATACGTGAGTTGCAATTTAAATAGTCATGTATTTAGGGCATACATGATTATTATATATAACAAGTCGCGTACAATACGCGGGTTTCCTTAAGGAAACACGCATATACATCAAAAAATCTCATTTTTAGGGTACTTTTAAGCATTTTCAGACTTTAATGTCTTCTATAACGTTTTAACTAACTCGGATACCTTTCCAACGGTGTAGATATGAGGTTAAACAGAGTTACAAAACTTAATATATGGATCCTCCAAGTGAGGTGTTTTTTCAGTGACTTTCATGAAGTGTCGCCATGGAGGTGTTGACATGCGACGAAATCATGGGAAAGTGGGCACAGGAAAAGATGTGTCATTTTGAGCTATAATAGATGCCCACTAATGTATTATTTTAGAGGGGAATATGATAGCTGAAATACATTATAAAGGAAACAACTGAGTATGGAGAGAGCAGAGAATCCAATATCAAAAGGCTCGAACAAAGGTACCTAAAAGAGAGATAAATGTCAGAAAAAAACTGATATCTGGGACATACAAGTCCATATACAAATCATCTCCATAAAGATACATGTGGATCCAACATATGTGTAACTGATGAAACTATCATGGTCGCTCAATATGCAAAAATGCGCCATATCAAATCTAAAGGAGTCATGGCCACAAATGAACAAGGTGGATCCATGCTCAACAATCGATCATAGCCACAAGAATACAAGGTGGATCTATGTCTCAGCAAAATGTCATATAAAATGTAACAAGGTCTTGCGTAGCTTGGGCAATAGCAAAATGACGATGCTAATGTCGGTCCACGGCCCCCAAGGTCTTCAATCCAAACCACCTAAAATGTACGCATCCTAACCATGCGAATAAAGGAGTTGAAGTCGAACATGGAGGAAGTTGTTTGATTACCAGTCAATAATGAGAACTATTAACAAACGCGAGGGAAACCACCATTAATGAAAATGGTCCCTAATGTACCTAGTACATTATAACAAGTGTGAATACAAGGAATTGAAGTCGAACATTTGAAGAATCCATCGAGTAGGAGACATTAAGGTATTCCCACTACCCAATAGTGAGGGAAATTTCCACTAATAACTGCAATCCCCAAGGTACTATCATAAAAATATAAATCTCATTCCCACAGCAAGAGGTGTTGCAGTCAATAGGAAGAGATCCATTGGAAGGAAGGCATTAAGGCATCCTTCATCATCCGACACAAGGTAATTCAAAGATTAATTTGATCTGGAATTTGTACAGAATTTCACAACAAGGACCGTCGAAGACATGATATAATGAATTGATACCAAGGAATGGCCGACACAAAAGGCCAAGGAAACTGCAGAATGGCCGATAAAGGTTTAATCCTTGAACAGTGAGCACGACACAAAAGTGACTTGGGAAAATTTTTACACAAAAATCTGCAATGTAGGAGACATTGACAGATTCCTGATATAATTGTAAAAGAAACCAACCGGAGGAGTAAGAAAATCTGAATCGGGATAAGGTCAAAATACTAGGACCCAACTGTTGATAGACTCAAAACTGGCGCTTTTTTCAAGGAAACAATACTTACTACCATGATGTAAAATATATGTGAATGAACTTCCCTTCCCCTCTTTCTCGTAAAGGTTTAACAAGTCCAAGAAAGAAAACTCGGGACCTTCTTCGTTTTTGGCAAGCTTGAAGAAGAGACAGAAGAATTCTAGATAAAGCACTGATTTGTGGATTTTACGAGCCCGAATTAGTGAATGCCAGATGGTGTTTTCATCCTTTAGAGAGTATAAAAAATCCAAAGAAGACTCTAGGGGAGAACTTTTTCGTCCAGTTTAGTCTCTTGAGGCCGAAAAAGTATAAAACAAACCACAAAAGAACTCTCTTAACTTCTGAAGAAGTAAGGCGCATCTTTTTCGTACTTAGTTGGGGAGGTCCGAAAAAGGTTAAATTACCACCTACCCAATGCTCCTTCAAAAGCATCATATAGCTTGAGTTTTACGAGTGTGAAGGAAGGCAAGATCACTCGAAAAGATCCATTTGATTACGAGAAATGGGGCTTACAACAATAAAATTGATGCGTTGTTCTTTAGTGTTTAACGAGGATGACAAAGACATAAAGTACACTCAGAATATTTTTCATGTTTAGTTCTAGAGCACAAAAAAGAGAAAACTAAACTCATACTAGGTGTTCCTTTTCCGTAAGTTTAGTCCCTCGGGTCTGGAAAAATGATAAACCTATGCCTGAAAATACTCTTCTCAATTCCGAAGAAAAGAGAGTGCTCTTTTTTCGTAACTATTCCACATGGTCTGAAAAAGCAATAAACTACCACCAATGTGGACGCCCATTCACATATTCTTAACAAGCCTAAACGAACAATTTTACTCGGCAGTCAAGTCTATTTTGAGGAGTTAGACCTGGGCCTAAAGAAACTCCATATCTTTCCCGTGAAGTTTTAACGAGTCCAAAAAAGTCAACTCGCGGCCTCCTTACTATTTTTAATGAGCTCAAAGGAGAGCGGAAAGAATGCTCTAAATGTGAGGAGACGAGTGTCAGAGGAAAGAGAAACTAGTTCCGAGTGAGAGGAATAAACCTATGCATAATGCAAGGAACATGAGCAAGGTAAAGAAACTCAGGGAACGTCTCCCCGAGGTAAAAGGTGTCAATTTGCAAAGGCAAAATGATACAAGGCTGAGCGACGATGAGAGAAAATATGAGGGCTTATACAATGAGCTAAAAGCGTGGAAGCAGCATCAGGATCAAAAGCACGAGAAGGGTACATGCAAATGCAGTTACATCTTGAACAACAATGCAAGGCCAGTAAACAGTTGTGAATCCAACTAAAAATCCTGTCTCCAAGAAACAACAACATCATAATCACATTCAGAAGAAAATATTTGATGCAGGTCACTTTGGCAGAAACACATGTGGCTTTAATATCTTCTACAAAAGGTGTAGTCAAGGTAGAATCAACGAAATAGGACTCTATCATGCCAAGGAATGAGGGTTCACAATCTAAAAAATTGACCTTAGAAGAAAATAAAATATCAACAAGGGAGGTAGAGTCTGTAGGAACAAACTCAATACCACAGGAGTTGAAAAATTCATAAGAAAAATCAAACACATCAGGATCATTGACTTGCTATTCAAAGGAAGAGTCAAAAGACTCAACAAGATGAACATAAGAATATCGATCCATAGGAATATCAAGCTTACTAAGAAAATCAAGGTTAGACTTAGTCACAACTGAACTGACATCCAAAAAAAGGTTAGACTGTATCAAAGACTCTAGGAAGACTTCATCTAAAGGAAGGAGATCATCTGAGATAGGACACATGTCTAAACTTTCAAATGGATTGACAGAGTGGAGAGCAGGCTCCATAGTCTGTATAGGATGACTCACCTAGTCAGCTGCTAGGAACAAGTCCCAAGAAGGTAAGCATGAAAACAGAGGCTACTTCTTAGTAGCAATTGAACGCAAAGGACATGAGGCCACATAGCTCATATGTGGTGGGGTAGTGTCTATAGAAACACTGGGAATCAGAAAAGGAAATAAATGGTCTCTAGTTGGGTCAAGAGACAGATCAAGAAAATCCAACTGATCAATAGTGACAATTTATTCGCCATGATTAAAGTACATCACACGAAAGAATCTTAACACCATAGCTTGCATGGCATAGACATAATCACGTCCGAGGAGCATATTGAAGTCCAAGGGGTCTTTTATCACCATGAAGTCAACTAAGACGGTCTTTCCACCCAAAGTAACAGGTGTTTGAGCGATAATTCCCAAGGCTATACTAGTTCTTCTATCAAATGCTAGTAACTGACTAGATGTCGACACAAGGCTGGCAGATCCCATGCATCGCCAAGCACGAGTAGACAAAATACTAACTAAGGATCCTTCATCAACAATACAATGAGCAATCATGTATGGTTCAACTTTGAACTTTATCTAGAAAGGTGCATTGGAAGGAAGGCACGACTCAACTAGACTATCCCAATCAAAGGAATCAATCTGAGGGCTTGGTGGGGGTTGATCTAAATGGAGTTCAGTTCCCACTTGTTCACTACATTCTGAACTGGCAGTGTAGAAAATGTGACTAGCAGACACTTCACTCTCTAAAGGAAGAGTTGGATTGATCGAAAATGAAATCAATTCAACCGCTTTGTGAAAGTCACTCTTCAAAGGGAGATTGGGATTAACCAAAGGTGACATTGGTTCAATCACATAAGGATAACTCTCCAAAAGAAGAGTAGGATCGACCAAATCTGAGATTGGTTCGACCACTTGATCAACCAAAGGTTGAGTAGGTTGTTGAGAAACTATAGGTTGTTTAGGAGAAGGAAATTATTGAGTCTCAGACCACACTCTTCACACCTCTACGATAGCAGGGAACTGGTGAGTAAGATGATCTCCCTCACATAGCTTACATGGGAACTTAAGTTTGCCTTTCGAACGACTATTTTTCTCAACGGTGTCAAAATGACTAGCAATGGCTGACTGTTTGCTCTTAACATGATCTGAGAGTTTGCTCCCAGCATGACCACCAGAGACTGGGTTACTAGGTCCAACTTGACTAAGAGAGGTTGGTTGTTGAGAGACTTCAAGATGTTCAAAAATGGGATGACCATGAAACCAAACTCATCGTACCTTTGCAATGGAAGGGAATTTATAAGTAAGGTGGTCTCCCTCACAAAGCTTACAAGGAAACTTGGGCTTTTGTTTTGAATGGTTGGTCCTTTCAACAGTGTCAACATGACTCGTAGTGGTTTATTGATTGTCTTCAGCATGAACCACATAGGTTGAGAGACTTCCCCAGCATGACCTGCAGAGGCTGAGAGACTAGGTCCAACATGATTTGCAGAGGTTGGATGGGCACCACCAGCATGAACCATAGAGGTTGAATGGTTAGGATCAACATGCTTTGTAGCAGTTGAGTGTATGCCCTAAGCATGAACTTTCAAGGCTGGGTGGATGGGTGGATGGATCCAACATGACCTGCAGAGGTTGGATGGGGAGGTTCAAATTGAACATCAGAGGTTGAACGGGTGCCCTCAACATGAACTGCAGAGGCTGAGTGACTGGATCCAACGTGACCTGGAAAGGTTGGAAGGATCCCACTAGCATGATCAGCAGAGGATGGATGCTGAAGATCAACTAGACTTGCAGAGGTTGAGTGCTTAGATCCAACATGACCTGTAAAGGTTGGATAGGTGACCCCAGCATGATCCATAGAGGCTGGGCGATGAGGTTCAACTTGACTTGCAGAGGTTGAATGGGTTTCCCCTTGATTATGTTCCTTCTTCCTATTCCTCCTTCTTTTACTCCTTTTAGACTGTCGGTTACTAGTATTAGTACTTTCACCGCATGAGGTAGAAGGAGGAGGAGAAGCAGCTACAGGTGAAGGAGAAGCAATGTTTTGATTCCATTGATATAAGGAGCTTACTTGAGAAGCATCAGGATAATTCATGATAGTTGGAGTGGAAAACAACCACATCGGTAGCCCTAGGGTGAATCCAGGTAGACTCAAGGTGGCCATCAAAGGAACACCAACATTCCCTGTCAGAGGAATAGTACAAGGAGTTCCCAGCATGGGGATCTCTTGGTTGGTGTTCAAAGGGGTGTTAGCCATAGTTTAAAAAAATAAGACAAATTCTGAGGTCGGCAAGAAACCAACAGTACAAAGCACACACCTAAAGGAAAACTAAGTACAGACAAACCACAGAGCACTCAATAAAAAATTCCTAAAGCCAAACAGAAAAACAGATATAAGATATGGTTTCCAAAAGAAAGCTAAGAGATAGTTACTTGGCATCCTTGTAGATGTTCTTAGGGACAAGTGGAGGAATCAACCATCATCCTCCCACACCTTCTACCGAGATTACCATCAAATCCCATCGAAGGTCAACCAGAAATATCCTTCCAGTGTACCTGTGTATCAACCCTAGATGTCAAAAGAGACTAAAGGCTACCGCAACTATACTAAAAGTCTGGGGGGACAATCGCAAGCCTGGTTCATACGCATGGGACGGGTATTAAATACTGAAACCCTATCAACACCGTCATTTCATGCGAGTTACAATGTAAATAGTCATGTATTTAGGGCATACGCGAGTATTATATATAACAAGTCGCATACAATATGCAGGTTTCCTTAAGGAAACTCGTGTATACATCAGAAATTCTCATTTTTAGGGTACTTTTTTGCATTTTAATACTTTGTTATCTTCTCAAAAGTTTTAGATGACTCAGATACCTTTCCAACGGTGCAGATATGAGGTCAAACATAGTTACAAAACGCAAGATATGGATCCTCCAAGTTAGTTTTTTTTCAGTGACTTTCATGAAGCATCGTCATGGAAGTGTCGACATGCGACAGAATCATGGGAAAGTGGTCACGGGAAGAGATGTGTCATTTTTAGATATAATAGGTATGTTTTATTTTTATTTTTGAACTATATATAGAAAAAATTCAAAATTTTGAACCTATAGTCTATAGTTTAAAATGTTTTTTGTATAAATGAACTAATACCATGACTTTTTCCCTAAGTGCAACAAGTTCGAGATCTATAAGAATTTATTACCATCTCATATAGGGTAGGATTTGGTCTTCCATATGTACTTTTGTATCTATACCTCATCCATTTTTAACCCTAGGATTACCTTTTTTACCACGAACTAGGATTACCTTGTTTACCTCATCTGCATCATTGTTGCTACATGGATAGGGCCTCCTTTTCATGGGTACCCTAGTTTAGAACACTTTGATTTATTTCGGTACCCATGCCGCAGTTGTGGTAGATTTGCAAGAGCCTTCTTAGTAGTTTTTTGTGACAAAATGAGCCTTCATTTTGCATCTTTTTGTGAGCTATCCTTGTTTATAAGGCTCGCTGCCCTTATGGAGTTTCTTTAGGCCCAGGTCTGACTCCTCAAAATAGACTTGACTACCGAGTAAACTTGTTCATACAGACTCGTTAAGAATAAGTGAACGGACATCCACATTGGTGGTAGTTTATCACTTTTTCGGACCATGTGGAATAGTTACAAAAAAGGAGCACTCTCTTTTCTTAGGAATTGAAAAGAGTATTCTTAGGAATAGGTTTATCACTTTTCCAAACCTGGGGGACTAAAATTATGGAAAAAGAACACCCAGTATGAGCTTAGTTTTCTCTTTTTCGTTCTCTGGACCTAAACATGAAAAATATTTCGAGCGTACTTTATGTCTTTATCATGCTCACTATAACCTAAAGAACAAAGCATCTAGTTTATTGTTGTAATCCCCATTTCTCATTATAAAATGGATATTTATGAGTGATCTTTCCTTCTTTCACACTCATTAAAGTTAGTTTATTTATCGCTCTTGAAGGTGTGTCGGTCTGGTATTAGTTTACCCCTTTTTCAGACCTTGTCGACTAAGTACGAAAAAGGTATAACTTAGTCCTTTGAGAGCTAAGAGAGTTCTTATGTGGATTTTTTTATACTTTTCCTGCCTCGGGAGACTAAATTGTACAAAAAATCACCCCCTTGGAGTCTTCTTCGAATTTTTTAGATTCTCAAAACATGAAAACACCAACGAGCATGTACTAGTTCGGGCTCATAAAATCCACGAATCAATGACCTTATCAAGCATTATTCTCTCCTCTCTTCAAGCTTGTAAAAAATGAAGAGAGACCTGAGTTGAATTTCCTGGACTCATTAAAATTTAACATGAAAGATAAGGAACAATTACTCTCTTTGGATTATAAACAGTGGTAGCATTTCCTACTTGAACATAGCAGTCTCTAAACTTTCTGATACTCATGTCTCAGTTTACACTTTCAGCTCAACTGTTACTTCATTTTTTTACTCCTCCACTTGTCCTTTATACATGGGGAATCTGATCATGTCTCCTAAATGACAGATAAGTCTAGTTGTTCTATCTGCAAGTTAAAAGCTGCCTTGGGTCATTTATGTGTCGTGCTCACTGTTTAAGGAGTTGTCCCTTCATCTATTTATTATCATGATTCCCATCATTATCCTATCTGACTTTTACTTGTGTATACCTTCATGTATCTAGTTCCTAGTCACTCTTGTGATCTATTAGAGGATTCATTTCCTTCTTCATCACAATACGGTTTCCCATCAGCACTTCCTAAAGATGAAGACTTGGAGTTTTGATGATTGTAACTTAGGATTCACTACCATTATTGGTGAACTCATTTGCTTCAATTGTCAATTTCACTCATTATTCTGACATCTTGTTGAGTTCCTTCCATGTTCGACTTCAGCACATCTATTCACATAGTAGGTATTGTACTGGTTCCTTTGTATTTCAACAAATACCTTAGGTTCACCTCTATAACCTAAGTTGCACAAGATTGTGTTATGTTCTCCTACACAACTTTCAGATTTTGAAGACTCGTCATTGTATATTGTGGCTTTGATCCACCTTTGTAATATATGTGGTCTTGTTACCCATATCATATGATGTAATCAAATGTTGTAAAGGAGATAGTGTTCCATTATATTGAACATGACATCCTCAGATGTGATTTTTTATATGACTTTGATTTTGTATATGTTTCAGGTATCTCCTCTGATGCCTTGGTCACTTGAGTTATCCAATATTAAACACTATAATGTATTTTTTCCATCGCTTCCCTCTGACCTCACACATTAGGGGGCATTTTTTATCATGTAAAATCACACTTCTCTGTCTGAGTACTGACATCCAATATGTCGGAACACAAAATGACGAACTGGATTGAAGTAGCCAAAACACTATAGATGGGAATGACTGTTGATACATCATCACCTAACCAACTGAACATATTTTTGTTTGGACGTTAGGTTTGCACACACGAATATTTGCACAGCAACTCGCGTACCACACGCAATTATGTTCATTGCAACTCGTGTGTATATTTTTAGGGCTTTCCCCCGCGGGTTGCCTTAAATCAAGTCATGTGTCATATGCGACTTGCCTATATCAATAGTCATGTGTACCTTAATTCAAAGTTAAAAAATATAAACATGATTAGCTGAGGACATTTGGGCCCTTAATCATAACCATCCCAACTTCCTCAACCAGCTCAACCATCTAAACCTCTCTCTTTCCTCATGTATAAATAGAGGGTATGGGTTGAGTCTAATCAATCATTATTGGAGAGAAAAGTTATGCTGGTGGTATGCCTTTAGAAATTTTGGAGCAACAGAACTCAGTGTCCTTGGTTTCCAGAGAAGAACTTGTTTCAGGAGTTGGGTTGTAATCTCACCATTCCTTTTTTATCAATAAAGAAAGTTCTTCTTCCAATTTTGTGCACTCTTGTATATGTTGATTTATGAATTATCTTATAGTTTCATGATGAATATGCTATTTCATTAGCCATTAAGATATTCGCAGGAAGAACTTGTTCTTTGTAGGTGATACCTTGGAAGCTGTGGAGACAACAAGGAGAGGAGAAGAAAAGCTAGGATCAACCATCATAAACCAGGTTTGTTCAGTTTTCTTCCTATTCCTATTTCAATTTCTACATGGTTGATTGTCTACAAGTTTATTCTAGTAAGTTGGTAACCCCAAAGACCCTCGGTTATAAGGGTTTGTTTTCTTGAACAACACCAACCAATGAGTAGGGATCATGACATACACCCATAAACATATTTCTTATTCACTATCTTGTTCAAATTAATTAGTGAACTGATAAAAAAGATAATATATTCATTCACACAAACAATAGCATGTTTATATTGACAACTAAGCAACTACAAATCCCCATTAATTTTGTGACAATGTGTTACAAGGTATGGACAAATTGAAGTTGTCCATACCTTGTAAAAAACTAACCAAGTATTCACAATCTCATGATATGCCATGTATCATCAGGACACAAACATTTCAAAGTCTTCTAGTCTATTCAATATTGTGTATAATGAACAAAGTACAAAAATTTCCAAATTGGAAGAGACAAACAAGGAAGATGATTTATTTTAACTATTGGCCTTGCATGCAAATTTTTGAGCTCCTCAACTACATCAATACGTTATGTCTACAACAAGATTCACTGCACTATGTTTTTCAATGCATATCATATTATTGAAATTTATTCCTATGTAACTAGGTCACAACACCACAAGTGGGTGACAAAGAATACTAGTGTGTTTATACCACAGCATTACTTCCCAATTTTAATTTGTGCCAAAATTCGCCACTGTAATGTGCATCGAGCACCAATACCTTTATACTAACATGCATAGCAAATACAACAACCAAATCCACAAGCGAGTGCTTAAACAAATTCTTAATGAATCTCTGTCATTAATTCGATCAATCAATTATGCTTTGTCAAACTCTCAACCCTTTCATTATCACCACTGGAACAAAGAAATCCTTTTTAGACCATAGCTTAAAATGAATTTGTATTTATACAATACCTTAAAGTGGTGATTAGGACCTTAGTGTCCAAGTTAATCAAAGACCCACCCTTCCAAAAGGATCCTTATGAGTTGTGTTGACAGATGAAGGATCAACCCTGGAAAGAGTTAGCCGGGGATTTATTGGGTGGTACCATTCATTCAGTTTCCTTCATAGTTATTTAAGTGGTAGTTTTCTTTCATGTTTATGTTATGACCATTTAAACTATATGTTTTGGTTTAATCCACCATTATGTTTGGCAAACCAAGTCAACATCGAGGACCATTATGCTGCTATTGTACCTTTAGAGGAAATTTCAACTCAAAATGGGCATTTTAACTCTAATTCAAATTCCATGTCATCATGTGTTAGCCAATGAAATTGCTTTAAATTTGAAATACCGTATAGGTATAGGTCTTAAACATTTTTTTAATATAAATTTGGGGATATGTATCATAAAAAAACTACTTTTTTGTTTGTATTTTCGACATATCTCCCCATGTTTTTACTCAAATTTTGATCGGGAGAGCTCGTTGGATGCAGAATTAAATTCCGCATCCAACGGGTACCCAGTCAGCATACTTTTTATGAACCCCTCTACCCCAAAAATAATAAATACCTAAAAAAATGTGATGATGATGTCATCATCATGTTTTTTTAGGTATTTCTTGTTTTTGGGGTAGCGGGGTCCGTTAAAACTATGTCGGTTGGGTACTCGTTGGATGCGAAATTTTAATTCCATGTCCAATGAGCTCTCATGATAGAAATTTGAGTAAAAACATGGGGATATATGTCAAAAATACAAACAAAAAAGTAGTTTTTTTTCTTTTCTTCCTCCAAAATTAATAAATATTATTTTAACTATTTTTTTTTTTAGGAGGCCCATTTTGAGTTGAAATTTCCTCTACTCTGGAAAACCAAAATATATTGCGACAGTTAAACCGTCTAAGAGTGGCAGATGTCATTCTCCCTAATATATCCAAATAAAAAAATTTGAAACCCATAATTAAAAAGCGATCTTTCACAAAACTGTTTTACATAAAGCATTTAATGCCATAGGATTTTCTCTAGAATGAGTTACTGGAAACATGATCGAAAGGCAGTCCCTTCGCCTCACAGGGTTTAGGACGAGCTGGTAACTCCATGATTCCAGGCTTTGAATCTCCCTATATCTTTCTTTTTCCCTTAAACATTTAGTTTTCCCGCGTGAATTTACAGTTGGGAGGTCTCTAATGCCTGGATAATTATAATGAGTGAATTATATTGGTATTTTCATATTGATGCGTAGGTTTTAAACACACAAATTATGATTTGTTATATGTTTTCCTTTTCGTGTGTCGAATTGATGGTGAGGGTAATAGAGTTTGTTTTCATTTAATTTCTTGCCCATGTGTTGAGTAGCGTCAACTTCTTTAATTCTATGCTAGGATTCCCCTGGGTTGCAAACCTATCAACGATGGCAATTTAATCTTATCAGTGTTGTAATTCTTACTTGTGTGTCAATAAATTGCCTCTTATTGGTTGCAGGTTTTCTTCCTGTATAGAACGAGCTAAATCGATGGATTACGTTGATTCCAACTATTTTCTTATTTTTAAAAAAAAATTAATTTGGTTATTTGTTTTACTTCTTTGATGTTTCGAGCATTCCTTGGTTTATCCTCATTCATGAAGCAGTGGTGAAACCAAATTCAGTTCTGAACCTGTGCAGCATTAAGAAATAATATTGGGCGGTCATATCAGCGGCGGAAGTGCTAAAAATCAGACTTATGTAGTAAGGAGCATCAGTAAATAAGCATTAAGAATTGGTTTCGGAAGTCTGTGTTTTCCCTGTGCTTGGATACAGACTTCAAAGAATAATGAATCGGCATTCTGGGCATGATTAGTGTCATAGCATATGCAAATAATGGATTCTGTCCACTTTTCCACCTCAAACAGTAGTAAAGAGGAACTTCATGGGTTGCCTCAAATGTTCTTGAACCATATCTGGACCTGTAGAAAGAGATTTACACGCAGAAACCAGCAGCCATTTAACATCTCTCAATTTCATATTAATCCACGCTTTATGAGTGTTGAGTTGATATTTGTAAGTAACATTGAATCAATAGCATGCATGCAAACCATATGCTAGGAAATAACTTTGAATGAAGATATGAGTTATGTCAACGAGTGTGTAAATCAAAGTCTGGTCATGAATTAAAATGGTAGCTTACACATTTAAAATCACATTTATAGAATATGAGGAAAAGTTGACCTGACGATCATCGACTTAGGCATTGACTGTTTAGCCATTGAATTATGAGGTTTATGGGCTTATGGATAAATACAAGGGGCGGCTCTTCATAGGCCGTCGAAAGACGACGAAAGCCGGAGAAGGACCGTCCCCTTAATAACACCTTCGGTGCATTAATAAAATAATTACTAGCTATACAACACATTATCATACACTCATACCATATAACATACTTACTATTACTATGTATTATTTATTTACATACGCATGTTTTGTTTAAATACATATTATAATTCTTCAATCATATATCACATTATTATTAATCATATACACAACATATTAGTCATATAACCTATACATTATATATTTAATATATTCATCTAATTATTATGCTATGCCATAATATCCATACAATTATAACAATAATTGCATAACCCAATACTATCATATTAGATACATATTATAATATATATACTAACATAACACTTTTGATCACATTATACTTCCTAATATTTCCAAACTCCCAAATACTTCAAAGCACTTTCAAATATTCTCAAATACTTCCAAACACTTCCAAACACTTCCAAACATATCCAAATTTTACACTTACATCATTACATACGTTCACCTCTATACATATATGATATTCACAATATTACATACATGTAATATTGATAGCTATTATATATAATAAAATACATATTATAGTATATACAAACATACAAGCATTCANATATATATATATATATATATATATATATATATATATATATATATAAAGAGAATATAAGTCATTAAAGACAAATGGCTCATTTCCTTCAAAAATAAACTAAGAGTTACATCTCTATAAGTAAAATAAATAAAATAAAAGAGAATATGAACCAATAGGGACAAGTGACTCATTTTCTCCACCCAATAAATAAATTAGTAAGATAACTAGGATAATAATAATGTTACCACTAACCCCATAATAAATTAATTAAATAATATCATACAAAAATAGCTCGTACCTATGCTTACTTCCAAGTGGCAATTGCACCACTAACTAATTACATAAGTTGGCATAGTAATAATTAATAAATAGTTTAAAAGCACACTACAAGCATAAAATAAAAAGTGAATGAGAAACACCATTTAGACAAGTGTCCCAATCCTAAAATGGCCAAGGAAATACTCATCCATGTTCGTATAAATAAGACTATAAAAGCATATCATCCATAGAAAATAAAAAATTCATATAGAGTATAAATGTCACTTAATAAATCATAATAATATTTAATAATAATAGAACTATATCGTCTTAATAACATAGCATTAAATTAATATTGATAATACATAGTACATACTATTATAATGATAATTATTTACTTATGAATCATAATGCATCAATAAATAAGCCATACTACAAGAAACATTTCAATATTAACAAATTCAATGAGAAGTAAAAGAGGCAATGTACAAGCATCAACCAATCAAGTATCTCAATTATTAGATATGCACCACATAGTACTTACCAATCAATCTATTGAACAACAAATATGAAATATTAATTAATTCTAAGGCATACAATGGAATAATATTTCAAGTGAGGATTATTTTTCTTCTATTAACATAAGGGATGTTAATTCCATCTTACTAAGCATATTTGTAAACTCCAAATGCATGTATGCAGAAGATAATAACTCTGTAGAAGCGCAACATCCGTAGTGTTTGAACCTAAGCTCTGATACCATTTGTAATTTCCCCATGGTCTATCAAAGGGTCTGAGGGACATATAATTATCTCTCTAAATATAATTAACACAACGGATTAGTTAAACAAATATTAAATTTCATTTTCCAAGATTTAATCACGACAAAGTCCCTTTAATTACCAATAAATTAAAATAAATTCAATAACTTTTCCAAAGTGTGATACAAGGGTTGGGAAGGATTAATAACACCTTCTATCAAAATCACATATCCATTCCAATCCAATTCAATCATAAATTACACCTCTAAATGTGATTCACTCTTAATCATGATTAACTAGTAATTATTGTTTTGATTATGATACTTAACGACACTTAGCACATAATTAATGGTACTTAGTATAATTTCATTTGTTTATCACTTAACCATTGTTTATCAATTGCAATGGATAATAAACACCTAATAACATGTAAATTAGGCCTAATTACCATTTTCCATTAATTAAACATAATAATTATGAAAATGATTCCACAAGAAATAGTTAACTAGTTGTTCAATACTAACAGCTAGTCTTGCACAAATTCGACACGCAATCATTCCAATGAACCAAAAAGTGAACCTACATCCATTATAAACATATTTAAGAATGCATGTACAACAAAATAAAGTGATTTTTCATATATTATCCGATTAAATAAAGGAATAATGTTTCAAGTTCAATCAGTACACCTAGTTAATAAACACTGCCAAGAATTCAGTCAAACCAATCATACTGACTTTCGAGGCACACCGAGGTGAAGGTACATATATGTAAATAGAATTCTAAATCAAAATTAAATTACTGATAACAAATAATATGGATGTGCATTCATCTTTTACCAAAAACAAAAATTCGAATCCAAAAACTATTTACCAATTTCACCGCAACATACCTAGTTTCCAATTTGACTTTCCAAATGCCAAATAAAGAGAAATGTATGACTATTTTATTTCATGGAAATAGTATCAAGGGTCACTTAAATTCATATATATATATATATATATATCTTTCCTCCCATATACATTCCATTAAACATCTCACAAACTAGTTAATTTTACTCATATGAATTGACTAGTAATTCTATGAATCACTAGAATAATTAAATAAATAGATCATAGAATCATTAAAATGAAATTCCAAATCTAAATATCGAGTTTTATCATTCATACCAGATTTATATCTCATTCTAACATTTTTTCAGACACTTCATATGCAAATCCACAAATCTACTCAAAACAATTCCATTGGAGGAGCTAGAAATTGGAAATTGATCTAGAATTTCGGTAGAAATTTCCCCAAGACTACCACAAATATGTATCCTCACATTCACACACACATTTAAATATTATTTATCATACATAAGAATAAAAATAACACTCAGGAATTTTCACAAACACTTCATGTGCCAAGTCTCCAAACTATGCCAAACAGTCTGATCTAAGAACTAGTTTTCAAATAAAAGGTAGAAGCATCAAATAGAAGTCTCTTAAACCATTATGAGGTTATTGTACCATAAAAATACACATTATAGAATGAACAAGGGTATAAATATCAGTTCTATAGTATACGTACCAAATAATTATTTCATCAAATAAATTATGCACAGAATCCTAAAAACTAGTTTCCAATTCCTTCATAAAATTTACTTGCATAAATAGATTGATATATGTGAGAAATTTATTCTAGAAATAACTCATAATTTTCATCAAAAATTTCATGTACATCAATAAATGAATTATTTCATAGACAATGAAATTAAATAAACATGAGATAAATCACTTATCTTATCATTTCACGACTAGCATCATCCAGACCACGTTCCACCCAGCCTTTGGCACTGCCAATCCAGATCTCACTTTGAAAGGCCACCCCCAAGCTAAGACCATATATCCAAAACATAGGTGCACTCTATAATATCTCAAGTATCAATTTGAGAATCCAAAAATCTATTCATCACCACATACTTCCTCTTCCACCCGATAAGCAAGTGCAATGGTAGTCTAGGCCCCCTAGTCTATCGAGATATCGTCATTCACAATTAGGATTTATGTGGAGGTATAGGATAGAGCCAAGTAGTGGAAACATAGGAACTACACCACAACTTTCTGGTATTACCTCTTACACCATACAATATCATTGTGCTTCAAGCACAAAGTTCATTCACATAGTAGATCATTCATGGTTTCCCAAGCTCGCAAGCTTATTTCTTTAACCATCAAAGGTATGAACAGCCATATTCAACAACCATCCAAAAGAACCATGAAAAACAACCCCAAACCAAGGATATCAAACACGGATTTATAGACCAAAGAAGGTAATTCTAACTCAATGCAGTCAAACCAAACCAAGGTAAGAAAAATTGAGTCAATCCAAGGGGGTTAATTCAACCATAATAGGTTAACTATAATCCAAACAAATCAATTTGAATTTCAAGGAGAGTGATTCCAACCCACTCCAACCAACTCAAATTCATGTGTGGGCACATCATCCATGAAGAGGAATCAAAATTAGTGAGGTGATGTGTCACACAAGCTAAGGCATCTTCCCAAAAATAACAAAGGGGGGGTTACACAAGGATTCACACAGGAGTTACACAAGGATTTACACAAGTCTTTACACAAGGATTTACAAAATTATTTACACAACTTTTGAGGTGCTAAGTATAAAAATAGCCAGTCAGGGAACACTTATGCAAATGGGAGTTACAAAACCAAATGTAACCTCTACAAAGGAGTTACAAAACCACCAAGGGAATCAATCAACAAGTGGTACCCACCCAAAATCCAAGGAGACCCACTAAATCATGAATTAGGCTCAATAATACCAACATAGGCTAATATAATCTAAAGTTGGGTTTGTTGTACAATGTTTGGGTGATCATCAACTAATAAATCCACCAAGTCATAAATAGGGATAAATATCAACCAAACAAGTTCTAAAGTGATAGGAATGTCCCCATTCACCCTCACATTGTGGATCTAGTCCTCCCATACTCTTTTAGTGGTCCCTGAGGTGTTAGTTGTTTTCATTAATTAATTATTTACAAAATAATAATAATGTCTCTAGGTCCTTAAAGACCCTTGTTCTGGCACCATGTGCCACAATAATAAACATTTACAAATTACATATGTCTAGGTCTTAAGACACGAGGTATTACATCCCCTCCCCCTTAAACCATGTATCGTCCTCCATGCATAATACAAACATTCTTTTAAAACTTTCAAAAGGATCACTACCGTCATTTTTCAAGGAGTCCTCATAAATCCTCTTCCAAGAAACCACAATACTTCCCATTACTAATTTTGTGTCTGTCTCCACTGCCTATGGGATGTGACTCCTATCACCTAACTCGTTCCTAAGGATATCATCTTCCATTTTTTGGATTCCTGTGCGAGAACCAAGACTAGCAACAAGGGTCAATCTTTAATCCCCATTGCAAGGTCTTCAAATCTCAACAAAGATAAATTCACCTGAAAATCATATTTCAAACAATTGTATGATTAACATCGGATATAAAAATATATGACACATGATATAAGAGTATCCTTTAACAACTAAACCATGAACATAAATATAGCATAAAGCAGTCACCATGGAACATATACATAATACAATAACATGAATAGCACATGAGAGAATACTTATCTCAAATTTGGGCAACTAGCTTCAACGGGACAATTTTCCTCCCACAAGAAGAGAACAATTAGTTTAGAAACTCTTATAACTATCTTTTCTTAGAACCTCAATGCTTCCCACTACTACTTTCATGTTTGGCTCCATTGCATATGGGGTCACCATCCAATTTCTTGGTTTCCTGTGCGAGAATTTGGACTAGTAGAATGATATGACATAAGCAAAGGGGTGATAAACCACCATATTATCTCTCTGGAAACAGATACTAGACTGCTCTTTGAGGGAATATAGGAACTCAATCCTAATAGCTAAGCCATATTCTTCAACAAAGATACTTGAAATAGAGATGTTTCTTCAACAAGGATGATTTTTCACATTCCCAATACACACATGGTTAACAGAAACATATATTCTATTCAACAAGGTTCATAAAATACATCTTTCAAGAAAATAAATTTCCAATTAATTATATGAAATACTTCAGTATATGCAAGGTACTCTAGATATATATACTTCTTTAATAATATACTTGAAATTCATCTACATGAACCTTATTCTAATCAATAATTTCAATCATATGAAATGCATCTAAGATACATAAAATGTGTTCATATCAGTCAATCACGTGAGATGCATTACCATTATGATCTTGCATGATTTATCACTCAAATACTTTTCCTACAAGGATGCATGAAGCGTCTCCAACATATTTTTCCCACAAGGTTCATGAACTATCCCTACGATATTTTACAAAGATGCATTCAACAAAGGTATTTAATATACTACAAGGATACCCTAGCAAAATACTTTCAACAAAGTTCACAATGATATATTTTCTTTCAACAAGATCCATGGGTAGTTTTCTAACAAAGATACTAGTACCACATTCTACACAATTAGTATTGAATATATAAGGATACATGAAGTTCACCTTCAATCAAACTACATGTATCATACTTAATCAGTTACATGGTTAGTACCTAATTTTCAACAAAGATATATGAAATACCACCAAGTTATTACTAGGATAGCTTTCAATAATGACACAAGATACTTTTGTGATGAATATCACCTAAATGATTTTGCACTATAAAGTAATGGGAAAAGTGGACTTATATGCAATAGTTCTAATCTAACTAAGAACTAAAAAGGGCCATAACCACATATTAATTTTCATATCAACACAAATCATAATTCTTCTTTAGATATTATTCAAAAATTCATTATTCATCAACTAATATCAATCATACAAAGACCCTCATGCATACATCATCCATACAGACATCGATCATCAATTCATAATATCACAATCTATATCAATCATATATCAATCATGTAATATCAACCAAGGACAACTATACATGCATCAACTAACCATACACGCATCAACCAAAACACATCAACCGTAATACATCAACCAACATACATCAGTTGGAATACATCAATTAGAATACACATGGAATAATACATCAGCTAGGATTCATCAAGCATAATACAATGATCATAATACATCAATCAGAATGTATCAACCAACATACATCAATTGGAATACATTAATAAAAATACATCAATTAGAATACACATCAGAATACATCAACCAGGATTCATCGAGCAAAAGACAATGATCGTAATACATCAATAAGAATACATAATCCAGAATACATCAACCAAGATGCATCAATCATACATGCAACAACCATAAAAACCAAGGGCAACCAATAATAGCCATACATACAGTGTTGACAATGTCATACATGTATCAACCATTAATCAACCAATGCAACCAATAACATCCAATAGAAACCAATAATATCAAACAACATACATCAACTACATAAATCATATCGAATAGTTACTATTTATCATAACAATACATAGAATTATTAGCACATGAGGATATATATAATAATACATTGCATTACTAATTATTTACACTTAGTGAACTACTTATCAATCAAAGTAAATACACAGTCAACTCAAACAACCAAACATCCTACCACTAAAATCTTCTAATATTGTACAACAAATTAATTACTAACTATACATCACACTATCATACACTCATACCATATACAATACTTACTAATACTATGTATTATTTATTTACACACGTTCGTTTTGTTTACATACATATTATAATTCTTCAATCATATATCATATTATTATTAATCATATACACAACATATTAGCCATATAACCTATACATTATATATTTAACATATTCATATAATTATTATGTTATACCATAATATCCATACAATTATAGAAATAATTGCATAACCCANGATACGTATTATAATATATATATATATATATATATATATATATATATATATACTAACATAACACTTTTGATCACACTATGCTTCCTAAAATTTCCAAACTCTCAAATACTTCCAAGTGCTTTCAAATATTCCCAAATAGCTACAAACACTTTCAAATACCTCCAGACACTTCCAAACTCCTCCAAACACTTGAACACTTACAAACACTTCTAAACACCTCCACATTTTATACTTACATCATTACATACGTTCACCTCTATACATATAGTATATTCACAATATTGCACACATGTAATACTAAAAACTATTACATCATAAAATGCATATTATGTATATAACAAACATACAAGCATTCATATATATAATAATGCATCTATTCCTATTTATACTTTTAATAACTATACATATCACGCATATCATATTATACATATTTATGTTGATATCATATATATATATATATATATATTACACTACTATACTACCTACTTAAACACATAAACTAAAATAAAGAGAATATGAGTCATTAAAAAAAAGTGGCTCATTTCCTTTGAAAATATACTATGAGTTACATCTCCATAAGTAAAATAAATAAAATAAAAGAGAATAAGAACCATTAGAGACAAGTGTCTCATTCTTCTCAAAAAATAGATAAGGAGTTACATCTCCATAAGGAAAATAAATAAAATAAGAGAGAATATGAACCATTAGGGACAAGTGGCTCATTTTCTCCACTCAATAAATAAATTAGTAAGATAACATAATAATAATGTTACCACAAACCCCAAAATAAATTAATTAAATAATAGATTACAAAATAGCCCATAGTTATGCTTACCTCCAAGTGACAATTTCACCACTAACCAATTAGATAAGTTAGAACATTAATCATTAATAAATAGTATAAAAGCATACTACATACATAAAATAAAAATAGAATGAGAAACACTATTTAGACAAATATCACATTCCTAAAATAGCCAAGGAGTTACTCATCCATGTTGGCATATAATTAAGACTATTAAATATATCATCCATAGAAAATACAAAATTCATATATGGTATAAATGTCACTTAATAAATCATATTAATATTTAATAATAATAATAGAACTATATCATCTTAATAGCTTAGCATTAAACTAATATCGATAATGGTACATAGTACATACTATTATAAAGGAAATTATTTACTTATCAATTAATAATCATAATGTATCACTAAATAAGTCATACTACAAGAAGCATTTCAATATTAACAATTCAATGAGCACTAAAAGAGTCAATGCACAAGCATCAACCAATCAAGTCTCTCAATTATTAGATATGCACAACATAGTACTTAGCAATCAATCAATTGAACAACAAATATGAAATATTAATTAAATCTAACAAATACAACGAACTAATATTTGAAGTGAGGCTTCTTATTCTTCTATTAACATAAGGGAGGTTAATGTCATCTTACTAAGCATATTTGTAAACTCCAAATGAACACGTGTATAAGATAATAACTCTGCAAAAGGCCCAATAGCCGCAGTGTCGGAACCTAAGCTTTGATACCACCTGTAATGTCCCCTGGGTATATCAAAGGGCCTGGGGGAAATATCATTATCTCTCTAAGGATAATTAGATCATGTTAGCGCAACGGATTAGTTAAAAAATATTAAATTTCATTTTTCAAGATTTAACCACGACAAAGTCCCTTTAATTACCAATAAATTAAAATAAATTTAATAAGTATTCCAATGTTTGATACAAGGGTTGTGAATGATGAATAACACCCTATAGAAACATCACATATCCATTCCAATCCAATTCATACATAAATTCCACCTCTAATTTCCATTTACTCTTAATCATGATTAACTAGTAGTTAGTGTTCTGATTACGATACTTGACAACAATTAGCGCACAATTGACGATACTTAATATATTTTCATTTGTTTATCACTTAACCATTGTTTATCAACTACAATGGCTAATCAACACCTAATAACATGTAAATCGGGTCTAATTACCATTTTCCACTAAATTAAACTTAATAATTATGAAAATGATTCCACGAGAACTAGTTAACTAGTTGTTCAATACTAACATCTATTCTTGCACAAATTCAACATGCAACCATGCCAATGAACCAAAAACTGAACATTCATCCATTATACACATATTTAATAATTCACCTAAAACAAAAATAAGTTTCTTTTTCATATTTGGTCTCATTACATAAACAAAGAATGTTTCAAGTTCAATTAGTACAACTAGTTAATAAACACTACCATGAATTCAGTCAAATCAATCATACTGGGTTTCAAGGAACAAAGAGGTGAAAGTACATATACAAAAAATATAATTATACAAAACAATTGAAATACCAAGAACAGAGCATATGGTTGTACATTCAACTTTTACCAAAAACAAAGATTCCAATCCAAAAACTATTTACCAATTTCACTGCAATGTACCTAGTTTCCAATTTAATTTTCCAAATGTCAAATAAAGAAAAATATATGAATATTTTAATTCAAGGGTCACTTAGATTCATATGGTTGTAGCTTTCCTCCCATATGCATTCCATTAAACAACTCACAAAACTACTTAATTTTACTCATCTGAATTGACCAGTAATTCTAGCAATCGCTAGAATAATTAAATCCGGCTCTCATAGAATCATTCAAATGCAATTAAAACTATAAATAACATGTTTTATCATTCATAAAATGGGTATATTTGATTCTAAGATTTTGTTAAACACTTCATATGCAAAGTCACAAATCTACTCAAAACAACTCCATTGGAGGAGCTAGAAATTGGAAATTGATCTAGAATTTCGGTAGACATTTCCCCAAAACTACCACAAATATTTATCCTCACATTCAAACACACATTTAAATACTAGCATACCCCCAAAGCGGGGGAAATGAAACACCGAAGAGAACTTCGGTATGTTGCAAAATTGAGAGAAAGTTGTATGTAGATAATATAATTTTTTGTGATGAAACATAAAAGAATTAAGCAAAACTTACCATATAGTTTGAGAATTTGAAGTCGATGTTGACAAATAATCAAGAATTTTCAAAGAGGACAATCATGTTGGAAATCCCTGAGCAATTGATACCGTAAATACCTGAGCATACTCCTCGTCGAAACTATAGGCAGCGGCTGAAGCATAAGGAAGAGCAATAAACAACGCCTCAAAAAGCCACACCAACAAACTTAAATTCCACCTTCTCCCATATAGGTTCCCTAGTGTTTATATTTTAATTGGATATAGACAATAAGTGCAACTTCAAAGGCTTACAGATTAGTATGTGCTTAACTAAAATGTCATATACTCTTGAGTAAAATAGGATGAAATTGCATGACTCAAGTGGAGAATATCATGCAAATTTGTTGTTTCCTAACTCATCGGTGGCAAACTTAACCCTACGTATACCTTAAAAAAATCCTTCCATTTGTTTTATGGCATTCTACATGATTTTTCATATACAAAGACAAAGGTTGTTTGAAATCCTATCATAATCTCAAACTCGTTGCTAGCTCTCTATAATCTCAAAGTCGGAGTTAGATCAAACACAAATAGATCATTGGAAATTCTTGATGATCTGTTAGCAACGGCTTCAAATTCTCAAACGATATGGTAAGTTTTGCTTAATTCTCTTATGTTTTCATCACAAAAACTTATACTATCTACATAAAACTTTCTCTCAAATTTGTAACATATCGAAGTTCTCTTTGGTGTTTCATTTCACCCGCTTTGGGGGTATGCTAGTAATAAACTAATTTCTAATTAGGTGCGAGATCATTTTCTTAAGTCTTAAAAAATAATTTAATGATGTAATTACACCTAAGTAACCTTAAATATTGTAAACCTTTTTTTTAAAAGCCTAAATTTAAATATGAATGAAAATTTTGACATGCTGCCGAAAATAATTCTTAAAGTCATTTAATTCAGTTTTTAAAATATCCTTGTAAGCATCTCTCATCGCGATTTGTTAACATAGAACCGCATTAAAATAATTATGGCACATGTCAGGCTATGCGCGCGCAAAGGAAGAATATGTGGCGTTAAGTGGTTGATCTACGTTAACGCTCTCATGTGTCTTCTGTTGCAAGCAATCAGTCGTATAAAGAATAAATCCATAACATTTTGGAAGTCCAGAGGCTAGGCGTTTGTGATTCAATATTAGTTGGATCCCGAAGTTCATAAAATTTGGAAGTCCTAGGGCTCGGCATCTGTGATTCAATATCAGTTCGATTTCGAAGTTTAGAATGTGTTGGTTTTACGTTAACCATCTCAAAAACTCATGAAAATTGTACCCGTGGAATCTATTTTCATAATGGGTAGGCTATTCCATCATTTTGTAGAGCTTAGAACACCATGAATACGATTTCTCTAAGGTGATTTGCATTTTTCTCTTCAATTTTGTGTAGTTACATCAATTCACTCTGAATTTGTAGTGCCGTTATTTTATTTTTTTTGCAGTGGTTTTATTATCCTTCATACTCCACAAACATGGTAACTAATTCCATCTATGTATTTTCAAAAAATTTATACGTTTGAAGTAGATCTGTTAAAGAAATTTGCCATGAGTTTTCCTCCGAAGCAATCACGTCCAAGGGAAATTTCAGCAGGTAGATATGAGTTTCGATGGGGAGCCTCACCAGATGAATCCATAAGTAAACAACCCACCAAGCACAACTATGTCACCACCACTATCATTGTTTCCCTGATAGCCATTATTGTACTTCTAGGAGGTGCTTTACTAGTGGTAAGATACTAAATGATGAATCTATTTTGGTTTTTTGCCACTTTCTGAGAGGAAAGTGGTATCTATGTTTCTGCAGATGAATCTATTTTTTCATGAAATATTTTTCATGCTTTGATGTGTCTATTTGCAGGAAGGGTACTGTATAAATTGATATTTTTGAAAAATCTATCTTTTTTCCATGGACAGACTCTTTTTTCCATGGACAGAGTCATGACAAGGCAATGAATTTGTCAAGGTAAAAAGGACTTGTAATGAAGTGTTTCAATGATTGGAAAAAATCTAGGAAATCTTAAGACAAATTCAAAAACTAAGGAAAAGCTTATTGATGAAAGCATTATTGTTCATAAACCACGTAACTGAGCAAGTAGGTCCAAATTTCTTCTCTTGATGATAACGTTTATTTTCTTTGCTGGTGCTATGAGAGGCAAGCTTGCTTAAATTTTTTCTGGGATTTTCTCAAGCAATGTTTAATAAAACATCAATTTAAATATTTTCTCCATAAAATGATGTAGAGAGTTTAAATATGTGTTTGATCATGAGAATACGGAGAAGGCAGAAGAAGAGGAGGAAATCCTGAATGCTCCCCTTCAGCCATCATCTGGCAATGATGGAAAATAGGTGAAGGAAAAATTTATGAAGGTGACATTTAAATGGTTTGGTAGAGTTATTGTGCTTTTTCTTCTGATCGTTTCAGGAATGTACATAGTATGCATCATGATGGATTTGATCGACGAGTTAAATGCTTTGGTACATTCTTTGAAGCTATTGATCGGTGCTAGGATTTGGTGGCTAAAGAGACTTTGGGATTGAATCAATTGAAGCAATATCTTCACCGTTTGAAGAAATGCATCGCATATATGGAATCAGGCATTGCCCCCTTTGAAAAATAGGTCGAAAAATTATTCAGAGTGATTATTTGCAGCAAGATGGCTCTTGGATTGTCTTAGTTATTTGTAGAAATTTCGAAAGTTGAATGTGTTGAAATTGAATTAGCATGGGACCTATACTTATAAGTAAGTAAACTTCCCTGCATATTTTTGATCTTCTATATTCTCAAACTGAAGTTCTAATTAGCAGATAAATTCCAATGCACCAGAATCTTATATGCTTTTCCTCTTTCACCAACGAAGTGTATTTTATGATTTGATACCATTGTATTCTATGATTTGATTTCACATGGTCGGTGACGATGAATATATATGTATTTATTGTATATCATGTGTTCTACGAGGTGTTCTACGATTTGTTTTCACATGGTGGGACGGTATTCATCTGCGATGTGCTTGTGGCTGCTCTGTCCTTTAAATCAGAATGGACCCTTTAGTTTGTTCCTACTCATACTATCCATTCTTTATCGCCATCGACGCTTCATTCCCTATAGCAGAAAGTGAAGGAAGATCAGAAGAAGCAATCGCCATCGACACTTCATGCCCTACAGCAAAAAGTGAAGGAAGAGGAGAAGAAGCAAGGGCTCCCTGACTCCATTACAGAAGCTCGACAGCATTGACGTGGTAGTTCAGAATTTGCATGATTTGGTAAACAGATCAATAAATTGCAAATATTGCATATCTTGTAGATTTGAGTAATAAAATAATACCCTTTGATATGTGGACACGAGGAGGCTCCTCATAGGTCATTGACAAATGGCAAGTCAACGACGAGACCTTTACAGAGGAGAAGCCCCTTAAATAACACCTTCGGTGTAATTATTTATAAGATGTAAGAATAAAAATAACACTCGAAATTTTTTACAAACACTTCATGTTCCAAGTCGCCAAACTATGCCAAACAGTCCGATCTAAGAACTAGTTTTTGAATAAAAAGTAGAAGCATCAAAGAGAAGTGTCTTAAATCATTCATATGTTACTGTACCATCAAAAGACACATTATATAATTAAAAGGGGTATAAATATCAGTTCTATAGCAGAGGTACCAAATTATTATTTCCTCAAATAAATTGTGCACAAAATCTGAAAAAACAAGTTTCTAATTCCTTCATAAATTTACTTGCATAAATAGATTGACATATCTGAGAAATTTCTTCCACAAATAACTCATAAGTTTCATCAAAAATTTCATGTGCATCCATAAATAAATCATATTAGAGACAATTAATTAAATAACCATGAGATAAATCGCTTATGTTATCAATTTGCAGCTTACAGCATCACCCAGACCACATTCCACCCATCCTTTGGCACTGCGAAGCCAGATCTCACTTTGGCAAGCCACCCCTGAGCTGAGGCAATAGATCCACAATAGAGATGCACTTAACAATTTCTCAACTATCAGTTTTTCGCTGCTGCAACCATTACCCCAAAACATTTTTCATTTTTTAAGGGCCCCCCTTTAAATTTTTAGCTTTTGGTTACTTAGACCTTTTTTCTCTTTGAAAGATATCACTCATGATTTGGTTTCACCTTGAGCAAGCTCAAAAAGTTTGTTTCTTTTGCACTAAGTAAGAAAGTATTTTTGACCCGATGTACCGAAAGGATTTTCATGTTTTAGACGACACAGTAGATAGGATTTGCTTTTTGAACCAGCGTATTCTGGCTTATTTTTTATGATTGTTGATCCGATATGTCAGAAACATTTTGGGTTTTTCACCGACACACAGGAGACTTTATGCTTTTACTTTCAATGTTTTCAAGGTGAACTGTTTTGAGCTATTGTGTCGGGAAATTCTTGAGATTTTCACCGCAATAGCAGAAATCTTTTTTCCTTCCCATCTGACGCTTTATCATTTATTTTTTACACTGTTATCACCCGATGCATTGGAAAAGGTTTTCGTCTTGCTGCTAACATAGTGGCTGCCTTTTGGTTTTTTATCCAACAACTTGCCAACTTATTGTGTGATTTTGTGCAACGGGGTTTTCAACCTTTGAATTTTTTGATTTCCAGCCGCAAGTAAAGGAATAATTTTTTCTTTTGTAACAAATGTCCCTCATTGAGTCTTTTATCTGGGGAGAGATGATAGAAGAGACTACATTTCCTCTCTGGAATCGACACTAGTAGTTAATTAAACTTCTGGTGATCGATCGTTTATTGCACCGCCACGGCAGGAGGTCATGCCAAAGCATCTGCGGCTCATCCTTCGTAATAATGTCAATGGTTGTGGCAATATTATGGTTTTCGAGCTGCCACAGTAGGAAATTTTCTACCTTGCGTGTCGATGCGGTTTTGCTGATGGGTTTTTAAGCGCCAAACGACGTTCTTCCACACTCATGCAACGTAAAATTTTCACCTACCACATTAAATGTTTTCTCGTGCTTTCATATATATAACCTGTGGGAGTTCATTGTTGTTTTTATGGTATGATTACCAGCGTTACATTTGTTGAATACTGTGGTTAGTACCTCCCATTCTGGGCACGCACCCACCGAGGTGTGCCGTTTGGATCCTTCTTAGTAGTTGGCGCCCATATTTCAACCAATCATCGAAGCTATCCCTACCAGGTAGGATATTATTCTGTCTTGACTCCTTTAATTTGGTTACGTGGCACTCTCTTTGTATTTTTTTCATTTACTGTCGTTTTACGAAACTAGGGTTTCTGCGTTTGTCATGGGATTTAAAAGTCCTCTCTTCAGCCTCTTGTTTGGTCCTTAGCAGTTTTTTCAACACACTCGTTGATTTGTTTGACCTAGCATACTCTGGACATGGTGATATGTTTTACCTTCTTCTAGCATGTTCCTGTCACTGCCATTCAATCATGGCTAGCTTAGGGCTCTGGTTATGCAATGATGAAGCCTAGATGGTCCGATTTTGTTGCTAGCCTTTCCTCTACTGGTTATTATTTATTTGCGGCGTTAGAAGGTGTCAAAGTCATAGGGTTCTAAAAGCTTTTCTTTTTTCTGGTTTCGTAACCTAGGAGTTTGGCTTAGTGACCAGCGACTTGGCACCACCGCATTCCTCGTTTGGTTTTGCGGGTCGTAGATCTCATAGAAGAGGTTGTGCGTAGGTTACACGGAAGAGGTTTTGATCAGTTGCCTATATTTGTGCTTGCAAACGATAAGTTTAAGCTTTCGGCCCCTGAGACTGATCTCTCCTGTGAACTAGGGTTTTTGCCCAGTTTTTTACCTTTCATTAAACTAGGATCTGTCGTCCTATTTTCAAATTTTCCTTAGTTGGTTCGGATGGTATGCAAGGTTTTATAGTGCGATTTTGTTTCTGATGGGTAAAGATGATATGGTAAATAATATTCTAGTTAAGCTTGTTCTTTGTAGAGATGATTTGTCAAAAAAGATATATCTCCTACAATAGTTATTCAGTTTTCTTATACACATTGAATGCATGTGGTTTATAAAATTAGGGATACTAAGACATGTTTTGTTGTGTTTGCTACATGCTTAGTCTGTATCCGATACCATGCCTAAGAAAGGAAAGAAGAAGGATAAAGTTACAGACGATGAATCAGACATCAAAATCACGCCTAGAGTAGAGATAATATATGAGGATACTAAATCTGTCATCGAGGCCGAGCCTAAGTTCAAGTGGGGGTATATTTATCATATGCTCTAGGATAAAAAAGATATAGACGCGGACTTGGAGGATCTAACCTTGTTTAACAACATATTGAGATCAGGAATCACAAAAGTGTCCACAAGACCATATCTATTTCCTTGCTCTGAGGTGGTTGGATGGGTTTTTCTTAAGGCTGATGCGAAAGGGATGATTCTATGTAATGTTGAAGATAAAGCATTTGCTTCCTTTACCCCTGCATTCATAGCCAAAACTTACAGCTTGCCAGTCTTTGAAGTTAGCATGACAATTGATTGGATAAATAGCTTAACCATTGATTATGTCAAATGCGCGAAAATGATGATGACGGAGGGGAATTCATTCTGACAAAAGGCACCCGGGGAATATGAAACTGCCAGTCTGCGCACCCCATACAGGCTGGTAGCCCTAATGCTTAACAGGATTTTCGTTAGGGCCGATGGATGATTTTAAAATATTGGATGGATACCACTAATGTACCATGTAACCATGATGTTGACTGTATTCAATTAGGTATATATCATAGCTAACAGGTTGTCCTCATGTATAACTGCAGTACAAGAAGGACTGCACCGGTGGAAGTCTGAGTTTTATATGGGATCCTTTCTGATTGACTGTATACTCTGCTTACATCCATTTGAGAAGATAAAGTGTAGATGGAAGGAAGGAAAAGTGCCTATCTATGCATCCTACTAGATTTTATGGGCTCACAAATATCACAATTTTTACAATCTTATTTGTGAGGAGTTCTTAATGCCACTATACTAGTTAGTTTTCCTTGAAGAATGTAAATGCATGTTTGAAGGTGCTTTGGAGGCCATAAGGGAATTCAAAGATTATTTCTTTTCTGAAGAAGGTACTTACTTAAGAATGTATGAAGGGACTAAATCCCCTTCACTGCTTCCCGAGTATGCTACCGATTACATAGTACATAAAGAAGCAGTAAGACAACTCTTCTTGGATGGTTTCAAGAGTTATTTGTTTGAAATGAAGAAATTTGTTTTCCCGCCAATGCCATTCTATGTCGGTAGCTACAAGTTTTCCAAGGTTAAGAGTGCACCATATTTCATGAAAGATTTGGAAAACTTTCATTTTGGTGAAAAGCGTTTTCACAGAAATGATTCTCAAGGTAAATTTGCAGCGCATCGTGCACTCCTTAAGGTGAACTTCAAATACGCTGATCATTTGGATAAATATGAAGAAGTATACCGAAATGCTTGCAATATGACTACTCTGAACAAGCATCTCAGAAGGAAGATCATGGTGTCAGGAGGCAAAGGAAGTAGTAGAAGTAACCCCAAATAGAAAGGACAAGACGAATAAGTTGCACGGAAAGAAATGGAAGAAACAACACAAAGATTAGTAGAAGGTGCAAGGAAAATACTGGCCGAAGAGGCCAAGAGAGAAAATGAAGAGGAAGAGAAAAGAAGGAAAGAAGAGGAACAAAAGAAGAATGAAGCAGAAGAAAGAATGAAAAGGGAATTAGCAGATAAAGAAAAAGAAGAAGATGAGAATATAGCAGAAGAGCTCAGACGAAAAGAGTAAGAGGATCTAGATAGGGAAAATCAGGAGCATAATACTACTTGGGATCATCTAGAATTCTCGCTTCCACCTCAGGAGATATATTAACAGGAGGTCACCTCCATGTTGTTGATTTAGGGTTGGTACCTTTCACTCCGTCGAAGCAGCATGACATTGCAAGTTTGGATAATGTGTTCTTTGACCCTAAGCGGAATACCATTGCATGGAGATCTAAGAAGACATTGAAAATGGGTGACCAGCCTGAAGTTACCACAGTTGCTGAGAAAACTGTTGTAAATAATGTAGAGGAATATCCAGAGTAGATAGATTCAATTGGTGTTGCAATTGCACAGGCCAATGCTTATAATGTCAGCAAGTTGAAAGGAGTAGTTGACCAATACAAGGACAAGATGGCACAGATGAAGGAGACCCTGAGGAAAGAGGAGAGAGTAGGCTGAGAAACAAAGAGGAAGTATGATGCCACCCTGTCGTAATTAGAGAGGCTCCAGGAAGCCTATCATATTTTGGAAGCAGAAAGAGATGCCTTGGTATTGTCAAATACCATTATCAGTGGAGAAAAGAAAGATTTATAAGGAAAAATTTCAGAACCGGAAACACAAAGGGCCATAATTGATACCCAAGCAGAGGATTTAAAATCTTGAGTTGCAGAGCTGGAGGCCCAGAACAGTTCTTTGGAAACTCTGTTGAAGGCAGAAAATGAGTAGAAAATGGATATCATGCCACTCCGAGAGCACGCCATTTTTCTCAGGAGGAAAAATTATCAAGTGTATTTAAAGCTTGCAGAGGAAGTCTACAAGATTATGCAAGCCAAGATCATATTACAAGAGATCTCAGTTATATCAACTGAATTCAATACAAGGACTCAAGAAATTACGGAAGTCCTTTAGGGTCAGCTAACTTGGTTGGAGACCAATACAAAATTTCCATAACATGCACCTCGGAAGAGTGTATAAATTTGTATATCGAACATGAACTCATGGATTTCAGCAGCAAGGCTGCTGTAAAACTAGCAGTTGCAGTTGGGAAAACATTGGGCAAGTGCTTGGAATTTTATAAAAGAGTGTTGGCCATGCATAACAGATGCCATACCTCCTCAACCAAAATACTTCAGGAATTTCCAGGACACGAAGAACACCTGAAGTACCTACAAGACAGGCTGTAGGAAGATGAACGCGTCATATAGAAGGTTAAGGGATTGAATGAGAAGATAGTAAAGATATTTCTTGTTGGAGGACCAGCTGAGAGTCATCCCACAGAGAGTAGCAAAGATAAAATTGTAGTTGGATGTGCATGAGGTGTTAGTCATAATACTAGAGCCTATGGATTTCGGGACCATAGCAGAATATGTAGCTACATGGAAGCAATTCGTTGATGGGTTGGCTAGGATGAGCTAGGTTTTTTTTGTTTTATTCACATGTGGAACATTTTATGTAAAATTTTGTATTTATTCCATTTTCCTAGTGAGCACACTAGATGAAAAAAAATTGTAATCAAAGAATTTGGGAAGCCCAAAGGGCGTGGATAACCAAAATTCATTTTGTAAATGTATAAGTATAGGTAGAATAGAATAGAGAGAGGAATTTTTCTAGCTCTCATATGATGAAATTTTTTATAAGGAGAACTATTTCTTTTTATAACAAAGAGAACTAAATTTTGCTGGAGGAAGGATTCATGTAAGGGACAATTGATTCATGTAAGGTGAGAGGTAAGACCCTGCGCATCTCACTACGCGGCTACTTGCTTGTGAGGTTCTTGTTTTGGAAATCACCTGCATTTATTTTAGGCACTTGCATATCATTCATAAAACATAAAAAAATTACATAAACAGTGGACCGGGCTGCAACCAGTAAAATAGATTTAAACATTCCTTTAATTGTACGGTAGTCGAGCCGCTAACTAGATGGATTCCCTATTCCAAAATATAAAAAATTGAATTGGGAACAGTTATTGGGGAGAATCCCTACTGTCGGTACCTTGTATTTTCCAGGAATCAACACATTTTTAGAATCCAAAAATCTATTCCTCACTACATACTTCCTCTTCCACCCCACTACCAAGTGCAACGGTAATCTAGACCCCCTAGTCCATCGGGATATCGCAATTCACCATCAGGATTTATGTGCAGGTCCATAATAGAGCCAAGTAGTGGACACATGGAAACTACACCATAGTTTTCTTATATTACCGCTTACACCATACAATATCACAGTGCTCCAAGCACAAATTTCATTCACATAAAAGAGCATTCATGGTTTCCTAAGCTCAAAAGATTACCACTCTAACCATCAAAGGTATGAACAACCATAATCAATATCCATCCAAAAGAACAATTGTAGTGGATATTTATTTCCAGCTACGTGCAAAATCACCAAACTTAGATGAAACATATGTAAAGGTATATTTCATTGTGTAAGGAAAAAATTCAACCTTGACTTACAAGAAAACAACAAACAAACTATATATATTTTTAGATTTTTTAATTAACAAAACAATTGCAAGTACTTGTACCTTTATAAATGGGCAACTGCGGTCGTTTGAGGAGTTGATCCAATGGCTTCCACAATCTAGTTCTCTGATTTTCTACAACAGGGACTGTCAACGGGAATGGAATCAAGGATTGTATGGAGTAAACTCAATATACAATGTGAGGTGGAAAAATGTGACTAAAATTTTGACCAAAAGTATTTGTGGGAGACCTTCACAATGTATTTATAGAATGATCCAGGATTTTGTTGTCCATGGTATTGGTCAATGGTTTTATTGAGTGCATGGTATTGGTCCATGGTTTATGACCCATTCTTATTTTAGGGTTTTTTTGTCCTTTTTTGAGAGAATGGGGATTTTGTTGCAATAAATGCACATCTTCCTTGTATTTATGAGGGAAGGAATAATGATTACTTGGACCAATTTAGAGGGAGATTAATTGTGAAGGTCAAAATGGAGGGAATAAATATGGGATTATGATGTATAATTCTGATACTGACCATATAGAGCTATGTGGACAATTTTTTGTGTTAACAACCTTGAAAAACAACCCCAATCCAAGGATATCAAACATGGATTTATATACCAAAGAAGGTAATTCTATCTCAATGGGGTAAAACCAAACCAAGGTAAACCAACTTGAGTCCATCCAAGGGGGGTAATTCAACCATAAGAGGTTAAATTTAATCCAACCCAAGCAATTCAAATTTCAAGGAGAGTGACTCCAACCCACTCCACCCAACTCAAATTCATGTATGGACACATCATCCATGAATATGAATCAAAAGTAGTGAGGTGATGTGTCACACAAGCCAACTCCTATTCTCAAAAATAGAAAAGGGGGGTTACACAAGGATTTACACAAGAGCTACACAAGGATTTACACAAGGAGATACATAATTATTTACACAGCTTTTGAGGTGTTGAAGCTAAAAATAGCCATTGGGGGAGAAATTTTGCAAATGGGAGTTACAAAACCAAGTGTAACCTCTACAAAGGAGTTTGAAAACCACCAAAGGGGCTCAATCAATAAGTGGCACCCACCCAAACACCAAGTAGGCCCACTAAATCATGGATTAGGCTCAATAATACCAACATAGGCTAAAATAATCAAAATTTGGGTTCATTGTACAATATTTGGGTGATCATCAACTAATAAAGACACCAAGGCATAAATATGGACCAAGATCAACCAAACAAGTTCTACAGTGCTAGGAATGTCCTCATTCCCCCTCACATTATGGATCTAGGCCTCCCATACTCTTTTAGTGGTCCTCGATGTGCCACTTGTTTCAATTAATTAATTATTTACCAAATAATGAAAATGTATCTAGGTCCTTAAAGACCCTTTTTTTGGCACCATATGCCACGATAATAAACAATTAGAAATTAAATATGTCTGGGGATTAAGACACGGGACATTACATAACCTTCCCCTTAAACCATGCATCTTCCTCAATGCATAATACATACATTCTTTTACAACTTTCACAAGGATCACTACCTCTCGTTCCTTAGGACATCACCTTCCATTTTCTGGCTTCTTGTACAAGAACCATTACTAGCAGTAAGGGTCAATATTCAATCCCCATTACAGGGTCTTCAAATCTCTACAAAGATACATTCACCTCAAAATCATATTTCAATCAACCATATGATTAACATTAGGTATAAAAATATATTATACATGATATAATAGTATCCTGTAACAACTAAATAATGAACATAAATATAGAATAAAGAGGTCACCATGGCACATATACAGAATAAAACAACATGAATAGCACATGTGAGAATACTTATCTCCAATTTGGGAAACTAGATTCAACAACACATTGTTCCTCCCACAAGAAGAGCACAATTAGTTTAGCAACTCTCAGAACTACCTCATCTGAGAACCTCAAGATTCCCACTACTATTTTCTTGTTTGTCTCCACTGCCTATGGGGTCACCATCCCATTTCTTGGATTCTTGTGCGAGAAAATAGACTAGTAAACTTATATCACAGAAGCAAAGGGGTGACAATCCACCAGACTACCTCTCTGGAAACGGATACTATAATGCTCTCTGAGGGGATCCAGGAACTCGATCCCAAGAGCTAAACCATATTCTTAAATAAAGATACTTGACATAGAGATGTTTCTTCAACAAGGATTATTTTTCACATTCCCAATAGACACATGGTTAGGAGTAAACATATACTATATTCATTAAGATTCATAAAATACACCTTTCAGCAAAATAAATTTCTAATTAATTACATGAAATACTTCAGTCTATGCAAGGTACTCGAGATATAGATACTTCTTCAACAAAATACTTGAAATTCATCTACTTGAATCTTATTCTAATCAATTTCAATCATATGAAATGCATATAAGATACATGAAATGCATTCAAATCAGTCAATCACATGAGATGCATTACTAGTATGATTTTGCATGATTTATCACTCAAATGCTTTTCCTACAAGGATGCATGAAGTGTCACCAATATATTTTTCCAACAAGATGCATGAACTATATGATGACATATAAGAGATGTGGGTCCAATCAGAAACCCAAAACCCTATCTAATCAGCTCACAAAGTAGTTTATATATCATCCACGTTGTCTGTCGGATCTCAAACACTTAACAAATTCTGTTTAATAACGAAATTTCACATCCATTCAAAATGTTAACAGACTTTCTTGTTAAATCTATGAAAGGGGTTATTGATCGTTTGATCAGTGTCCCTGCCAAATCAATGGTGGACTCCAAAAACTATGAAGCACGTTCCATAAATATTTCGTCCACATCAAAAGTTTTTCAAACCCCGCAACTCCTACCAGTAGAATAGTTTTCAGTCATCGATCTATGTTGATTATCAATCTCAGTCGTTGATCCCGATCCTAATTTCTAGCGATCACTTATGATTTCACATCCCATCCCTTTCGCTATCTTCCTTGCTCTTCTACATCAGAATCCTCCTTATCCCTTCATCTTGAACTACCTTTGATCTCAACCACACGATCTTCAAGCGTATGAGCGATTTGTTTAGGCTTAACTCAAGCACATCTCCTATTTGTGAAATTTCATTTCGACTGTAAATATTTTAAATATATAAGTTCTTTAACATTCTGTAATATTCGTTGAATTGATCACTGAAAGGATCAATTCCCTCATGTAAATCTCCTCACAGGAAATTTCGCCTCTTCTACTTATATCATATTCTGGAATGCAAATGTACACATACACACAGAGAAATTACAGCAATACTCCTAGAGATTGAAACGAAGGAATAATCACCCAATTAACATGTAGAATAACTCTCTTCCTCATTCAATTTAACCAGAATTATACACACGGTCTCTGCACTCTTACATTCTCTGCACTCATTTATGCACACACCTATCATCTCTTATCTGTTACATTCAATTCTTCTTATAACACTCAGCAAACCTGTCAAATCTGAACAACTTGGATCTGGACACCTAATAAAACAAATCCTATCAACAAAGATCTATCCTTGAATAATTCCTCACAGGGATCAAGGATAACAATGGCATATTTCCACTTATTACAAATTAAAACTAATCATATCCACTAACATCGAACCAAATCCTTCTAGAAGTGATTACATGGAATGTTGACTCATTATTCAACAAAATCTGAGTTGGATTCTCCTGCATTATACTCCTAGGGAAGAAAATATTTCTTCAATAGATCTTCAAGGTGCACATTGTATTTGGAAATTTCTTGATCTGTCATCCACGATGCATCTTCAGTAGGTCGATTCTTCCATTTGATGAAGTACTGAAAGAAGGTTTTGTTCCTGGTCTTCCTTAGAATTCTCTTGTCAAGTATGGCTTCAATCTGAGGTTGTTCTTTCTGAGGAATTTTTCCTTTCCAATCTATAGTTGAATCATCTCTATCTGAAGTTATACCATCTGTATGGATACCTACATCTCTAAAAGGATGCAAATCTGAAACATTAAAAATTGGTGAAATATGAAGGTCAAAAGGAATCTCAATCTCATAAGTATTTGCAGAAAACTTCCTTAAAAATTTACAAGGTCCAATATTTTTAAGCTTCAATTTATTGTAAGTTCCTTTAGGGGACCTTTCCTTTCTAAGATAGGCCATCACTAAATCTCCAACCTGAAATTTTACTTATCTTCTCTTCAAGTCTTCTCTTTGTTTATGTTTTTTGCACTTTCCTGTAATCTCCTTTTGATTTTCTCCTGCAGCTCATGCATTCTAATTGCAAAGTATTCACCCTCTGCACTTCTTCTTTCCTATTTTCCCAAATATCTAAGTTCATATACACCTCTTGGATGCATCCCATAGAAAATTTGAAAAGGACTCCAACATGTACTTCTATTGGGTGAATCATTGTATGTGAACTCAGCCTAAGAAAGAGCTAAGTCCCATTGTTTTGGATGTTCATACACGAGACTTCTCAGTATGTTCCCCAATATCCTATTTACCACTTCATTCATGCCATCATTCTGAGGGTGATAAGCAAAACTAAAACTGATTTTAGTCCCCAACTTCTTCCATAGTGTTCTCCATAAATCACCAACAAACTGTGCATCTCTGTCAGACACAATACTCAAAGGCAACCCATGCAATTTTACAATTTATGAAAATATTAGGTTATCAATATTGGTTGCATCATTAATCTTTTTACATGCAATAAAATGAGCCATTTTGGAAAATATATCTACCATGACATAAATTGAATCGTGACCTATCTTATTTCTAGGTAAACCCAAAACAAAATCCATGCTTATGGAATCCCAAGTCCTAGATGGAATAGGAAAGGGTTGATACAATCCTATGTTATGACTTCTCCCTTTTGCATGTTGACAAATTCTATATCTTTCAACAAATTTATTCACATCATGCTGCATCTTTGGACAAAAATAAAAATTACTCACCAAAGCAAGTCGTGTCTTGTCCAAAATGTCCTGATAGACCTCCATTATGCTTTACCTGAATTAAATTCTCTCTCATTGAACATCTTGGAATACACAATTTACTATCCTTGAACAGCAATCCTTCCTGCAACATATAATCTAACCACTGGCTTCTGTTATGGGTAACTGGATTTTCATAGACTACATAGATATCCTTGAAATCTAAATCTTCCTTATACATATCAATCAAGTTTTCAAATCCCAAAGTATTGACCTTAATTTCCTATAATACTAGATTTACTCTACTCAAAGCATCAACAACTTTATTAGCCTTGTCACTTGTATGTTTTATAAAAAAGGTAAAGTTCTACAAAAATTATACCCATTTAACATTTATCTGGTTTAATTTAGGATGATTGTTTATAAACTGCAACGCATGATTGTCAAAATACAACACAAATTCCTTAGGCATCAAATAATGTCTCCACTTCTTAAGATCTTGCACAATAGCATATAATTCTTTACCATATTAAGAGTATTTATGTTTTGCTTCATTCAATTTCTCACTGAAGTATGCCACTAGCCTCTACTCTTGACTCAAAACTGCTCCCACTGTTGTTCCACTAACATCTATTTCAACTTGAAACACTTTATCAAAACTTGGCAAAGACAAAATAGGATTTTTCAGATATCTTTTTCTTCAACAACTTAAAATTCTTATCAGCTTCTTTTGTCCATTTGAAAGGATGTCTACTTCCTCTAAAAGTATCTATCAAAGGTGCACAAATCTAACTAAAATTCTTAATGAACTTCCTATAGAAACTAGAAATTCCATGGAAACTCTTTACCTCATAAGAATTCTTTGGAACTAGCCAATTTAAAATCGCTTGTACCTTGTCAGGATCCATCTTCAGTCCTTCTTCTGAAACTACAAATCCCAAGTAAGATAACTCTTTCTTTAGGAAACTAGATTTCTTCATATTTATCATCATCTTCTCTTTCTGCAAATTCCTCAACACCAACTTAATTTGTCTTAAACATTCCTCTCTATTCTGATTGGAAATCAGAATGTCATCTAGATACACTATCACAAAATTCCCAGTAAATTATTTTAAAACTTCATTCATCAACATCATGAAAGTACTAGCTGCATTAGTAAGCCCAAATGGCATCATTAACCACTCATACAAACCATCATTAGTTTTAAATGTTGTTTTCCATTCATCCCTTTCCCTTATCATAATATGATGATGTCCACTTTTCAAATCTATTTTGGAAAAATATTTTGAGCCACTTAAACAGTCCATCAAATGATCAATTATGGGTAAACAAAATTTGTACCTGATAGTGATCTTATTGATTGACCTGGAGTCAGTGCACATCCTCCATCCACCATATTTATTTGGACTAAGTACAATGGGCACTGCACAAGGAATCAAACTTTCTTTTATCAATCCTTTCTCTAACAGCTCATGTACCTGTTGTTTGATTTCTTCATTTTCTTGAGGAGTTAATATGTGTGTTGCTTTATTAGGTAAACTTGCACCAGGTTTTAAGTCGATGTGATGACTAATTTCTTACAGGGTATAAATCACTTGGAAACTCATCCACAATAATGTCAGCACACTCACTAAGCAAAGTTTTAACTTCAACAGGAAAATCATCTAAATTTGTATAATTTAAAATTACCTTTGGCTTACCAACAAGGGACAAATGTATATCCTCCTCTTTTTGAACTTCTTGCAACAGTTTTTTTCCAGACATCAGCAAAATGTTTGATCCTGGACATTCTTGAACTCCTTCATCTTCCAAGGGTGAAAAGGTATGTCTCTTCCCATCTTTATCGAGAGAATAAGTATTTTTCCTCCCATCATGAACAGATTTCCTGTCATACTTCCATGGCCTCCCTAAGAGTATATGGCATACATCCATAGGCATTATGTCACGTAATATTTCATATTTTTAAGTACCAATCTGGAATTCCACGCTACACCGCTCATTCACCAAGATTTTATGTCCTTTCTGCAGCCAGAAGACTTTGTAGGGAGTGGTATGCCTCATCCTTTTCAATCCCAGCTTCTCTACCATCTCATTGGAAACCAAATTATCTATACTACCACTGTCAATCACCATTTTACAACACTTACCTTGTGACTTACACCTTGTTCTGAACAAACTTTTCCTTTGGGTTGGTTCATGTACTTGTTTCTCTATTTTTACCAAAAATATCTTCAATATAGGATATTCTCCTTCCTATGGAGGTTTATTCATAAATGTTTCTTCTTTTGACTTTTTCTGAGCCTCTGCAACATTCACAGATCTCTGATTTCAAGACATATTTCTTGGATAATTCCAAGACATATGTCCAATCACTCCACAATAATAACACTTTACCTCTATGTGTCTGCCTCTTCCTCTGGCTCCTTTGAATCCTCCTCTATGGGACGACTGACTGCTAGAACCCCCAGCTCCATATTTGGAAGTCCTACCTCCACTACTAGGAGATCCTCTTCCTCTTACTGTATTATTTCCTCTGTTTTTTGGGTTCTATTTTCTTAACAGTTTCTCTTCTACCTTTGAAGCTACTTGATATGCATCTTCTACATTTTTTATATTTAATAAACTGAGTTCATCATGTATATCATATATTAATCCATTGATATACCTAGCTACTCTTTATATACCTCCCTGTGTGTGTCCATCTCTAATACTCAGTCTAAAAAAATTCTTCTGTGTATTCTTTTACAGTAATGGAATTTTGTATAAGGTTATGTAATTGTCTAATAAGATTCAATTGATAGTCCTTAGGAATAAAATGACTCTTAATTTTACGTATCATCTTATCCCAAGAGTTTATTTTTGACTTACCTCTTCTTTCTCGATGGACCTGGAGCTCATCCCACCAGATAGCTGCATGTCCCTTCATTCTGGAAGCTGCATATCTTAATTTCTTCTTGTCTTCAATTTCTTCAAAAGAAAAATATTTATTTAGAGAATTAATCGAGTCCATGAGTTCTTCAATATTTAAGTTACCTTCATACATAGGTACTTGTCCACTCTTGGTCTCCAACTGGCCTTCATCAACATCTTCAAAACTCTAACTTCTTCAGGATCTTCTTTTTCATCATCATAGGATTCTTCTTCTTCATCACCACTATTATCTGAATTGTCTAAGTGGTTCTTGCTTTCCATAGCTTCTAGTATTTCTTCCAATATTCTCATGTCTCTCTGCATATCTGTGTCATCTGTAGGTTTTCTTCCTCGACCACGCCTTATCGGAACCCCATGTGCTTGTCCTCTTCTTGGTGGGATATTTATCCAAGCTCTAATACCAAACCTGATGCTGGATAAGATATGTGGGTCCAATCAGAAACCCAAAACCTGATCCAATCAACTCACAATGTAGTCTATATTTCGTACATGTTGTTCGTCGGATCTCAAACACTTAATAAATTTCGTTTAATAATGAAATTTTGTATCCATTCAAAATGTTAACAAACTTGCTTGTTAAATATGTGAAATGGCTTAGTAATCGTCCGATCAGTGTCCCCACCAAATCAACGATGGAATCCAAAAACTATGAAGTGCATTCCATAAATATTTCATGCACATCAAAAAAATTTCAAATCCCACAACTCCTCCCAGCGGAATTGCTATCAGCCATCGATCTATGTTGATGATCGATCTCAGTTGTTGATCTTGATCCTAATTTCCAGCGATCACTTCTGATTTCGCAGCCCGAACCTTTTGTTATCTTCCTTTCTCTTCTATCAGTGGAATCCTCCTTAGCCCTTGATCTTGAACTACCTTCGATCTCAACCGCATGATATTCAGGCGTATGAGCGATTTGTTTATGCTTAACTCAGGCACATCTCTTGTTTGTGAAATTTGGTTTCGACCATAAATCTGTCGAAGATACAATTTCTTTAAATTTTTGTAATCTTCACTGAATGGATCACTGAAAGGATCAATTCCCTCTTGCAAAGCTCCTCATAGGAAATTTTGCCTCTTCTACTTATATCAGATTCCATAATGCAAACGTACACATACACAGAGAGAAATTACAGCAATACTCCTGGAGGTTGAAACAAAGGCATAATCACCCAATTAACTTCAGAATAACTTTGTTCCTCATTCAATTTAACTAGAAGTATAATTACACACAGTATCTACACTCTTACACTCTCTACACTCATCTATTCACACACCTATCATCTCCTATCTATTACATTCAATTCTTCTTATAACACTCAGCAAACCTATCAGTCCGAATAGCTTGGATCTAGACACCTAATAAAAGAAATCCTATCAACAAAGATCTATCCTTGAATAATTCCTCGTAGGGATCAAGGAGAGCAATGGCAAATTGCCACTTATTACAAATTAAAACTAATCCTATCCACTAACATCAAACAAAATCCTTCTAGAAGTGATTACATGGAATGTTGACTCATCAGTCAATGAAATCTGAGCTAGATTCTACTGCATCACTATCACTATGATATTTTACAAATATGCATTTCAACAAAGGTATTTGATATGCTACAAGGATACCCTAGCAAGATACTTTCAACAAATATCACAAGGATATATTTTATTTCAACAATATCCATGAACAGCTTCATAACAAAGATACTGGTACCACATTCTACACAATTATTATTGAATATATAAGGATATATGAAGTTCATCTTCAATAAAAGTGTTTGTATCATACTTAATTAGTTACACAATTAGTACATACTTTTCAATTGATGTGCCGGCGAAGAGGACGCGACGAACACCAAGCACAGCCGGGAAAACAGCCCCATGAACATAAACTAACATCAATGCTGGAATTAAAACTTACAAGCATACACAGATGCAGAATGAATCAACATTCAGCGGAAGCAACATACATACATTTCCATCCTAAAACAGGTTCATCATAATTCATTATACAATAGATATAAATTGCAGAGACAAACCAGCCAAGATTACTTATCTTTTGGATGGAGAATTCACCCACAACCAGCTACGTCACTGCAACGTTCCACCCAACCATAGGCCAGCGTGCTCATCAATGTCTCAGCAACACTGCCACCCCCGAGCTGGGCATGATTCCTCCAAGGATAAGGGTCAATGCCGGCTTACACATAGCCAAGGGACACAATCAGCAAACCAACACCATTGGGTTTACCAGGCCATCAACAGATCGGCCAAGCCAGCACAGTCCAAAGGACAACCACTGCATACCAGCAGCAAAACAACCCTTCACAACCCTGTGAAGAAGCAAAGAAGACCAAGGATAATCCCAAACAAACGATGAGCACAACTCAGGCCCACAAGGCAACACAGAGTTGTTCTTGGCCCTACCGTGGCCAAAACAACTCGGCTGCAACCCAAAACCAGGGTACTCCAGCAGCCACAACCACACAATGAATGATAGCAGCAATCCACAGTCCCAAAACAGGGAAACTCAGCCAACAGATTGGAAATCAACAGTGGCCCAAAATGAAATTGAGCACCACAACCAACAAAACATGGGGAAGACAACAGCCCCAAAACACAAGCAGTGAGCACGGCTCACCACATGGGAAAACGACCCCAAATAGTCTGTGCTTACAGGAAAAAATGTAGCCCAGGCATAGCATGGATGAACACACATGCACAGTCCGAAGTGGAAACAGAAATCGGACTCTCAATAGTCCCCAAACATCATGGGAAAACACAACAGCAACCCAAATCATGGGTGAAACCGACAGCAAGCAGAAAACATGGATTAAAGCCACGGCTATGACACGTACCAGTGGAAATTGGGCCCCCCTGGAGAGCCATTCCACCTGCTCGCTGCGTGCACAACCAGAGAAGACCCGCGACTGGTGCGTGAGGATGAACAGAATGCCTCTCTGCGTGAGGATCCCAGCCTGTGTGTGCGAATCGAACGACCAGCGTGAGGAAGGACCGACCATGGAGAGAATGAACAGACCATAATCGTGAAGGTGAACTGACCGGGATGGAGTGGAGTGAATGGAAATTCATGGGTGGAGTGGGCATGTGGGAAAAGGACTGACAGTCCTGCCACCCCACTCCCAAAACAATAACTGCCCCAACTACCTCCATCAAGACATCAAAACGGTTGGGTGAGACAAGGAAAGGTGGCAAACACACAAGGTGGTAACACATGGGTTTTTCCCCCATAGACCAAGGTTTGACATCCCCCACCCCTTATCCTTTGGAACCATGCCCTTTTCATTCAACTTTGCACTGTCGTAGCTGGTTGTGGTTTATTTTAATTAATGTGCATTTTTACATGATGCCAACCATAATGTGTCGTATAGCACGATATACCACCGGCAACTATCCCTATTGCTGAAACATAGACAACCAAATCGATGGTGGGGCTTTTGCCTTGAGCTCCTCACCACGATTAATTACAATATATACATCATGCAAACGGGGTCAAAACCGGGGACATTACAATTGAGATATACGAAATACCACCAATTTATTACCAGGATACCTTTCAATAATGACACAATATACTCTTATGAAGATGATCACAAGGATAAAGATTTTCAAATATAATCTAAATACTTTTGTATTTTAGTGTAATAGGAAAAGTGAACTTATATGCAATAGTTCTAATCTAACTAAGAACCAAAAAGGGCCATAACAATATATTATTTTTCATCTCAACACAAAGAATAATTCTTCTTTAGAGATCATTCAAAAATCCATTATTCATCAACTAATATCAATCATACAGTGACCCTCCTACATGCATCATCCATACAAACCTTGATCATCAATTCATAATATCTCAACCTATATCAATCATATATCGACCATGTAATATCAACCAAGGACAACCATACATGCATCAACTAAACATATAAGAATCAATCATAGTACATCAATTATAACACGTCAACCATGATACATCAACCAGAAAACATCAATTGGAATACATTAATCCGAATACATCAATTAGAATACACAATAATAATGCATCAACCAGGATTCATCAAGCAAAAGACAATGATAATAATACATAAATCATAATACATCAACCAACATACATCAATTGGAATACATTAATCAAAATAAATCAATTAGAATACACAATCAAAATACATCAACAAGGGTTCATCAAGCATAAGACAATTATCATAATACATCAAACAGAATACATAATCCAAAATACATCAACCGAGATGCATCAATCATACACGTAACAACCATAACAACCTAGGATAACCAATAATATCCATACATACAATTATGACAATGTCATACAGGCATCAACCATTAATCAACAAATGTCAACCAATAAAATCCAATAGCAACCAATAATATCAAACAACATACATCAACTATAGAAATCATATCAAATAGTTATTATTTATCATAACATTAAATAGAATTATTAGCACATGAGGATATATATATATATAATAATACATTGCATTACTAATTATTTACACGTAGTGCACTACTTATCAATCAAAGTAAATACTTAGTCACCTCAAACAACCAAACATATTACCACCAAAATATTCTAATATTCTACAATAAAATAATTACTAGCTATACACCACACTATAATACATTCATACCATATACCATACTTGTTATTACTATGTATTATTTATGTACATACACTCGTTTTGTTTACATACATTTTAGAATTCTCAATCATATATCATATTCTTATTAATCGTATACACAACATATTACTCATATCACCTATACATTATATATTTAATATATTCATATAATTATTATGTTTTTTTTAACAGAAACTATAAAAGGTTTGATATTAAACAAGTTGTGCACAGCCATACATTACATAAAGCGTTCTCTGAGAGTACTTTGCTATTCAAAAAAGGAGAAGACAAAACTGGGCCAAAAGGATGACCATAAAAAGCCACACATAGTTTTTACATAGCTTCTAAGAACTGAGGTAGTATATACCCTAATATACTGTTGATTTAGGAACAGATAAAAAAACATGAACTATTAAAACCATTAAAAGTTGCCTGGATGCTTCAATGGGTAAACAACCGATTCCTACTCCATAGGATGAGTTGTTGCTGCAAGATTTTCATGAGCTTGACTGCCTTGATTCATGCTTACCAAACGCTGGAGGTCCTCCTGGATTCTGTCCACCTTACCCATTATTTATTTGAGGTTATATTTGTATCGTCAATCCTTTAGTCGTGGTTTCTTATCTGATAAGAGGTGTAGCTGACCACCTCCCCCATATTCTTGATTTCTTGGGAAATTTCTTTGTTGTCCAAAATGCCAGTAGCTACCATTTCATACAAACACCTGAGATTTTTATTCAAGTCTACAAGACCGACATTTTCATTTGCTTGGTCCATTCTACCTTGTCTGGGATTAGGAATGACGAGTGCTAATCTGGAGAAGTTACTATGGAGGTCCCTTACTGCACTTTCTGACTCAGAAGCCTTCTCACCACAAGAAAAAACACCTAAAATAGAATTGAGAGTGCTAAATTCCTGCAGGAGAGAGTCACTTTCTTTCTTACTTTGACAGGAGAGAGTGTCGACCGCTCCTTCCTTCCACCCTGAGCAATAACACCCAAAGATCGAATTGCCTGCTATGAAAGACTGACCTTCAACGGGATTATTGAGCCCAGCACCATAGTTCAAACGCCAAAGAGGACCGTCAGCTTGAGGAGAGCAATAGCAGGTGACGAAAGCGGCAAGAGACAACCTTTCCTTGATGAAAAATCTCGTAAGAGGCAGATACTCCCACGGTATCCCCTGGATTATGCCTTCATCAATGCCAGAGATGATATCCAACAGAGTCCTCTCCGAAGAAAAGACAGAGCGGGATGAGAGCACACCATTACCAAAGGGATGGAGGTAAGGGAAACTTTCGGAGGAAGACATAATGAAGAGGATGAAGAGACCTGGAGCGTGCGAGATGAGGATGCATTTACACTGAGGGAGATGACCCATTAAGGCAGCTTGGATCGAGGAGAGGAAACCACGCTATAGCAAGGAAAAGAGCAAGAGGACGACACGTTAAGACCTTGGAGCCTTCACAAAATTTATTAGGGATGGGTTTAGGGATGGTATTATGACAATGAAAATCAAGATTTTGATCCCTTAAGTTCATTAGGGAATGGGTTTGAAGTTTGAGGCTAAACCATTGTGGCAAAAGTGGCTCTGAGGGAGGGAGGCCCCTACATTGGCCAAAGCATCAGCTAAAACATTATTTGCACGGAGAATGTGGTAGAATTCATAGTGTTTTGATAGGAGAGGGGTGATTTTATCATACAACTGTCGACACTTTATAGAGCCGGTAGTGTAACCATTGAGCATTTTATATATGACATGTCTTGAATCGCCAAATATCGTTATCCTAGAGAGATCAGTGTTAGCTAGGATTTCCATTCCATGTAAGAGAGCCAACCACTCAGCCTCATTGTTGGTCCTATGGCCTAGAACCCAAGAAAAGGTTTGTTCAATTTGTCCTCCGGGATCCATAAGGATCCCCCCCGCACCCACCACCCCTCATATAATTATTATGTTATATCATAATATCCATACAATTATAGCAATAATTGCATAACCCAATACTATCATATTAGATACGTATTATAATATATATACTAACATAGCACTTTTGATCACACTATACTTCATAATATTTCCAAACTCTCAAATACTTCCAAACACTTTCAAATATTCCCAAAAACTTCCAAACATTTCCAAATACCTCCAAGCACTTTCAAATACCTCCAAATACCTCCAAACACCTCAAAACACTTCCAAACTCCTCCAAACCCTTCCAAATTTTACACTTACATCATTACATACATTCACCTCTATACATATAGTATATTCACAATATTACATACATGTAATACTAATACTATTACATATAATAAAAATACGTATTGTAGTATATACAAACATACAAGCATTCATATATATAATAATGCATGTATTCTTATATATGCTTTTAACAACTATACATATCACACATATCATATTATACATATTTAATTCGATGCCATATATATATAATAGTATCTTACACTACTATACTACCTACTTACACACATAAAATAAAATAAATAAAATTAAGAGAATATGAGTCATTAAAGACAAGTGGTGCATTTCCTTCAAAGATAGACTAGGAGTTACATCTCCATAAATAAAATAAAAGAGAATGTGAACCATTAGAGACAGGTGGCTCATTCTCCTCCAAAAATAGATAAGGAGTTACATCTCCATAAGCAAAATAAATAAATAAATAAAGAGAATATGAACCATTAGGGATAATTGGCTCATTTTCTCCACTCAATAAATAAATTAGTAAGATAACTAGGATAATAATAATGTTACCAGTAACCCCAAAATAAAGTTATTAAATAATAGAATACAAAAATAGCCCATATTTATGCTTACATCCATTTGGCAACTCCACAACTAACTAATTAGATGAGTTAGCATAATAATAATTAATAAAAAAGTATAAAAGCATACTACATGCATAAAATAAAAAGAGCATGAGAAACAACATTTAGACAAGTGTCTCATTCCTAAAATAGCCAAGGAGTTACTCATCCATGTTGGCATAAATAAGACTATAAAAGAATATCATCCATAGAAAATACAAAATTCATATATGGTATAAATGCCACTTAATAAATCATATTAATATTTAATAATAATATAAGAACTATATTATCTTAACAACTTAGCATTAAATTAATGCAGATAATGGTACATAGTGCATACTATTATAATGACAATTATTTACTTATCGATTAATAATCATAATGTATTAGTAAATAAGTCATATTACAAGAATCATTTCAATATTAATAATTCAATGAGTAAAAGAGCCAATGCACAAACATCAACCAATCAAGTCTCTCAATTATTAGATAAGCACCACATAGTACTTACCAATCAATCTATTGAACAACAAATAATATGAAATATTAATTCATTCTAAGGAATACAACGAACTAATATTTGAAGTGAGGCTTATTATTCTTCTATTAACATAAGGGAGGTTAATTCCATCTTACTAAGTACATTTGTAAACTCAAAGGGCACATATGTAGAAGCCTAATAACTATCTAGAAGGCCCAACAACCGGAGTGTTGGAAACTAAACCTTGATACCACCTGTAATGTCCCTTGGGTATTTAAAAGGGTTTTAGGGACATATCATTATCTCTCTAAAGATAATTAAATAATTTTAGCGTAGCGAATTAGTTAAACAAATATTAAAATTTATTTTTCAAGATTTAATCACAACAAAGTCCATTTAATTACCAATAAATTGAACTAAATTCAATAACTATTCCAACGTCTTATCCAAGGGTTGGGTAGGATTAATAATGCCTTCTAGAAACATCACATATCCATTCCAATCCAATTCATAAATAAATTTCACCTCTAAAGGCCATTTACTTTTAATCATGATTAACTGGTAATTAGTGTTTTGATTACGATACTTAACGACACTTAGAACATTATTGATGGTACTTAATATAACTTCATTTGTTTATCACTTAACAACTGCTTATCAAATAAAATGGCTAATAAACTAATAACAGGTAAATTATACCTAATTATCATTTTCCAATTAATTAAACATAGTAATTATGAAGATGATTCCACAAGAACTAGTTAACTAGTTGTTCAATACTAACAACTATTCTTGCACAAATTCGGCATGCAACCATTCCAATGAACCAAAAAGTGAACCTACATAAATTATACATAAATTTAAGCATGCACGTACAACAAAATAAAGTACTTTTTCATATCTGATCCGAGTACATAATTGAAGAATGTTTCAAGTTCAATCAGTACAACTAGTTAATAAACAATGTCAGGAATTCAGTCAACCAATTGTATCAAGTTTCGATGCACACAGAGGTGAAGGTAAATATTTGGAAAATATAATTCTATCGCATAATTAAAGTACCAACAACAGATCATATGTTTGTACATTCATATTTTACCAAACATAGAGATTCAAATCCAAAAACTATTTACCAATTTCACCGCAGTGTAACTAGTTTCCAATTTAACTTTCCAAATGACAAATAAAGAGGAATATATGACCATTTTATTTCATGGAAATAGTATCAAGGGTAAATTAAATTCATATGATTGTATCTTTCCTCGCATATACAGTCCATTAAGCAAGTCACAAAACTAGTACTTAATTTTACTCATCTGAATTGACTAGTAATTCTAGGAATCATTAGAGTAATTAAATATGAATCTCATAGAATCATTCAAATGAAATCCCAACTATAAATAACATGTTTTATCATTCATAACATAGTTATATCTCATTCTAATATTTTGTCAAACACTTCATATGCAAAGTCACAAATCTATTCAAAAGAATTCCATTGGAGGAGCTAGAAATTGGAAATTGGTCTAGAATTTCGGTAGACAATTCCCCAACACTAACATGAATATTTATCCTCACATTCACACACACATTTAAATATTATATATCGTACATAAGAATAAAACTAACACTCAGTAATTTTTACAAACACTTCATGTGCAAATTCTCCAAACTATGCCAAGTAGTTCGATCGAAGAACTAGTTTTCGAATAAAAGGTAGAAGCATCAAAGAGAAGTGTGTTAAACCATTGCAAATTTACTATATCATCAAAATACACATTATATAATAAACAAGAGTATAAATATCATTCATGTATCATAGGTACCAAATAATTATTTCCTCAAATAAATTGTGCACAAAATCCCAAAAACTAGTTTCCACATCCTTCATAAAATTTACTTGCATAAATATATTGAATTATGTGAGAAATTTATTCCACAATTAACTCATAAGTTTCATCAAACATCTCATGTGAATACATAAATAAATCATATCATATATAATTAAATTAAATAAACAATATATAAATCACTTATCTTATCAATTTGCAATTGGCATCATCTGGACCACGTTCCACCTAGCCTTTGGCATTGCCAAGCCTGATCTCACTTTGACAGGCCACCCCCAAGATGAGGCCATAGATCCATGAAAAAGGTTCCCTCAATAGTATATCAAGTATCAATTTGAGAGGACAAAACTCTATTCCTCACCACATAGTTCCTCTTCCACCCCACTACTAAGTGCAATAATAATCCATACCCCCTAGGCCATCGGGATATCACCATTCGCCATCAAGATTTATGTGCAGGTCTAGGACAGATCCAAGAAGTGGACATAGAGGAACTACACCATCGTTTTTTGGGCTTACCTCTTACACCATACAAGGTCACAGTGCTTCAAGCACAAATTTTGTTCAAATAGCAGAGCATTCATGGTTTCCCAAGATCACAAGCTTACCTCTCTAACCATCAAAGGTATGAACAACCATAATCAACAAAAATCCAAAAGAACCATGAAAAACAACCCCAAACCAGATATCAAACATGGATTTATAAACCAAAGAATATAATTATAACTCAGTGGAGTCAAACCAAACCAAGGTAATCCACCTTGAGTCAATACATGGGGGGTAATTCAACCATAAGAGGTTAACTCTAATCCAACCCAAGCAATTCAGATTTCAAGGAGAGTGACTCCAACCAACTCCACCCAACTCAAATTCATGTGTGGATACATCATCCATGAAGAGGAATCAAAATTAGTGAGGTGAGGTGTCACACAAGCAAGGAATCTTCCCAAAAATATGAAAGGGGGGACTACACAAGGATTCATACAAGGATTTACATAAGAGTTACACAAGGATTTACACAAGTATTCACACAAGGATTTACATAATTATTTACACAGCTTTTGAGGTGCTAAGGGTAAAAATAACCAGTGAGGGAACACTTGTTCAAATGGGAGTTACAAAAACAAGTGTAACCTCTACAAAAGAGTTACAAAACCACCAAATGGGATCAATCAACAAGTGGAACCCACCTAAACACCAACAAGACCCATTAAATCATGAATTAGGCTCAGTAATACCAACATAGGCTAAAATAATCAAAAGCTGGGTCCATTGTACAATGTTTGAGTGATCATCAACTAATAAATCCACCAATGCATAAATATGTACCAATATCAACCAATCAAGTTCTAAAGTGCTATAAATGTCCCCATTCCCCCTCACATTGTGGATATATGGCTCCCATACTCTTTTAGTGTTCCCTGACTTGCCAATTGTTTTCATTGATTAATTATTTACAAAATAATAATAATGTCTCTAGGTCCTCTATTGACTCTAGGAAAAGATAAGAAAAAATAAACACAATCTTGTTCAGAAAGATGAAGATTATGGTTGCAAGATGAGCAAGGACTGTGATAGAATAAACTGCGACAAAAGAGGAGAAAAGTGAGTTAAAACAAGGAGTTCAACCTATTTTTGGTAAAAAAATAGTTAGACTAATAGTCTACTTTTGGGAATAAAGCATTATTGTAAATTGGGCCAATAGTTCATATTTTTAGATGTAACGGGATGTGTTAAATTAGTAAGACAACATGTCAATTGAAAGTTGAGAATCAGTCGATGGGTAAAACAAGAATTAGAAAATCCTATACAATCGATCCAAGATGTGTGTGGACGACAGATGATTGAGTAGAGAAAAGGGGAAAATATAACATAATAGAGAACGAAGAGTGAAAAAGAGAAAAATGTAGAAACCTGAGAACATGAGATGAGTAAGGAATTTGTTGATTGTAAAGAATATCTAAGGAAGAGTATACAGGATGTGTGCGAAAACCAAAGGAATTAAAATATTGCTCATGCCAGATGAAGAAAAGCGCCTTTGTGGTTTTTCGTCGGATGGGTTTTCACGTTAAACTCCATGTCTTTGTGTCTTGTGTCTATGATTGACTAAATATTTGTCATGAATGAATTTGTTTAATTATGTTGAGCATCTAAAAGATATAAATGATTCACTTAGTGTGTTTTTAATAACAGAGAGTATATGTTGTTTATGTATGTTGACGGATCAATATGTTGTATTCTTTAATGATGTATGTATGAAAACAGAAATCTATTCCATTGTTTCAGTCGAATGACGTGATGGAGCTGTGATAAGAAAATCCCCTAACATCACTGCAAAAACCTAGTTCTGGCGATTCCCATAGATATCTAAGGTGAAACCTCATCTGCATCACAAGTGTTGCTGACAGGGTTATGAGTCTGTCAATTCGATATCATGGGATTTGTTGATGAACAAGGGATCTGAACCTGGGTTGACAGGAAAGATCGCCAATAAACGGTTCCATTGTCGAGACCCGAAACATTGTGAAGGGGATATGTTTTAGCACCCGACGAAACATGAAATTCAAGACTGGCTTGATTTTAAAGCACAAGGTTTTACACAAGAATAAAGTAAAGGATCATGAATAATCTCGACATAATGGTTGGAACGATACCTTTACATAGACATTCATGAGATTTTCTTTAGTGAATTTCACATTATATTGCATGAATGGTTGTTGAAGCTAGAAACCCATAAGAAAAAATTTCAACGCAGAGAACCTATAGAGTGGAGCCCTTAGTTGATCCAACGGTTGAAAAGAGTTAGTAATCCTATATCTAGGGTTTTTTACGTCTAGGTTTATAATATTCTAGAGGGATATATCACAAAGATTACAGTAAATATGATAAAGTCATACAGTGAAATAGAAGAGAGTTATTTCAAGAACCTAGAGGTCGTTATATGAAATCTTTGAAGTTGTGGATAAAGATGTTGGTATGTGAAAAAGGGGTAATGAGAATGGAGTTCGACGGATAAATATTTGTGCATGGGGAGCTAGGTTAATTTCTCAAAAAATATTATGAGCAAAATGGACCAAAATAATCCGAGATTTTTCCCATTGATAGCGATACTAATCAAGAAGGTGGACGCTTAAGGACTGGAAGAAGATTCTGGTCTGGAAAGAGAAGAAGAACTGCGACAAGAAGAGGAAGTTGCAGTGCAACTAAAAGAAGGGACAACGAATTGGCACCACATCTCAATGGAGAATCTTGCGACGAAGAAGAGCAATATTGACTTATATCTGAGGAAGAAGAAAATGAGGTACCAGATCCAGATCAAGATTAGGGCATACCCACAACTCTGCATACATCTCCGGTACCTCAGGTAAGATGTAGGAACACATCGCCAAGTGGTTTTGTCTATCATAATAACTATAATAGTGGAAATATAAGTCAAGTAATTCCTACTAGTGGAACCTTTAATTCAGAAATACCAAGAGTAAACAGAATGTCTTGAAATCATATAAAGTTACCGATGATTTAATGGTAATGGGTTAGAGGACCCTAATTAGCATTGGTTCCTATGCGAAGCTATATGGATAGTGCGACTATTCCAAGGTGAGGCTATAAAAAGAGCCCAAATGATTAAAACCCTTAGAGGTCATGTGCTTGACTGGTATATGAAATTCTCTATAGTTCCAGCAGGGATCCCTCATAAATCATTAGATCAGATCTAGATGGGACTGATAGAAGAATTCAAGAAGCCTAAATCTCAGTCACAATGCATTATAGAGTTAAAAGATATCTAATAGTTATTAACTAATTTTGTTTGGGACTTTAACCAAATATTTAAAACTTTGATGGATAAAGTGAGTTTTTAGATGTCAGATGTCCAACATAAAGAATGGTTTATTGCAGTGATGCTACTGCATATCCATGTTCATTTAATGCAACATAATACTGTATACTAGAGAGAGGCTCTTGATCTTTCTATGAAGTTGGAGGCTTCACTGATCAAAGAAACTAGTGGAGGAATGATTCAGATACAGTCACATCTTTCCAACCTCACCTTGAAAATAAAGGATATCACAAAAGGAAAAGAAGTACAAGAGGAACTCTGGTGTACATGATGCAGAACTTAAGGCCATCATAAATAGTCATGTCCATTATTCATGAACTATATTGCATTAGGTGCATCAAATTGATAAATACAAAAAGAATTCCATGTTGTATAATTTGTTAGACCAGAGGACATCAGTCGTAGGAATGCTTGTATTTATATAAAATAGTAATTGCACCAGCCAGCCTTTATTATAAGTTTTGTCGATCATTGGGACACGACGAAAAATATTGCAGGGCATAATAGTTGTTGCAGGAGAATACCGTCGACACATACATGATGAAAAATGATGAACAGATGCAAGCCTATTAATCTTAGGCACAATACCCTCAAACCAGGGGAGGTGGTCTTTTCAGAGGCCAAGGCCGAGGAGGAGGATTTGGTCACAGAAGAGGCCAAGTAATTTGTTATAATTATGGATAGCCTACACATTTTTTCATAGAATGCAATCGTCCTACATCAACATGTTCGTATTGTAAAGCAATGGATCACAATGTTGAATAATGTCCACAGTTGATTGCCAAGTGGTAGGATAGAAACATGGGAAACCAGAACCCCCCTCGGAATGCCAATCCAAACATTTAGAATATTCATGTTGAACCGATGGATCCTATATTATTATCATGATAATAGGAGATGCTACGAATCGGGGATATCAGGAAGTGCCATATGGACAACCGACGGTTCGACCAACACAACAAAATAAAATTTCATTTGATGTCCAAAAAAGTAAGTATTCTTGGACGCTCATCATGAGTTCGTTGACAGAAATCAAGCGTCGAATTCTGTTGTTGTACCAAATGAAGCAATAGGGGAGTTTTGAGGTCTAAAATGGGCCTCATAAGGGAAATAATAAAATAATACTTATAATAATAAAATAAGACTTATAATAATAAAATAAAAGTTCTAAATTTTGGAGAGGAAAAAAATTTGTATTTTTGACATATCTCCTTATCGGTTCATCCAAATTTTGAGTTTGGGGACTCTTTGTATGTGGATTTTAATTCTGCATCCAACCCATACCCACACTGCATACTTATGAGGCACCCACGGCACCCAAAAATGAAAATTTTAATAAAAAAAAATGTATTTTAATTTTAATAAAATACATTTTTTATTGAAATTTTCATTTTTGGGTGGCGTGGGTACCTCATAAGTATGCAGTGTGGGTATGGGTTGGATGCGGAATTAAAATCCACATCCAACGAGTCCCAAAACTCAAAATTTGGGTGAACCGATAAGGAGATATTCCAAAAATATGATAAGAAAAAGTAGTTTTTTTATTTTTCCCTCCATTCTTTTTACAAATTTTACCCTTATGGTTGACACCATCATCTTGAATTCTATTGGTTCTTATGAAGTGAATTTAATGGTACAATTTTTTTTTTAGGCCCATTTTTTACCTCAAAACTCCCCTAATGGACTGATATTGGAAATGCCTCAAAGATTCGAACAGTTGTTTCAAAAGAAACTGACAGAAAAGGTTAGTAAGTTGAAAGAATTCTTAAAATTTGTCTAGCATTGATAACAAATAAATATGTTGTAGTAGAACTGTCATATTTATTCAAAGAACCTCAATCAAATGTACCACTAGAAAAGAGAGTTAGTCACATTGAAAAAAGACTAAAAATTGGTCACGAGTTAAGGATGAATGCCCATATAGGTGATTATGACATGGATTATATTATTTTGGACCTGGGCTCAGATGTTAACATTCTCACTAGACATACATGGGAAAGTATGGGAAATATGAGACTAGTATGGTCTCTTGTTCAGTTGAGATTAGCTAAGCAGTCGAAGGTTCTGCCTATTGGTTGACTCACACAAGTTCATGTCGAGATAGAATGAATTTGGACCTATGCATATTTCAAAGTTATGGACATTTTTTATGATACAAATCGATTTCCCACACTTCTGGGGATCAACTGGGCTATTTACATTCAAACTATTATTAATTTCAAGAAGAGGATATTAAAATTTGAGGATACAGAGCTAAGGGTGGTCGCACCAATTGATCCTCTCGAAGCCCAAAGATATGTCGAGTAATTAAATAGTGAAGGACATGATGGATATATGGACCATAAATACAATATTACTTATGTGATGGATGACTATGTGAATACGACAGTTGATGGGAAACTTAGTGGGCAAAGTATTAGTTCCTGCTGGTTAGAATCAAGAGAAGCTTTGGAGACCTGGAAGAATTGACTACATGAAGTATCCATATGAAAATTCACAAGAATCACAAAATCTATGTGACGGTTAGGTACTGAGGTATGTAATCTACCTACCTATGAATTTTTTCCTAACTTGGAATCTTTTCTTATATAATTTGAAGCGAAAGTATATGAACCTCAGTTCTTGTTAGCCATATATTTTGCAATGAATGCTACACCTACAAGATGGTGGGTTACGTATAAGCATTCTATTTCAAAATGGCCTCAATGTCTAAGATTGTTGGAAGTTTGCTTTGGAGAAAAGGTGCTCTATACTAGTCAAAAATATACATGACTAACTAATCCTGTAGAGAATATTGAGCATTGTCACATGACATGGGAAGCATCTCCGCGATAGGAATGGGTTCATAATTTCATACACACTTTGGACATGATACCGAGAAACCGATATACATCAATTGAGTTGCGACGAGGAACAGTTGAGTGGGAAGATATAGATTACAGTTTCACACATACGTTTGAATTTGTTGATGATCATCCTTCAATTGATGTTGCTCTACAAGAAATCAGAACTAAGATCTCTTATATATTCATGTCGCGATGACAAGTTTACATCAGAGCAGTGCGACACCTCAACATTGGATGGAGTGCTAAAATATAACAAATGAACCTGATGATGATGATCCACACGACATAAGTATTCCTGAATATGAAGGTACTCACGCAGTGGAAGGGTCAGGTATATCAAGTGACAATTTTCTGAATCCTTTGAAAATAAAGAAAGTAAATATTGGTTCTCCATAGAATATCGAAAGACTATTGGGGTAATGAGACCATAGGAAATATTACATATCTATTAAATGAGTTCCAGGATCTGTTCCCCACTAAATTTTTAGAAATGAAGGGAATTGTTGGAAATCTCGAAGAAATGAAGATTCCCTTGAAACCTGATGCAAAACCTATCAAACAACAACCATACAGACTCAATACAAGATACAAAGAAAAAATCTAGAGTTATAAAGAATGTTAGATGCGGGAATTATAGAAATTTTTGAGGAATCTGAATGGATTAGTCCTATGTTAGTGTGATACAAGAAAACTGGTGAAACATGTATCGGTGTCAACTTGAGAAAGATGAATGATGCTTTCATCCATGATCCATTTCCGACCCCATTTACAGATGAAGTATTGGAGAGCGTCAAAGGACAAGAAATATATTGATTTACGGATGGGTTCTCTGGTTACAATCATATCCAGATGGCAAAGTAATATTGGCACAAAACAACCTTTGCAACAGAATGGGGATGTTTCCAGTATATAGTAATTCCCTTTGGACTAAAAAATGCTCCTCCTATTTTTTCTAGAATAGTTGTAGCTACTTTTAAAGGCTTCATCAATAAATTTATTGAAGTATAATTTGATGACTGGACGGTATTTGGGATAGTAAAAGATCACATTGAGAGTCTTAGAATTATGCTCAAACGGTGTAGACAGTTTTAGATGTCGCTTAATTTAAATAAGTGCATTTTATGTGCCCATTTTGGAATCTTGATGGTTCATGTGGTTTGTCACGATGGAATATTGATGGATCCTACCAAGATTGTGATTATTTTCAACCTACCACCACCCTTGACATTCAAACAGTTGAGAACTACTTTGGTGCATACGGGGTATTATAGAAAATTTATTAGATGATATGCAAAGGTTACAACCCCTATGGAAAAATTGTTCAAGAAATATATCAAGTTTCAATGGAATGAGCAATGTTTAGAGAGTCTGGATGTTCTTAAGAATAAGATGGTTGCAGTCCATATATTGGTCTTTCCAGACTAGAAAAAAGAATTCCATGTACATGTCGATGGGTCGTCTATCATGTTGGGTGTTTTACTTGCGCATCCAGGAAAAGGTTCTATTGATCATCCCATCGCATTTGCTAGTAAAATTGTCACTAATATAAAATAAATATACCACGACAGAAAGAGGACTCGCTATGGTATATGATCTTCAAAACTTTTGACATTATTTTCTAGGAGGACATTTCAATATGTATAGAGATCATTCTGCATTGAAATATTTGGTCAATAAACTAGCGTTGGGGGGGGAATATTTGTCGATGGCTTCTTCTATTCCAAGAGTTTGACTTTGAAATTATTATCAATTTGGGTCGAATGAATTCAAGACCATACCATCTATCGAGGATAGAAAGTGGAGAATATCCTGATAATCTTGATGATAGTTTTCCTAGCGCACAATTGTTTGCAGTCAATATGTTTGATGATGACTACAGAGATATTCAAATATCTCTTAACAATAGGATATGCACTAGAAGGATTTAGTACAGCACAAAAGAAACATTTAGTTGTAAAAGATACATATTTCCAATTGATCATTGGACAATTATACAAGATGGGACTATATAAAATCCTTCATCGTCATGTCTCAGAACATGAGCGACCGATGGTATTGAATGAATCACATGATGGTGTAGCAGGAGGCCATTATGCAGAAAAAGAAACAGTGCGCACGATATTACAAGAAAGATTGGGGTGGCATACTTTGCATGCAGACACTAGAGATTATTGTCGCAGATGTGATATATGCCAAATAACTAGAAAATTGTCATGACGAGATGAGATGCCTCTAGTACCACGGGTGAATTTACAAGCATTTGAAAAATGGGTTTTTTATTTTGTGGGTCCTATTAATCCACCGGGAGAAATGATGGATGCACGTTATATAATCATTGTGACAGAATACTTGATCTGATGGGATGAAGTAGCGCTAGTAATGGATTGTACTGCTGGGACTGCTGTAATATTTCTATCCGACCATGTAGTAACCTGATTTGGATGCCCAAATATTTTGATAAGCAATCAAGGCACACATTTTATGAATCAATTGATTGCCAAATTAACTGGGGAATTTTAGATTCAACACTCAAAGACAACGCCATATCACCCACAAGAAAATGATGTTGTTGAAGCATTTAATAATATGTTGGAGAATGCATTGACAAAAATATGTAATTTTCAAAGGGATGGTTGGGATCAAAAAATACCTGCGCTAGTATGGGATTATCACACAACGTGCAAAAGGTTGACAAGAAAAACTCCATTTAGATTGGTTTATGGACAAGAAGTTGTTGTGCCAATACAATATATTGTACCTAGTCTAAGGATAGTCGTGATTATTGAGATGACCGATGTTGGTGTCATAGAAGAAATATTGTTGCAACTAGTGCAGTTATAAGAAGATATATTTGTTGTAATCTATTATCAGAATGTCGAGAAAGAGCAACAAAGAGATTGACACGACCGACATATTAATCATAAGCAATTTAGGATTAGAGATATTGTTTTGGTATATGACAGAAGATTTTTGAAGCATCCTGGAAATATTCAAACACATTGGTTGGGACCATATGTTGTCATTCATATCATAGAGGGAGGTGTATTTTAGTTACAGAAGTTAGATGGTACACCCTTCAAGGGATTAGTGAATGGAATTCGACTAAAGACTTATTAAGATAGCCATAATTCTGTCGACTAGTAGTTTAATAAATAAATAAATAATTGTTTTCGTAGACTATATTTCTATCACAAAAGAAGGATTGTTGTCGAAGACTATACGTCTGTCGCAAAAGAAGAATTGTCGTCGCAGACTATATGTCTGTCGCCCGATGCATTTTGGTCACAAGTGACAGTTGGATGGTAGTTAATTTAGGGTAACAGGAGATTTCAGTGGCATTCTTTTTGGTCACATCTACCATTAATGCATAATAACTATCGTTGAACAGACATTTGAAGTGACGGTTTGGTTGGCAATTTCATTAACATGATTACAAAGATTCCTCCATGTGATAGAATTTGTCGTTACCTTCTCCATTTATTGTAGGACCGTGTGATTAAATAATTTCTTGCATGCATCAAACTACTTCATATTCGCATCGAAGCTTGGTCATCCTATTGCATCCAATTGACTGACTTCTTGTGCTGAGCCATCTGTCTGCAACCATTTGAGCCGAATTTGTTTTCTCTGAGCAAAGTCATTTTTGTTTCAAGCACAAGCACAGTTCCAGAATCAGGCATGGATATTCTTTCACCTACACCTATTAGAGACTATAGAATTTGTCTCACAACCATCACTGATCATAGAAGTTGTTTTACAGCTGCATCAGCCCGACCTATTAAGAAGAAAATGCTTTGGATGTTGAACTAGTCGCAAACAAAGAACGATAGATCCACATAACACTGAAGTGATATGATTTGGGTTGGCCAACTTATTTCTTGATTATGTTCTGTAAAGGCCAGTGAAGGCACCTCATCTTACTATTGGAAAGAATGCCAAATATCAGCTGGTAAAGCCATCCATACCAAAAGGAGTCAATTTTACGATGGAAACTATCCCAAATTTGAAGAATATGGGGTTTATCGACCATGATCTACAGAAGTTCCCAGAAATTGAGGTGAAGCGTTATATCATCATTATCCGAGAGACTGGGGATGGACCTATTCACGTGGTACTGATGGAGTGGGATAGAGGATTGCATAAATTTGGATTGTTTTCGTTGATGCATATGCCACCTTTTGGTCGCAAGGAAGAAGTGAATACATGCATGAAAAAGCTGTTGGTTTGTTTTCATGGAGGATTCGTATGATAAACAGAAAAATATCAGTAAATGTAGAGCTAATAGAATCCACCACAGGACTTCCTCTTACATGGGTCAACTCAACATTGTTCTTTGTTAGAAAGGACCAGGATACAACCCTTACCAATAGGAAGAAGGAGAGATATAATATATCCAGAGATAAGAGAGGCTTTTCCATTGATTTCATCAATGGAATTGTTTTTTGGTTCATCACCAAAGTTTTATCCAGTAAGCTGTTGAGGAATATGTGACCAAATGAGTGCACCACCAGAACAAGTGTTATGATAGAGCAGTGTGCAGTGGGAGTCAAGAGGAATTGGTCAACCTATTTTTTAAATGGATTGTTGGTATTACCAATATTGACTACAACCTTATTTCAGATCGAATGGAAGAAGTGGAAAATGAAAGATGCAAAAATATGGATGAATGACACACTGAATCAATAAGCAGCATATAGATTTAATGTAGACGCTTTGTATTGCAGTAAAGGAAGTTAGAGTAGGGGTCGAGCAGGATCTGTATTTGACTGTGTCAGAGGAAGAAGTAGACCCATCTAAAGAATGACCTCTCAAAGTACTGTTGACGCCTATGCAAAGAAAATTTTAAGTGATTTCTAAATCAATTGACTTAGGAATGTTGGAACACAATGCCTTGATCAAGGATCTTGATCATGTGACTTTTGATTTTTCTATAGTACCAATGTATGTACTGCATACTATTTAGCAGGTTGCAGTAGAGGACATGAATACAAGTTAGCATGAGATATTTAGCCAGCTCAAACATTCTAAGAATACTATTTCATTGCTGAAGAATAAATTCTAGGAGACAGAGAAAAAATAAAAACTTGACAGGATGACAGGAAGCGACTAGATGAGGTCGTTACACTTACTTGCAGTAATTTCGCTAATGAAGGGATTACACCTAAGATGTTTTTCGAGGAAAAAATTTTCCAACTTGGTGAGGTAGCTGAAAACCTCTATAAATGAGTTGCAAACATGGAAATAAAGATGACTTCCACTACACCTCCTGAGATACTAGAAACTCGACGAAATGTAGTAAAGGAAACCGCACAGAAAATTCAGGAGGCCAAAGCACTTTGTTCCAAGGCATATGAACAAGTTTATCATTCATGGGAAGCGTTGATGGATGACATAGAGCAATATCAGGTAACGGAGAAACTTCATATTGCTGAACAAAATGTTAATAAGCTAAAGAATGAATTGAAGAAGTTTTCAACAGTGGAAAAGACGACTAAAGTTGTCGAGCTTAAAAGATTATAGCAGTAGGTAGCTGAATTGTAGAAAAAACAACATCAAAGAACAAATCATGTCACGGAGCTACATACAGAAGCAGAAAAAGGCTACAGGAACAATCCACCCAATTCATGAAAAATTGCGACTGGAACTGGGTGCGATAGAAATAGCAACTTCAAAACATATCAATTCTAAACTTGTGGAACAATTGCAGAAAATACAGGAAGAAGTGTGACAAGAAGAAAAAGTATTAAGGCAGATATGTCAATATTTTCAGAAAAATATTGCACCAACATGAATTTCAGACTAATGTGGCTTGGGAGGAGCCACATGTGGGTGTTGGGGGCATGTTGGCCCTAGGAAAAGACAAGAAAAGATAAATAGAATCTTGTTCGAAAAGATGAAGATTTCGATCACAAGACAAGCAAAGACCATGAAAAAAGAAATTGTGATAAAAGAGGATAAAAGCAAGTCAAAACAAGGAGTTCAACCTATTTTGGCAAAAGGTTAGCTAGAATAATAGTTACTTTTGGGAATAAAGCATGATTGTAAATTGGGTCAACATTGCCTATTTTTAGATGTAATGGGATGTGTTAAATTAGTAAGACAACCTGTTGACTAACACTTAAGAATCATTCAATGGGTAAAACAAGAATTCTAAAAGCCTATAAATTCAATCCAAGCTGTGTGCGGATGACAAATGATAGAGAGTCAAGAAAAGGGAAGAATACAACATAATAGAGAAAGAAGAGTGAAAAGAAGTAAAAGGAAGATACCTGAGAGCATGAAATGAGTAAGGAATGCATTGATTGTAAAGAATATCTAAAGAAGAGTCTACAGGTTGTGTGCACAGACCAAAGGCATTAAAATATTACTCATGGCATATGAAGAGCACCTTTGTGGTTTTTCCTAGATGGGTTCCACGTTAAAATATGTGTCTTTGTGTCTTTGATAAATGTGTCTATGATAGAATGAATTTGTTTAAGTATGTCGAGCATCTAAATAATATAAATGGTATGAAATGTTAGGGTGTTTTAAATAGCAAAGACTATATGATGTTTATGTATGTCGATGGATCAATATGTTATATTCTTTAATGATGTATGTATGAAGACATAAATCTATTCCCTAGTTTCGGTCGAGTGACCTAATGGTGCTATGATAAGAAAATCCCCTGACATCACTGTAGAAACCTAGTTCTGGCAGTTCCCATAGATATCTCAAGTGAGACCTCATATGCATCACATTTATTTCTGAAGGGGTTATACTTTGTTGGGTCGATATCTTGGGCTTTGTTGATGAACAAGAGATCTGAACCTGGGTCGACAGGAAAGAACACAAATAACCCTTGTGGCATCTTGTGGAGAATCTGCGGTAGGTAATGGTATATTGTTGACTTTTCGAGCCATCTTGGGCTCATCTTCGGGACATTATCGATAATTTCCTGAAGATGAGCCCAGGATGGCTCGAAACGTCAACAATATACCATTACCTACCGCAGGTTCTCCATAAGATGCCATTAGAAATCACTATGGATTCTCAGCCAAAACTAATAACCCTTGTTTTTCCACCTTGCACCACAATAATAAATAATTACAAATTATATATGTATGGGTCTTAAGACATTGGGTATTACATAAGGTTAGGACAACTAACCATTAAATGAGTAATTAAAGTTCTAATTTTAATTAACTAAACTAAGGTTGTGTTACTTAATTAAATTACTTAATAAAATAATTTGTAACCTTTAGTTAAATAATCTCAAAACTTAATAAACTCTACCGACAATAAATTTAAGTTCATAATCGCATTCAGTGCATGAATAATGAATCTATTATCATAGTTTTATTAAATTCCTACATTAAATTATTATACTTCGTAAAGATTATTGAAAACATAGTTTATAATTGTCAAGTATTGTGTCATTAATTGTTTGTAGTTTTAATTAGTTTGTGGTGTTGTTCGGCGTGTGATTTCAGTGAAGATAAACACTATGGGAAACACACATCAAGAAACACATGTAAGTTGTAACCTACAGTCACACCACAACCAAAGCATAAGAAAAGGCACTGGCTGCAATCACAACCCACAAAATCACCTCCCAAATTTTGTCCCCTACAACCATTTTTCACTAATATAGTTTAGATTGAATGGCTACCTCCCTCCAACTATCAATCAATATTACATTCATATTACGTTATAAAAACTCATATATGCAAATAGGAGCATATCCAACCATAAAAAAATTCCAATCTTAAAACTTGGTGCGATTAACCTAGCACTGGGAAAACTGTTGAACCAAAATAGACATATCTTGGTCATCCAAAAATATTTCTCGATGAAACAAACTGGTATCCTCACTAGAAACTTTTTCCAGACACAATGGAATAGGTACCAAAGCACAAAAATGAATAGATATTGGTGAACCGGAACATATGTTTGCGCCCCTCCTAGTACCGTAGAGTCATAGTTACAGTTTTTGAAGAAGAGAAAGAGGATCATAATGAATATCATCTCATATTTGAATCCTATAGTCCATTATTACTGTAACCATATTATGACATACAATAATAAATAATATATATAATTAAATTCATCCACCTTTGCACATAATCATCATAACAATATCTTAAAACATAAATAAAATCCTATGAGAAATACTTATCTCAAGATATAGGCAACTGGATGTTGCAGGACAACTTTCCTCCCAACTATAGACAACATCAATCCTTCCTCACTTCTATAGGGTCACCCCTGATCTAGGACCATGGATCGACAGGTAGATGAAAACTTAGTCTAGTACCTCTTGAAACCACCTCTTCCGAGAACCACAATGCTTCCCACTATTACTTTCATGTCCCTCTCCATTGCCTATGGGATATGACCTAGCTCGCCATTCCCATTTCTTGGCTTCCTGTGTGGGAACTTGGACTAGTAGAGTGATAGAATGGAATCAAAGGGAAAACAAATAAACTAACTCTAAGTCTCAATACACTCCCAATCCTACCAACAGAACCAACATGGATAGATAGCACAAGTCACATGGTCCAAAGCTCAATATTAACTTCAACAATGAGAGGGAATATGAATTTATAGCACAAGGAGGCCAACTCTAACCCAAAGGGATCAACTCAAATTAGAGAGAGTTAAGATTTAAGTTTCATAATGGAGACTTAACTTGAATTAGTGGAGCGGCGGCTTAGTGAAAAGATTCCCTTTCTCGAATTAGCACCATTAGGAGGAGTTACCAAAAACTGAGTGGATCCATGAAGACCACATGGAGGCACACTAATGCATAAAGGGGGTTACAAAACATCAAGGAGGGTGAAATAGGTGATATAAGGAATCCAATAAGTTCATAAATACCATGGAAGCACAAAAATAGTATCATCAATGCATAGTGTAAGAGTGGAAGCTAGAAAATAGCTTACAACCCCTAAAAACTAGGAGAAGGGCTCATAAATTACCAAAAACACATAAATGTGAGGGAATCTCTTCCAAAGGATGGATACCTATGCAAGATGGTCCCACTAAGGTGTGAAAAATATGAAATATTAACTCCATAGTCCATAAATATTGAGAATAGGGTCTGTTGTACAAGGTTTGGGTGACCAGCATTATTAATGTCACCAAGGTGAAAATATGAGTTGGGATGGACAACCTTAATACAAATACAAGTTATAAGGTGCTAGGGATGTCTCCATTCCCACTCAATTTGTGGAATCCATTGTCCCCCATACTCTTTTAGTTTTCTTTGCTGAGCCAGTTGTTTATTTAATCAATAGCAACATTCAAATGTAGCAAAGATGCTAGTAATAACAATAACATTAATAATAGTGCCAAAGTCCAAAGTCACGTTATCAAACAATAATATTAAGTCCTTAATCACATTAATCATGCAAAGGATCATAAGTCCACAATCATATAAAATATCATAAGTCCATAATGCAAAATAACACAAGTCACATGAAGGATCATAATTTCGGGGTTTATTACAAGGCATGGGTCATCTATCAAATCAAAAGATTATATGATATTAGAATTGTAATATATACTTTAGAATTGTAAATATCATAGTGGCAAACATCCTCCCTCTTTTGTGATTATTCGGTATTTTTATTTCTATATAGAGAAAGAAAGAATAAAGAAGAAATAATAAAAATAACCAGTATTCATCATCCACACTTTAATACAATTACAATGTACATTTTAATGTATATGCAGTGTACAATCACTCTAAGAAAAAGAAAAAAAAATAACTAATGTGCATAGGACTTTGTAATGGTTATATACAAACATAGGTTTTGCATTATTGTATTTTAGTTTTATGATTACTAATCCAATGGCATTAATGAAATTCTTCACCCTTCTCAACTTAAAATAAAAATATACAACCCTTTTAAGGTGGAGATTTAAATTCTGATCTAAAATACGATTTCTCTAATTTGAAATCTATGCAAGGGGAAATACTCGTTGCTACAATATTTATGTTGAAGTTATTTTGATTTTTTTGTTTATTTCTTTAACTCTTTCTAGTCACATTATCCAAGGCTCGATAGTGGGCTCTTGCTACTATTACTACCATCATTAATACTTCATCATTCTGTATTTTTCAGCATTAATATGTAATGGTCAAACTTTTGAGTTACTACCTATGGTAAAATTATCTGTATTAAACCTTAATTTATCGTTTACAAGCTTTTGACAAAATAATAAATACACCATTTATCTATCCCAAAGGATGATGCGATTAATGTAACTTGATATCACGAATTTTTTGATATTGTATACAATTCTTAGAGACCATACTTCAAACCAAAGTTAGTACGTGGTGTACATGCATGTTATTTATATCCCCTCTTTTATCACTCATCTATTTCTATATCCAATCTAGAATTTTTAACGTTATTTACCCTAATTTAATTGATGTGAGTCAGTCTTTTGATGCTTCCTTTCCAACTTTATCATCATGTTCTTGCTTGCTTCTTTGTCTCTTCCTCATTTTGATCACAACCACAATAGTGACATTCTAAGTTATTAGGATCATCAAGATCATGTAGTGTTGAAAATATTGTAGAATAACATCTTCACAAAGACCATTAGCACTATCTTTACTGTGCAAATTCCACTTGGTCAAAACTATAAAATCACAACTTCATAAAGTATGATTTCATAGATTCCAAGAAGATGAGTTCGCATGTTTCAAAAAATTTCCTCGCAACTTTTGAAATTGTGATTTCATTGTTTTTTCATTAAATTATTTATCACACCCACAAGGGTTTGGAAAAATGGTAATGAGTAATTGAGACGAGAAGATGTAAATGGAAGGTCACAAGTTCAAATCCCCTATATGGGTACGTGTTTACAAAAAAATAAATTCAATTAGTTATGATTTCCCTTAGTAAATTTCCACCACATGCTTATAAAAGTCCTATCGTGGCCTAATTAAATTTTATACCACATTCTCTTAAGTTTTTTTACACCACAACTCGTCAAATTTGGTTCTCACGATCTATCAAATCTTTTATGGCACGGCTGAATTAAAGTCATGATTACATCCTTCTCAAAATTTGACCTTCCATACCACAACCTTCATGTCATTAACAAAGTTATATCCCAACCCTTTGAGAGGTTTTCCAATTGTGTACTCTTTGAACATTTTGTCAAGTACACAATCACTCAATCGATTGGGGCTTATTGCATATAACATACTACCAGTATAGACCCATCTTAACTCAAATATTTTGAGGTGAAAATTCTTTTTAAAATCCTAAACTCAAGCAAAAGTTTGCACCTTAAGGGATTTGATCCCTCTTAGCGCTTGATAGAGCCATAATTAAGATGGATCTATGCTACTATTAAGTGAAACAAACATTTCTTTCAATGCCCCTTCAATATGACCATAGATTTAAAATGTTAAAGTTAGAAAAGAAATACACAACAATCATGATTGGCAAAACCAGACCAGGTAAGTGAATTCAATTTTTACAAGATTTCAAAAAGTTATAGTTGTAACTTAGTTGTACAAAAGGTGATCTATGCTTTTAGGAAAATGCACTCAATCTTCTACGAATCCGTCCTGCATGCATCTATTCTACTAGTTGGTTCTCTACAACTTCATACTTATGCAAAATGAGGCCACAACAAATTGTACTAGATTTTAGTGAAAATTTTTAAAACAAAATAGGCTTGACATGGAGTCTCTATTGATAGAAAATTCTTATTGTTGTTTTGAAATAATGGATTCAAGGAGTCTCAATTGATATATAATTCTTACTTTATATATAATTCTTACTGAAGTTTTCAAATCATGGTGGAACCATGATTGTTACCACATTGTTGTTGCAATGGAATGAGTCTATGACCCTGGAGCCAAAAACATTGACTAGAGGAAACTAATCAAATGAAAATTGATTGCCCAATAATATCGATTTGAGGGAAATCAACTACCCCACTAATATCAATGTTGAAGGAAGTGAATTTTCTTAATATGTTATTATTGGTTGAGGATAATGCAAAAATATGTTGGGAATTATTTGATTTGGAGCCCAATCGAATAATTCAGATAAACGAATCAATTGAATGAGATTTTTTAATATATAATTGGCCATCTAACTCAGATACTGATTGCATTGCAAATTAACGATAATCCAACATAATTCATTCTAATATTGTTGTTGTAGTCGTCTAAAGGAGAGTTTAATCATAAATATAAGTTGTGTTGCAGTACATACCAAAATATTTTGAATTCACATGCTAGGGTTCCCTTAAAACATGGCTAGTTTCATACCAAGAAGGTTTCTTAGAAGCTTTTCATATCAATATATTTACAATTCGTATTATTTCTAGGGGAGTGAAAAATAAGTAGCCTATCAGGGGATTGAACAACCACGCAACTCCATCATGAATTTGGATATAAAAAAACACCAAAAGAAGAATTTATATATATTGTTTAACCCAATTTTATGGTGTTGCGCATTGATGGTAGTGTTTGAAGGTCTCCAGTACATGGTGATTTGCTCCACTAGGATTTTAATTTTTAAAATATACTCTTAAAGAGGTATGTTCACGGTAGTCTCCAAATTTTAACTAACCTGGGACACTGTTTGAAAATCATAAACCAAAGTTGTCTAGACCTGTTGTCCATGGGGATTTGCTTGACTTGGAATTTAATTTTTAAAATATACTCTAAAAGATTATTTTAATATTTAAAATATACTCTCAAAAGATGCCTTCAGATTGTTCATGGTGGACTCCACCTCATATTAATTTTGGTGAGAAGAAAATGGTGGGCTCTTATTGTTCCTGTTATGATTTTATTAAGGAGGAAATAAGTTAAACTAAACCCAGTATGATAGGAAATCACTTCAAGGTTTAATTGAAGTGAAAGTGAAACCTAGATAGATTTTTAAAAAAAATAAACATACATAGGTTTCTCAAAACCTTTATGATATCCACGTGGAAGGAAACCAAGAATCAAAACAACACACAATTTGATATGCAACTAGGAGTTTAAAATCTAGGAAAAAAATTACCTTTTGGTTGTGGGAGGTGGAATTATAGATATAGTTATGTGGCATAAATTTTAAAATGGTGGGTATCCCCTCTTTCTTGATGATGATGATGGTTCCTCCTTCACCCTTCCTATTCCTTACAAAAGTAGCCTATAAATGCAATTAATCAATCAATATACCTCCAAGTTTGCTTTTCCAACCATTTATTTTCATGAGTGGGTTTACCTTATCGAAGTGGAAACCTGTGAGAGTTGTATATTTTTTTAGCTATTAAGATATGGAATTTATATTGAATATGAAAATGATAGCCATAGAAGTCAAGAAATATGCCCTAGTTCAAAGTAAATTTAGGAAAAAATTATCAAACACCTTGTCATATTGTTTCAGATGTGCAATACAAGTTTTCACGAACTCGGGGAGGGCATATTTCACTATCCATATTGTTGCCATTTATCGGACCTGCACACTCATACCATTAATCCAATTCCCACTAAATGAAATCGTGAAGGTTTAGGGTTTTTTACAATGGTGACTGAAAACCCTAGTTATATTCTTCTTATAAAATCCAATAGCAATGAGTTTACCATAAATCAAATATTTTTGGTGAAATGAGAAAAAGCTACAGGGAGGTGCAGAGTTGGATTTTATAGGTGGAACACAAATGATAGACCAATTGCCTCTTGATGCTATTAGAGTGTGCAACAAACCCACCAATTTCTTTTCTGCAATTTTTCTTTCCCTCCAAAGTTTTTGAAATGTGTTAATATTATTATATTATATATATTAAAATAATATATACTATAATATTACATAGGATATTAATATATTAACTATATAATTGTTTTCAATTTGGCTAATGGCCCCAGAGATCGATGCTCACTATGTCCACGGAATATAATCCAAGGGGCCCACCTGAAGGGCCTCACCCCACTGGCATTATTTCAGTGCCTAACCCTAAAGGACTGAGAATTGAACCCCTGAACTCGACCATGTGTCATCTCAATCCCAAAAAGATCCAACCAATAGAGCTACCCCTCGGGCTACTAACATATATTATATCAACATTACATATTATATACTATATTAATAAAATATGTATATGTTGTAGTGCTATATATTAACCATATATTACTAACCTATATAATATATTATCTTAACTTGTCTATGTTATATACTATATATCAACTTATGTATGTGTGTTTTTGTGTGTGTGTGTGTGTGTAACAAAATCACTGTAACATATATCATAACTATATATTATCAAACGAGGCTTTAAGATTTCACTAGTCTAGTTTATATTGCACCAAAAGTACTGAGGTGTTGATCTACAACCAAGTCAATTGAGTAGGTTAAATATCATGGAGCATTTTCCTCTTTCCAATAAGTTATTTGACGAAATATAACAATGGATAATTGCAATTTTGACAATGAAACTTTACAATTTTTGAATCCATCTGCAACGTTAAAATTTACGAAATTGTAAAAAAAATTACAATTTCATAAATTTTAATGTTGTAGATGGATTCAAATACCCCCTTAGTCATTCCAAACTAATTAGTCACTATACAAAAAACTAATTAGGTCATATAATTACAATGTCGACATATATAGAGACGTAAAAAACATGTTATATATAATAATAAATTCCTATATTATATTATATATAGACACCCTTAAATTGGATGTGACATATAAGGAAATATTTGATAATTAGGACATTTTATGCAATTTTTTATGTTAGTATTTACATTATATCATTGCAAAGTTTAAAAGTATATACAATCCAAATTTATCCTCTCAGCAAGAAAAAACAACCTAGACAAAAAGTCAAGAAACCTTCAGTAGAGACTTGATAGTGGTTTCCAAACAATTTCTTAACTTACCCTATTGGGGTCCATACAATAGACTGATAATGTGAAAAAATGTTCATACATGTCCTAGAAAAACAATATAGACATATATCATAAAGGAACATAGGGTTTTCAACCAGCCAAATTGTATGCATGTGCGAATAGTCGACAATGATAACTATTTGGAAAAACTTGGATCCAATCGCTACTTGTTCCTCGATGGATCATCATTGTCCCTTTTGAGGGCACTGGCTTCCCACTTCCTACTACTAGCAGTGACCTCCATGGGCTTTCCCACATGTGCCAAATTTTCGTGTGCTTCCTGATCCTTAACTGCAAGGTGACTAGTAGCAAGGGTATTCATCATTGTAGGAGCCGGCGTATTATTTACTTTTGTATTGAGTTCATATTTAGTTGTTTCGGGCTCCATAACAATTGCAAGTAGCGAGAGATGGAATAGCTCAGCAATATACACACACCACTCAATCATAATTTACACCTAATTCCCAAGCTCCTGAATTTTTGTCTACAAGTCCTCCTCCACATCCTAAATATCGTTTCTTATGTCCAGTAGTGTGTCAGTCATTGAGGCCAAGTGCATGTCCATACCCTCCCCACTAGTATCATGGGTTTCCTCATGGCATCTACGTCCTCCTCTACTCACTTATCTATGGTGTTCTCGCACCATCCTACCATCTTCTATAATACTCAAACACCCGAGATCTGGTTGCAGACCACCATCCTAAATGCTGTGGATATTAGGGAAATCACCAGAGCACCAACTACGAAAGAGTGAATGCATGAATGAGACCTGCACTCCTTCTGTCAGTGGTTTATCAACCTTGATCCTGAGATTACCCCATGTCATCAACGTGCATTAAATGAATTAGTACATGCTTGGCACAATGGATCTTGGGAGTGCTGGAGATTTATTGACGCACTGAGGTCGGTGTTGATGCCATAGTCACCACACTCACTGACACAACTTCTCCATCATCTCCCATCCTTTCGCCATAAATGTGATCCTCCCACCTAGCAATCACCCCATCCAATATACATATTATGCAATTATTAACTTAGCCTATCTAGTCATTTTTTTAATCATATGACTAAATTAGTCATATTTTTTATCCCATGATTAAATTAGTCATTTTTAGTTGTGATCACTTAAAATTACTCAAATTTGGTCATATTTCACAAAAAAAAACTATGGTGGTCAACGTTTTTTGGTGGTTTAGTTGTTTTTTTCACATGGTGACCAATGTTTTTGGTCGCCAGGTCATCTATCACCCATTTTTCTATTAGTGAAGATGTACAAGAGCGTAGTGGGTGTTAATTAAATGGAAATAAGGGAATCATTGGATTTTTGTGGGAATTCCCAAGGTTTCACTCAGTGGCAATTGTAATATTTTGAAAAGTCATCGATGTAGATGATTTTCATGTAAAGCATGGTGATAGTTTTTGTCATAGACCAGTATTAGTCCATTAGTGGATACTCGGTTGGAAACTCCTATATATTGTAATAATTGACATTTCATATAATATAATTTACATGGTTTAAATTTTATATACATTTGTACATGATATTATTTAGTGTTGTAATTAACTAATTAAAATTTACATGATTCATATGTGTATTCATATTAGATGAGCATGGATATTCAATGATATTTTTTTTAATTTATTCACAATACCATACTAATTAATTTATATTGATTAATGATGAACACAAATAAAATTAATAAACGACTAAATTAGTCATTTATATAATGAATATGAAACTACTAAATACAGATAAATGACTACTACAAATGATAAATTTGTGACTAAAAACAGACTAAAATTCGCATATGCAGGACTATTAGTCGCTAATTTCCACTATCTTATAGTGTGGCTAACTTTAGGTCCTAGTTATCTTAGTCATTAATATAGGTTGCATTGATTTATCATCTAGTAGTTTATTTTGTTGTATATTTGGTCATTAAATGTGGCAAATAATGACTAAATCAAGGACCAAATATATGACTAAATAAGACAACCCATTAATTACTAAGTTAAATATGACAAAGTTAGTCAAGCTATGGTAGACGCCATTAATGACTAACACAAACACCTTACCATTGGCTTAACCAACCAATGGTGTATGAATATGGGTGTGGTATTGTCAGTAGCTCCAATATCTTAATGACTTATGCTGATATCGGGTTCTTTTGAATAACATTGTCGATAATAAAATGTAGGGGGGTTCCCTTCACCCATGTTTGTGAGTGGAAGAGGCACTTGTCTTCCTTTGATCCTTCTAGTTCCTCTGTGTGGTATCGAGAGTGACACTGGTTTTTGCATCAATGATTCACTTCCCCTCATTTGTGACTGTGATGTTAGGTTTTGAATCAGATTTGGAACCAAGATATGATTCTAAAGCTTTGATCTCGAACACAAATGATTTATTTGAGTAACATTCATCAGTTTTGTGGCAAGAGATTTTATGGAACTTGCACCAGTTTCTAGTTTCCTTCTTAACCTTCCCATTACCCTTCTTGGACAAGTTTCCTTGAGGTTTGTTATCCTAATGTTTCCCTTTTCTTCGTGAATCTAGGTTTCCTTTTCCATGCTTCTTCTATGACAAATTTGTAGGCCCAAAATCCTGCTTATTCGTTTGCTTATATTTCTGCTCTATTTTGATAGCATATCGATAAGACACTCCCAGTGATGAGATGTCCACAAATTCCATCTCTTTTCGGATGTATTAATGTAGTCTAATGTGATATTTTAGAACTGAAACTCGGAGTCTCTGATACCTATATTTTTCCATGAGGTATGGAAGTTGTTGGTGTACTACAACACCACTCATACCTCTCATAGAGAAAAATGGTGCATTTTGTGTATTGGTCATCATAGTTTCCCATTGGGTAATGTTGTCCCTTAGTGGCATCTATAAAAGAGGCCTAAGTGGGATCAGCCTCAAACATTTTATAATCCTCTGTTAATTTTTTCTCACAATAAGTTTCTCACCAATTTTTTAACATGGGGGACAACCTTAAGGAGCGAAAAGATGATACTTTTCCTATCGAAAAAATTGTGCATAGAGAAGTGCTCTTCTAGCAGACTCAATCGTTTATCTAGGGAATCATCATCAATCTAGCCTTCAGATAAAGGAATATCAAATTTAACTTGTACCTTGAAGGGCACAGCTCCTCTGAAGTGACAGATTGATGATCTCTTAGTTGATGTCGGCATTTGTTGAAGGATTTGGGAGAAAATTTCCATCATATTTCTCCTCTGGCATGCAAGGGCTTCCTCAAGAAACAACTTGATATGATCTCTTACACCATCTTCTCTCTTTTCCTTGGTCATTGGAATTTGTTTGGGCCACCAAGGGTGGACTTTCTCAAGCTAAACTAGTTCAAGACCAAACTATCTATACCTCGACCTTGTCAGGGACATGTCACTACAAGGAAAAGGCCCTCTAGAGGAGTTTATAATATAGGTCTCTAGCGGAGGCAAGTGGGTGGAGGTATTAGCGAAGGTTGTAAATCAATTCTTTTTCAAAATTCAAACGCAACAATGTTGTTTGAGAGTGAATGCACTAGTGTAGAGAAAATACTAAGAGTGAACACACCAGTGCAGAGAAAATATTAAATCACTGATTAGTTAATCCCCTTTAGATACAAGAAAAAAAAATTATATAATAAAAAAATCAATGAAGGTGCTTTCCTCACATTAAGAAAAAAAAATGTTGTTATATTAAAAATTGGCAATGACAGTGAGTTCCCCACATTAAACACCTCGGTGTGTACATAAGTATAACGTACCGTATATGGATAAAAAACCCATAGGCCAAGAATTATATTTTTTTAAAACAAAATAGCATAAACAGTGCACTAGATACTTTGATATGCACTGGTGCGTTATGTGTATTGCAACATCAAATCGGGTAAAAAAAAATTTAAAAATATGTAAACATTTTTTAATATTTTTCTACAAAACCAGTGTGTTTATATACAATGACAACACCAGCATGTATCGCATGACGATGCATTGGTTAATGGATAAATTAAAAAATATTTAAGTTTTATTTAAAATGTTGTGCTGGCAAATTTTTCATACCTTTCTATTAGATAACGGTGTGTTTGTATACTTATAATGCACTAGTGTGCCACCTATAAGAACAATCTGGCGCATCATGGTATCGAGTGCAACAAAGAAGGGTTAAATGAAAAAATAATTGAAAAAATTATTCATTGTTACCATTCTATAGTGATTTTTATTTATGGAAACCATCGGTGCCACCTTTGCCTCCCTAAAATGCCCTGCTATCAGTGCTCTTCTTACCTACATTTCTCATGTCCATTGCCTAGTAAATGTTTTTTGAATTTTGTGAAATGGTGGGAAATTTTCATTTTTTGGACCACTTGGAAACCATGCCTCCCCAACAAAAAAATGTCTAGGTAATATTTTTCTTTCTTCTAACTTAAACTTTTAGCAGATTAAAATTTAAAATTAAGCTTGAATTTTCATTGTTTAAAAAAAAATTATGTGTGGTGCATTTTTCTTGCATCGGCTTGCACCAAACCTCTGTGCACACTGTAAAATACTTGTGTGTGTCGATAGAGCAGTGCGCTTGTGGGTGATGAATGTATCACATCATCAAATGGTGTGTTATATAGTATATTCCATCGCTCCATTTAATTTTAAATTACAAATAAAAAAACAGTGCTTTGGTTTCTAACAACGAACCAACACAAGGTGGAGTAAGTGGTCGAATGGTAAGTCGCTCTTGTAATGATGGTGTGACCCATCTTCGCTTCTCTTGAAGGCATTTTTCATTTGAATGGGAGTGCAGTTTGGTGAATGGGCATGTTTAAGGTGCATTGCATTGTAGGAGCATGAAACCGGGATAGGAACCCCTACCTTTTTGTCAAATTTCAGTAGAGAAAACAGTCGAGAGGGGTTTTGTTTGCTTGGAGGCCCAAGATCAAAACCTGCTGCTCCTGGAAGGAAACATTTAAATCCAACCATGTTAAGGGTCGGTGCAGTGTTACGGAGAGAAATTCCTATGGCTTGGGGTACCACAACAGACAGCTTGACTCCAGAAATCAATCCTTTCCAATATGCAAGAGAAATCAAATATCTAACACTAAAGGATCAGACCTCGTACCTTATTCCGGACGGTTGAAGTAGATCCCCGTTGAGCTTTCCAACTTCAGCTTGAATTAATGAATCACTTCCTCAACAACAAGTAAACAAGACAAGCATACTATATATATTGGTGTTAGATCTACTCTAGCATATATAATCAACAATGTATAAGCATTTGAAATCATCCATGGATAAAATATTCATTCAAACATACATTATTGGACAGGAAAAGATATTTCTATTAATATAAAATCAAAGATTACAATGAATACAACCTCTTTCGGCACGTCTGCGAATCGGAGAAACTGAATCCCCCACTTGGGCCTCCACCACCTCAATCCTCCATCTCTCGACAACAAGCTCACAAGAAAAAGGCAAGATTGGGAAGAACACTAAAGTGCTCCAAGGGACAAAGGGATGCAGACTCAAGCACAAGTTCCGGCAACAATGGACTATAGTTTCTTTGCTCTCAATTCTCTTATGCCTTCAATGTATCCAAAGGGTTCCTTATATAGCTTTTCAATGGGGTAATGAAAGGTCGAATCCGAGCGATCTCAAGGCATATGGAAGGCTAGGATGTTGGAGACATTTACCATCATACACACTCTTTTGGTCAAATTGGCCTAGTTAAACCACTATCCTAAGTATAATTGACATTAATTGACATCAATGGAGCATTAATTGCCATCATCCAGTCACACCCACGCCTTCCTACAGTCAAGGAGGCTAACTTAGCCTTCTCCTACAGTCAAGGAGGCTAACTAGAGCACTCCAAGGGTGATCTGAGTGATATTAATGCACCTAATTGATAACTGGTGGTTACAATCAGTTCAACTAGTCAGTTAAGGCACCTCCTCTCATTAAATATATTATTAAATGATTATTTAATGATTATTTATTATTATTTAATGATCTGGAGTCAACAAGGCACCTCCACCAACTTCTCATGATCAGTTCAACTTTAGTTAACCGCATCGGGGTTCATTCAAGTCATGGAGCACTAGCACTTGATGGTTGGCTTGCTATGACATGTGTTTGATCTCCTTCAGTTGAGATTCAGTCATTTATTGTACTCCGACTTCAGTTAGGGTTTGGTGAGTCAATTAGGGTTTTGGTCAAGTGGTTAACTAAGTGTGATTGAATGGCTAAGAGTCAGTTAAGCTAGACTCACTCACTGAATTTGAATTGTCTCCTTAGGTATTTGAATTCTTCATGGATTCAAGCTATTGCTTGACATTATTATTGTAACCATTCATTGTTTATTGAATATACAGAGAGGAAACCATTCTGGTTCTGATTAATACCAATTCATGAGTATTTGTTAATTATTCTTTGATGATTTTGATTCCTAGTTCCTAGATCATGTGCAAGAATTAATATGGTATCAGAGCATATGTTGGGACAAAGATCAATCTCTCAAAAACAAGCCTTTTGACAGATTTATCCATGAAATTTGAGCAATAGCTCAAAAATCCAGCACTGCACCAGAAGCCAAGGCTTACCACTTAATCCCCCAAGTAAAGAACTTGTTGATCAAGCTTGCTTGATTGACTATGTTGGGTGTGATGAAAGCCTAAAATGTGCAGGTTGTCTGACCTTACGGTGCCCCTTTTGTTTTGATTTGCAGGTTTTATCAGGTACAACTTCAAATGGACTCATCAATCCCTCTTCTCACCCCATTCACAAGCTATTCAGAATGGAAATTGAAGATGATTGCATCTCTGAAGAGACGAGGTCTCTATGAGGTGTCTATTGGACTTGGAAAAGAGTCTTATGAGAATGAGAATGACTAGCTAAATGACAGTGATAGAGATTTTGGAGCAATATGTCTGGCCCTTTCTCCTAGCTTGTACTACCTTATTGATTCTACTGAATACCCAAAGAATTTCTGGACAATATTGGACAGAACCTTTGGCAAGCACAATGAGGATCATAATAGTACTTTGGAGATCATAGCCAGCACCACAAGAGTTCTTTACTCAAAATTCACGGCCTCTACTCTCTCTGATGAAGTTGTTCAAGATGAAGATGAAGCAGAATCTTCTACACAGTCAATTCGAATTGAAGAAAGTCTCCATGCAGTGACTCCTTCTCTTGATGCTCCGGAAGTTCATGAGATATCTGATATCTCATCTTCTGATATTTCTGAAACATAAGAAGACATTTGAAGCTCTGATATTGAAGAAAAATACTACTGCACTTCCATGCAAGCATTCACCGGTGATTTTCCTTTGAATTCTGTGCAAAATTTACCAGTAATTGCTTCTGAAAGTGAAGAGAAATTTGATTTTTCTCCCTCTAATGTTGCTGCTGGTGTGCAAATATGTAAAAACTTGGATATTTTGGAATAAATATCAGATTATAAGAGTGACACATTCTCTCCCCATGATCTGGATCTTCCAGCAAATTCCTGGAGGATTGCATGCACCAAAATTCAGAATTTTGAAGAAAAAGACAACTGTGCATCCACCGTCTCGGTTGACCATAATTTTGGATCTGATATGAACCTTATTGGATCTGATATGATATTATTTGGATCTGATCTGATATTTCTTGGTTCAAAATTTCAGGTTCATAAACCTTTAGTACTGCTTGTAGTTGTTCTCATCAACGGTGTGAAGAAACAAGTACCGCAAGTCTCCTACAAAATTGTTGTTGGGGATTTGATTTCATTTCATAGTTTAGGATCTGTTGTGAACTTATTTAGATCTTATTTACATTCTGATCTGATATTATTTTGTTCATATTTTAAAATCCAAGAGCTTTCATTCATGCTTGTAGCTGCTCTCACCAATTTCGGTGTGAAAAATCAAGTACCGCAATTCTTCTTCAATTTTGTTGCTGGGGATTTGGTGTTAGTTTCCTCTTATGAGGTTGCTGATGTTTTATTTTGTGAATCATTAGATATTTCTGAAGCTATATCAGATTATGGAGCTCAAGCATTCCCTCTCCAGAGTCCCAGGGATTCTCTACCTTTGGTCACATGCTCATCTCCTCACAGAACTAGTAAAGAGGAAGACATTCTACATCCACTTGGATACTTGCTCCTAAAAATTGGGGCTGATTTTACCACTCATGGTTTACTGTTCAAGTCTACAACATATCAATTTCTTGATTGTTCCACACATGGTTCAAATCCTCAAGAACCTTTGCTCTCTCTTCAGATGATTTCAGTTGCTCTACATGGGTCTAGTTTTCACCGTGCAGCTGTTTATATTTCTGATTCAATTGAGTGCATTGTTTTTCTTCCAAAGTGGAAGATCCCTCCAGACATATTCATTTATTTTGGATTCAGAGGTTCACATGCACAGTCTCGGGATGTTGTTGCATAGAAGAACCAATTCTTGATTTACTGCTTAGTTTGAGGGGGGGTATTTTTCCCATGAGGTTTTCCCCGTTTCCTTGGTTATATTAAGCAGTTACTTTATTGTACAGGGTGACCTATGGCCTTTGTTGCTGGGGCCCTAGCATTTTTATGCATATATGTTTTCTAACTCTTCCTGAGTATAGTTTAAGGGGGGGTGTTGGAGACATTTACCATCATACACACTCTTTATTGGCCTAGTTAAACCACTATCCTAAGTATAATTGACATTAATTGACATCAGTGGAGCATTAATTGCCATCATCCAGTCACACCCACGCCTTCCTACAGTCAAGGAGGCTAACTTAGCCTTCTCCTACAGTCAAGGAGGCTAACTAGAGCACTCCGGGGGTGATTTGAGTGATATTAATGCACCTAATTGCTAACTGGTGGTTACAATCAATTCAACCAGTCAGTTAAGGCGCCTCCTCTCATTAATAAATATATTATTAAATGATTATTTAATGATTATTTATTATTATTTAATGATCTGGAGTCAACAAGGCACCTCCACCAACTTCTGATGATCAGTTCAACTTCAGTTAACCGCATCGGGGTTCATTGAAGTCATGGAGCACTAGCACTTGATGGTTGGCTTGCTATGACATGTGTTTGATCTCCTTCAATTGAGATTCAGTCATTTATTGCACTTTGACTTCAGTTAGGGTTTGGTGAGTCAATTAGGCTTTTGGTCAAGTGGTTAATTGAGTGTGATTGAATGGCTAAGAGTCAGTTAAGCTAGACTCACTCACTGAATTCGAATTGTCTCCTTAGGTATTCGAATTCTTCATGGATTCAAGCTATTGCTTGACATTGTTATTGTAACCATTCATTGTTTATTGAATATACAGAGAGGAAACCATGATGGTTCCGATTAATACCAATTCATGAGTATTTGTTAATTATTCTTTGATGATTTTGATTCCTAGTTCCTAGATCATGTGCAAGAATTAATACAGGAGACAAGTGAGTCGGATCCATGTCAAGGAAAACTCCAAAAGGATTTGGATTTTTTACACATCCCGATGTACGCATTTTTAGGGGTAAAACCCGCATATATACGTGATAAGGGGTTTAAAAGTCGCGTATAGCAATTTTCACATGTTTTTAGGGATGGTCTAGGAAACATCAAAGGACAAAAATTGGTCCAAGGGGTCTAAGGAGTCTGTAGAGGGACAGGGGAATGCCATACGAGTGTGATTCACCTAGTGTGGTAAAATCAGCTATAACATGCGGTCAGGATAGGTGTGATCCCCGAGTGATTTTGACGGCTTAGATGCCCTTGGATCATGGTTTCTTGGACCAAAGGTTCACCCAACAAGTCACAGGACACATAACAAACAAACAAACAAAAATGAACCAACATGTTCAGTGCCTCACATTGAATCTCATGCACTAACTGCCACTAAACACACCCCCACATTTAAATTTAAAAATTGTATATAACAATTCAGTGCGTTCATGGTATATAGTGCACTAGTTCCATTTAATTTAAAATTATAAGTCACAGTATGGTGTTGTAATTTTTATCAATGCATTGGTGCATTCCATGACATGTAATACACCTGGTGCACTGAACATAGCTAAACCAAACACACCATATAATGAAGTGCAAAGTTGTAATGTTCCGCCATAGATAAATTTAAAAAATTATATAACAATCTAGTGCGTTCAAGTTATATAGCGCAGTGGTAACATTTAAATTTTAAATTATAAATATCAAAATAGTGTTTTAATTTTTTTTCAAAAGAAAAAATACCAGACCTTGATATTCAAATTGAATCAAAGGACATCTTATGCAATCTACCTGCTATGGCAATCCATCAACTGAGAGACTAATACCATGAGGACCTTCTAGTCACTATAGTGATACCTTGTCACCCACATCATGAGCAATAATGGACAACAAGCCTGCCAAGGGCAGGCTTTTATCACCATTCCTGTATACAGGTCAGAGTTCTGCAATAAATCAAGGTCAAATATGACCATGAAGCAAACTAGTCCTAAGCATAACAAGAAGGCTAAGAGTCTCTTCAGTGTCAGATAGGCTACAGAGAAAACATAAACATAATTCTTTGCAGAAAAGAATGGGCTGATACCCAATACAAAACTTAAAAAAACTGAAAGTTACCATGATCAATGATCATGCCATTCACAAATTCCACAAAATTTCCAAAACCGGTATCAAGAGAAAGAGCCTTTTTTGAGAAACTGTCAGCCATCTTGTTATGCTCACGATAAATGTGTTTAATGGTCACATATGGAAAGGATTGCAGCATATATCATATGTCCTCACACCAGTGACTCAGATGAGGAGAGTTAAGTGACTAGATCATGTTTTCCCATGAAATGATGACAAGGGAATCACCGAAAATAGTGAGCAGAGGAATCCCCATATGTTTAGTCACTGCAAGAAGAGCCCAGAGAGCCAGTAGATCTAACATAGTATTAGTACTACTACCACAGCCCAGATAAAATTTCATACAATGTGAGCCACTCAAATGAATCACAAACACAGCACCCCCAATGTTCCCAGCAGCTGCTCCGTCAAAAAAACCACAAGGGAAGATGAGATGTGGAGACGAACCGATGCATCTTAATTTTTTCTTCTTTTTAGGAACGGGATAAAGATGCATAAGTGCTTCAGTCTAAATAAAGATGGAATAAACAGTGGGCTGCTTATTCTCAAATATACAACCATTCCTAAGCTTCCATATATTCCAGAAAAGGAAGAGGGGCAAGTAAATAAAAGCTGAGTATGCTGAAAAGGTTTTGAACCATTGTTCAAGGAACGACCTAACAGTTCCTTTAAAAAAAGATCGAATGCCATAATGTTCATGAAGTACATCAAAGGCTCTCTTAGTAAATGGGTAGTCAATAAACAAGTGTTGAATCACATCTTCTCCCTTTCTGCAGAGAAAGCAAATGCTTGGGCCCTAATAACCACAGCATAATAGCTTGTCCCAGTTTAATACTTTATTCATAATTAGAAGCCAAATGAAGCATCTAATTTTTGCTGGTATGTTAATCTTCCAGAGAAGATGCAGTACATAGGAAAAGTCAGAAGAAAGATCAAGTAAAAGATGAGATATGCAATCATAAGCGAGGGCTGCAGTGAGAGTCCCTGCATAATTTTGGAAAGACCATAATAATAAGTCTGCCTGGGGCTTGAGCCTGATTTTGCCATACTCAGGCCCAGATATATAAGAGTTCCAAATGAGTTTCCAATCTCCTCCCAAATCCAAGTCATCAGCAGTGAGCCAATAGGACCGAGCATCGGGAGAATAGTTTCTTGCTTGATCCAAGGATAAAATACCATAGTCCTCCAAGTATTCTTGTAGATCTTTAGGGAGAGAGTATGGTTATCCCATACCTACAATCGGATCCAAGCCCACCCTAATAGTCTCCCCATTTCCAACATGCCAATTTAATCCTCTGCCAAGCCAAGATAAAGTATGTATAAACCCCTTCCAGATCACTGATACACCTCTGACCGAGAAAGCTTTGTTGCGTATCCAGGACACAACAGATAGATTTTTCAAATATTTCACTGATAATACATTGAAACAAATTCCATTCCCGCTAAGGTCTAACCAAAAACTCTTGAGGCACAAGGATATACTAAACCATCCCAAATGTTTAATGCCCCATCCTCCAAGAGTTGTAGGTTTGGATAATAACAGCCAATCTGCAAGATGGAACTTTTTCCTATCCACTGAAGAACCCCACAGAAAGGAAAAAATCAAACCTCTAAGCTTGTCAAGTATGGACTTAGGGACATGAACCGAAGCCATCCTGTACACTAGCAGACTAGTAAGGACAGATTTTATCAGGACAAGTCTTCCCCCAATGGAGAGAAGTCGATATGTCCAGTGTTGAATCCTTCTTTCAAATTTATTAATGAGCCAGAACCAATCTTTAACCAGATATCCTAGGGGTTTTAAAAAATAGCCAAGGTAATTAAAACCTGAAGATATATGCTCAGATTTGAAATAGAGAGAGCGAGTGATCCTGTTGAAAATCCCATCATCAACATTGTTGTATAGGAAGCTGGATTTATCCATATTGATGCACATGCCCGAAGCAGCACAGAAGGTCTCAAGTATAACTTTAAAAGCAACCCACTCTTCATAGGTACCGAAGCCAAACATAATCACATCATCTACAAAGTGAAGGTGAGTGAGTGAGAGCTGGGGAGAAATCTTAATGCCCTTAATCTTTCCATTTCTGCGTGCATCATCTATTAAGAGACTGAGCCCTTCAATGACAAGTATAAATAGTAACAGAGACAAAGGGTAGCCCTGCCTGATACCATGGGAGGCAGTGAAAAAGCTAGAAGGAGATCCATTAATAAGCAGAGCAAAGTTTGCCGAGGACAAACAACCCAAAATCCAGTTAACACCCACCATGGGCACTCCAATTTGAAGAAGGATAAGTCTAAGGTAGGACCAATTCACTCTATCAAAAGCTTTAGAGAGATCCAGCTTGAGAATAAGGGCACTCATGTTTTTGGTTTTGACAGTATGGAGGACTTCCTGAGTAATGGCCATAGGTTCAGAGATCTTTTGGTTTTTTAAGAACCCAAATTGCTGAGGTGAGATAAACTTGTCTAAAAAAGGCTTAAGGCGCTGTGTAGCAACCTTAGAGATTAGTTTATAAACCAGATTGCATAGAGAGATTGGTCTGAAATCAACAAAGGAGAGGGTTTTGTCTTTTTTGGGAATAAGAGCAATAAAAGTGGAATTCAAAGAAGGGATAACTCTACCTTCCTTCCTGGAGATTTCCACCAAATTGACAAGTTCATTCCCCAAGAGGTCAAAAAATTCCAGAAAAAATTCCACTGGCCTTCCATTGGGACCAGGGGATTTATCTTTCTTAAAGGATTTTAATGCCCGATCCACTTCCTCCAAGGAGATCTGGGAAGTGAAAGATACCCTCTCCCCCTGTTGGAGAAAGAAGGGGAATAAGTGAATGACTTTCAGCTGAGCTTCAATAGTGATCTAATTATCATCACTAAAGATCTGCTTGAAATGCTTGACACCCAAGTCCTTTAAACCTTGATCATGCTCAACCATATTACCTACTTCATCTTCCAATCCCCAAATGGCATTTTAATTTTTCCTAGCAGATGCCGCTGAGTGAAAGATTTTGGTATTGGCATCACCCAGTGAAGCCCAAATCATCCTACTTTGAAGCATTGCAGATTGGAGCTCATGATCCCTCAGTTTATTTAACTCTTCACGAAGAGATTGAAGCCTGTTGTTTATCTACAGGATAAATAGACCCGTGGAAGAAGAATTAAGGAGAAAATTAATTTCTTCCTCAATGTGAATGCTCTTATCTTTCATCTCCAGGGTCTTATCATGAGTCCATACCTTGACTTTCTCTTTCAAGAGATGAAGCTTCAACGAGAAATCCTCCATCCCAGAAGTGGAAGACCATTGGGAGAGAAGAGGCCATGCTGCCTTAACCATTTTGACAAAGTCTTCATTGGACAACCAATAGTGGTTAAACTTGAAGGGTAAAGGACAGGAAGCAGAGTCCTCCTTCCATTCTAGAATAACAGGATAGTGATCAGACACCGACGAAGGATAAAACCAAACCCTATGCCTGGGGAGAAGGTCAACAAGGCTGGTAGAAAGTAGGAATCTGTCAAGCCTTTTACATATACCCTCATCCCCAGACCTTCCATTCCTCCAAATGGGTCCCACACAGGCTGGGGCAATATCAATCAGCTGAAAGGACGAAAAAAGATGCGAGAAGAAGGGACCAAGAGGATCAAGTAAGGCCTTCTTACCCCAAACCTCAGAGCCATTGAGAGTTAGATTTAAATCTCCTGCTAGTACCAGATTGGGAAGGGAGAGAAGGCCTCCCCTAGCAACCGCATCCCAGAAGGGTTCACGATTAATATAAGGCCCATAGCAGTTGAGAAAGGAGAGAGAAAAGGATGATCCCCGAAGGCGTGCTTTTAGGAGGATACCTGCTACAGTACGAAAGGCTTTAACTTTGACATGAAGGGGATTCCAAGCCAAGAGACCAGAAGAGCTGACTGCAAAAAATTCCCATCCCAGACGAATTTTGGAGAAAGCTAAAAGAGCAGGGTAGGAGCTATTCATAGTTTCTTGAAGAAGGATTAAATCAGGAGATAGAGAAACAAAAAGATTTTGGAGGATTTTTTGTTTGGCCATACCTCCCAGGCCTCGCACATTGAGGGAAAGAACTTTCATCAAGAACCAATAGTAGGGGGTGTCCTTGCTCTAAGAACTTGAGGAGGGGAACGTGGCTTATGACGAGCCACAATTTTAAGCCTGGTTGGCAGAGGAGTATACTGGATGGGAGCCGAGGAGAAATCCGAGGATGAGAGAGGAACTTTTTTGTTTTTTTTCTGAATAGTGACACTTTCAAAATGAATGGATTCTAAGGGAAGGACCGATGTGGAAAGGGGAGTTTTAGAAGAGAATATATCAAGAGAAACTTGTAAAGAAGGGTCTGCGAAGGAAGGAGAGGTGACCGAGCTTCGAGGTGGGGAAGAAAAAGTCTGGTGATGAAGACCAGCAAGAGAAGGGAAATCAAAATCCAAGAAAATGGAGGACAGCAAAGAGAGGAATGGTGGGGAAGAAGGCCGCATAGAAGGAGAAGGGGACCGAAGGGGTGATAGAACCTCCTTGGGGTCAAGAGAAGGTTCCGAGACAAGGGAGGGGAAATACTCCAAAGGCACAGAGGCCCTACTAGCTGAAGGTAAGGTTCTAGAACTCACCACAGAATCCAAAAGAAGGATTTCTTGTTTCGACGCATCCTCAAAAAAAGAACAAGCATTTGAAAAAATACCTTTAGAAGGCGTAGCTCGATCAAGAGAGGGAGGACAGTTTGAGACAGCTCCAAGTGGAAGAGGTGTGTTCCACCGCATTAGTGGAGAAGGAAGAGTGCAAGGGGATGTCGAACCTTGTCGGAGAACTGGACATTCCCTCCGCAGGTGACCCACTTCCCTGCACCGGCTACAACGAAAGGGAATGTTGAGATAATCAAGTCGCTGCAGAAACAAGCGCTCCTGACATAAAATCTCAAATTCAGTCAGAAGATCCACCGATATGTCCATTTCCACTAAAATCTTGGCCATCTTCTTGTCATAAGTATGCATAAATTCCTCCTCCACTACTACAAAATGGCCGATAGTGTTACCAACACCCTCAAGCAGAGAGCGGCTCTACCAAGGGAAAGGGAGACCTGGAAGTAAGACCCACAAGTGACATTTCTTGACATGCTCCGTTAATGGGTCGAAATGAATGTGCCAATGATCCAGTACCAAAGAGCCCTCCCCAATGCACCACAGAGAATTTAACACAGACGTAGCATGCGCCTCTTCCAAAAAGACAATAACCAGCCAACCTTTGGCAAGTAAGATAATCATAGGCACGTAGGAGAAAAGAGGCTTCCAATGCTCTATGTCCCAAGCAATCCAATCCTTCTTCCCCATCTGACAATACTTGAGTCTACCGATGAGAGCCCGAGAGCACAGAGCCTCCACCCGCTCCATAAATACATCGCGGCCCAAAACAAAACGAAGCTTCCCCTCTAAAACTTTATGTGCTTTAGCATTTCTCCGACGACGAAAGCGAGCTAGAGTAGTCTGTGGGGCACACGACGAGGGGGGAGTAACCCCATCGTGGTGACCAGACATAGCACCAAAAAGTGTGATAAACAGAACCCGACAACAGAAACCCTTTACCCAAAAGTCAATAGGACAGACAACCAGGGTTAGAAGCAAGAAGCCTGAGGGTAGTGACCCGTGGGAAGACAAGATACAAACCACCAAGACCAGAACAAAAACCCTAGTACAATAATACACAGCCGAGACAAAAGGTGACCAGGGTTAGGAACATCACCCAAGAGAAGCTACACAAGGAAACCGAAGGTCATACCACCAAGACCTGCCCATATAACCCTAGATCAAAAGGCAAGGAAACAGAAAACCGTGAGGGTTCATAGTAAACCCTGAAGATCTGACAACAGAAAGGAGTGAGGGCACCTACAAACATGGGTACAGACAACAAATAATTAGCCCAAAGTCATCTCCCATCAAACACGGGTTCCCCAAAGGTGGTAGGGGAATGAAAACGACATAAAAAACAAACCCCATATCTGCACCACCCACATGGCAAGAAAAAAAAACGGCACCTAAACACGAAGGTGTCTACCAGGAACCGGCTAAAACCCCACGCAAATTCCCAATTTTTCTTAACTGGTTGGTACTAGTCCTCCGTTGAGGAGGAGGAACTCCAATTGTCGATTCCTCGCCAGAAAACACACAAAAAAATAGACCTAGAAGCCCAAAAGGGACACCCTGAAGCCCGATGGAAAAGGGAGAAAAAATAGGACGGATAGATAACACCACCCCAGAGAATACAGAAAAAACACCATGGAACAGGTTGACCACAAGCAGGAGGGGATAAAAGGAACCATAAGTGATATATAAACACATCAGTGCAGTGTTCCCTACCTCGCACTAAAACCAAAGTTCCCACCACCAATAAACTAATCACACCGTAAAATGGTGTGCTAACGTATAGAGAACCATGAGATATAAATTGAAAACTTAATACAAAAAACTGGTGTGTTCATGGTATCAAGAGCACTGGTCTGCTACTTTATTAGATTGCAACTGAAAATATTAATAAAATTTTAAAATTGGCATTTATGTGTGTCGCTATTACAGCGCACTGGTGCTTTTGATGCTGAAATTTTTTCCACATGCACCAGTGCTTTCATATTATGGAGGCACAGGTGCTTTCATTCCTAAGGTAAACACGAGCATTGTTCTGATATTAACTTGTAGTTGTCTAATAGTGTGTTGTATTATTATATACGCATTGTCATGTTAGTGCTAGTCTAAGTATAAATGCACCGATGCTATGTATGTATAAAGTGCACCACGTGAATTTTTATATAAAAAAGTTAGTGTATGAAGTGCATGACTTATTGGTGGTGCTCTGTATATGGTGCGTATATACGAATACACATCGTTGGCGACACTGAACTTTTTTTAGGCACGTTGTTTTGGAAATTCAAGTGTTTTTAGAAAGAAAAAAAATATGATTTCTTATTTAAGAATGAAATTCTCATTTAATAAAAAAAATATGTTATATATAATAAACTAAGGTATCTTATATGTTAATAAGAGACGTTGGCATAGAGAGACACACCAGCAGCAACATGTTGACCATTACAATGTTTGACAACCATGGGAGGCTCGAGAGAGGGAGAGGAATTTTTACCCTTGCGCCATTACTACACATACTCGAGTCCTGTTAAGGGAGTAGGCCTCCTCAATTTATATGAGGAGGCTACATCCCTTAAGGGGGAATCTACATTTTTTAAGTAGTTTATCTATTGGTGGGATCACTGGAAACAGGCCTTCCATGTTGATCAGGATCAGTGGTTCCATCCCACTAAGGAGGATATATATTTTATTATTGGGATATCTAGGAGAGTGGAAGAATTTCCCTAGTTCCCTGATGTCCCAGGTGGAATAGAAACTAAGATTTAGTTTGTCTACTCTCAGACACATATCAGTGATCTCTCCATTCATCTAGTCAGTTTTTCAGGTTTTGGTGGATAGGTACGCATCTATTCTTTCAGTCGAGAGCATGTTAGGTTCCTCTCACTTGGTAACCACCATTGTGCACTACACTATTGGTGAGTAGTGCATTATCTACCCTTTATTCTTCTATGTTGATTCTTTAGTGTAGAGGCCAAGATGCATTCAGTGGTCTTCCATTTTTTTGGCAATTTTGTTTTGCACTTATTAGATGTCATTCACAATTCCAAGGAAGGGCCAACTTCCCTTTTGGTTTATATTTATTCTGGTTATTTTGTGAGAGGTTTCTAGCCACGAGTCCTTCATTTGACTATCACCCTCCTATCCCTTTAATTGAGGCCCATATGCATATGTCGGGCCAGACGATGCCTCAAAGGGGCTAGCTGGATTTCACTGTGAGGATTACCACAAAGACACTAGATATACTACATAGTGTATAGGATCAAAATTTATCCTTAATGTCATTTCCTTATGTCGGGTTGGATTGGTAGGATGTAGAAACCTCCTTTTCACCTAGGACGAGGAAGCAAATGTCAAAGGTAATATTAGTGTTTTGTTTAAATAAATCTAATTTCATTTTATTGTCTTTATTAATGCGAATAAAATTTGTCCTAATTTGTTTAATGAAATTGTTTAATTATTGTTGTGTTATATATTTTGCAAATATTGACACCTATGTTGGGTAAAGACCTCCCCAGCCTCCTGATGTGGAGATGGTTGAGGCTACGAAGGACCATGCTTGTGGGTCATCAAGACCTGTCATACGAGTCAGACCCAATGCCAGGTATATACTAGATTTATTCAACAGATTGTGTGAGATGATGACTGGGAAAGGAGACCTCCCTATGCTATTCTATGATATCATGTGATACCTCGAGCTCAAAATGATATGGAGGGACCTTCCTCATTATATGAGGATCCTTATACGTCATATCGATTGAGCTACCAGAATTATCACATAGTTAAGGGTTGGCCACACTTCATCCGGTGACACTTCATCCGATCACACTTCATCCAACTACCACACTTCATACAGACACACCACATCAGTTGAGGCCTCTCCGACACACACAACTAACCCCTGACCACCTCCAAAATGACTAGATGTCCATCCATCATCTTCCACTATAGGCCATGGTTCACCTCCTCAAGTTCCATATGACCATCCATCATCTTCTGTTATAGGCCAGGGTTATACTATTATAGATAGGTTGTAGGCATCGAGTCAAATTCCCAGATATTCTGATCCAGAGATTATTGCATTGATTTGATCTATAGTTCTTCCTAATGGAGCTACCGATGCCTCTGGTTCTGGAGGTAGCAATTATTTGACTTGATATGTTTATTTGACATCATGTATCATGAATTTGGTATTTTTGTTCACATATGTAAATATGGTGCATTTTTTATCATTCATGTTGATGTCCTTTATTTATATGTTGATGTTGATGTGTATATTTTTAGGCCATGTTAGATATATTTGCTAGATGAGCTTGATAGATGTGTATGTTAGATGATGTTTGTTAGATGTGTGTGATGATGATGTTGGACAATGATTATGTTTCGTTAGATGTGACTATTATATTTGTATGTTAAATTATGTTTATATATGTTAGATGGTGCAGTTAGATAATCTTTAGATTGTTATGGACTTTGTGATGTTTGATGTGTCTGCTACATGATGTTGTTAAATAATGCTTATGTTCATTTAGATGTATATGTTCTTTGTGATTGATGCAATTTATGTTAGAAATACATGTGTTTGATCATTATTACCATATACAGCATATTGATTAAATATGTGTTCCTTTGTTAGAAACATTAAAAATCCATACATATAGGCTTGTGTTTTATCATTATTTACAAATTAAGGTACATATGAAGTTCATAGGCTTGTTAAAAAAATTATGGTATGGACATTAAAAATGCAAATTAACATGGTAACAAAATTATGTATCAAAGAGCAATTAATAAAATTGTCGAACAATATGTATCAAAATGAGCCTAATTAATAAATTTGTACTAATTAGTTAGAATTACAAGGTACAAATTACAACTACAAGTACAATTACATTACAAATTACAATTAAAATTAGTACAATTACAAATTGCAAATTTTAATTACAAATTACAACATTAGGAATGTGCTTGATCATTATTACCATATACAACATATTGATGAAATATATGTTTTTTTGTTGGAAACATTTAAATTCATATATATATGCTTGTGTTTCATAATTATTTACAAACTAAGGTACATATGAAATTCATAGGTTTGTTGAAAATATTATGGTATGGACATTAAAAATGAAAATTAACATGGTAACAAAATTATGTATCAAATAACAATTACTAAAATTGTGGAAAAATATGTATTAAAGCGAGACTAATTAAGTAATTTGTATTGATTAATTACAATTACAATTACAAATTATAGCACTGGGCATGTGTTTGATCTTTAGTACCATATACAAAATATTGATGACATATAGGCTCCTTTGTTAGAAACATTTAAAATTCATACATATAGGCTTGTGTTTCGTCATTATTTGCAAACAAAGGTACATATAAAGTTCATAAATTTGTTGAAAATATTATGGTATGGACATTAAAAATGCAAATTAACATGGTAACAAAATTATGTATCCAAGAGAAACTAATTAAATTGTAGAACAATATGTATCAAAACAAGCCTAATTAATTAATTTGTATTAAGTAATTACATTTGCAATTACAATTAGTACAATTACAAATTGCAAATTAATTTCAATTACCAATTACAACATTAGGCATGTATGGGATAGTTATTACCATATACAAAATATTAATGACATATAGGCTCCTTTGTTAGAAACATTTAAAAATCATACATATAGACTTGTGTTTCATCATTATTTACAAACAAAGCTACATATGAAGTTCATAGGTTTGTTGAAAATATTATGGTATGGACATTAAAAATGGAAATTAACATGGCAACAAAATTATGTATCCAAGAGAAATTAATAAAATTGTAGAACATATTTAGATGATTTATTATGAGATGAATTTTTTATTAGATCTTATATGGATTATTCTTCCATAATCTCTTATCTTTCTCAAAACATTAAAAATTATTTAAGATAACACATATCACTATCAAACATGGCTTTTCAAGCCTTTTGCAATACGTCACAAAAATAAACCATTATCATATTTAGAAGAGATAGTAACACAATATAATTAGTGCATGCATCTTTTGATTACAATCTTGATTGGCATTACATCCATAGACCACAACTAAACCAGTTGTTTTCAAAAGAAAACAAAATCCCATAATCGATGGAGAAATTGCAAAATAAAAATCAATATAATTATAGAAATGAAGATAACAAGAAGACACTACAACTTTCCATTTCCACTGTCAATATGAATAAAATACAATATAATTACCTAAATGAATATAATAAAAACACACAACAACACTATAAATGATGAAATACAACATGTACATATCACTCTTCATTGTGATCACCCTTATTATCTTCCTTACTTTTCATGATGGCATTGTTGTTCTCAAAAATATGTTTTGATCTAGGGTCATGTCTTAATACGAACCATCAATCCTTATTTAACACATCTGGGTGAAAAAAATACTTGGTTTCATTGTTTTGGGAAAACATAGGGCTCCTTGGTTCCATCCCACATGTTTCTATAGTTGATACATATCAACCCACTAGGTGATATTCCTTTACATTATTCTGGTCGAAGGTGTCCCACCCATTGCACCTAAAACTAACACATTCGAAAGAACATAAGTCTGCTTGGATTTTGATGATCTCTTGTATCTTTCTGACATAACCTAACCCCCCGCCCCCTTGCATTAGGTTTTGATCGTAGTGGTTAACACGACTAGATTGTTTAAAGTTTACTTCCACTCCATAGTATGTTATGATGTGTCCATCATCGACATCATCGGTGTGAAAATGATGCCCATATTCCCACATAGATGGGAACAAATGAACCTATAAAAATTGAACAAATCACAGTGTCATATGTCTAAGTACCCAACCATTAAAATATAAAAATAGATGTTCCATTCAAAGGTGCATTATCATTTGAAGTTCAAAATGTACACAAAGAGATTATTACCGAGTTATTGCTCCTGATCCCTATGTTTAGTGCATCCTCTTTAGCACACGGTAACTACCGGATGCACCATATTTATCTCTGACAAGGTCAGCAACCCAGTTGTTGGGACATATCATTGCCATATTTTCTCTTAAATGGTCAATATAAGTTTGTTGGTTGTGGATTTTGATCTTCTTGATTCACATATGTTATGTTAGTCGTGTTTAGATCCCAACACCTGACGGGGAGGTGTGGGGGAGCTTTCCCCCCCACTATAGTCATCGGTGCTAGTGGGGGTTTGGGTACACCGCCCCCATAGCAAACATTTAGGAAAAAAATCCTTGTAAAATGTTTTAATTTCATAGCCATGACTTAGTCAATAATAGGTGATTTATAGGCTCGTGGTTTTTCGTCATCCCGTGGTATTTTCCCATGGTATTCCCTTTATAAAAGGAAGGAATTGTAATACAATTATGTATTGTATTGTAGCATTGTAAAAGCGATCTATGTGATTATGTCAGGCATACTGTGAGAGAGTTGATCTGGATTTATGTGTGAACGAAATGAAAGAACAGATATAGAATCATAATCACAGACATTTTGCAAAGACAACAAAGATATAGTAAACATATATTCTATTAAATGGAAGAAATAGAACATACTGTAATACAATAGCTAGAATGGCGGTGGCTATCTCTGAGAGAGATGTGACTGCTACGCTCATCCGTGCAAACATGAATACAAAATGAGGCCAAATGGGCCTATTTATAGTAAGAATGAGGGAGAGAACCCCAAAATTCCAAAACATAACCCTAGAATATGAACCGTCATAAATTTTGCGGCCCTGAGGTGGTAAGTTGAACAGACAACTTCCTGGGGTCATAACTTTTGCATGCGATCTCTGATTTGGGTGCTCGATAGCTTGTTGGAAATATCAATCCAAGATTTACATCGTTTAGGGCCTCAAAACGGATCCAGAAGTTTGGGACCCAAAAAACTGTAGAAAAATAACTAGGAAACTACCACAATTGACAATTGTTTTGAGCCAGTGGAATAGGTGGGTGGCCACCAATCTCCATTTGGATCAAGATTGAAGAGGAAGTGCATCCAATGTGCTGTGTGTCGTATCCTGTCATTTTGTTGGACGGTATAATAATAAAGGACTGGCAATTTCTATGTGGACCTAGCCCATCTTGGGTGAACCACATTATATATGTGTCTCACTTGTAATATGTTTTAATATTTGCATCTTGTTTATTGTTTATTGTTAATGCTCTGCGATCATGTTTTCTAACAAAGGCATGCTTCTACCATTTAACCGTCTAAATTATTTCATTTCATTATCCCATTTCCTCCTCTTCCATTCATACAATGGAACCTATGACTATGTTGGTTTCGCACTGTAAAGAATAAATTTATTGATAGCATCAATTTTTTTAATTTGTTGATATATTCATGAAATTAAATGGAAATATAGTACATATGAGATCAAAATATACATTATGAACTTCAATGAGAATAGTTACTATGTATGAAATTTTACAAACGATAAGTCACTTACTCTTTATCATGTGCCAAGTTTCCATCCATTTCAAGTAGCGCCCCTTCCATTTGTTCATCCCAAATCACCACACCTGGTGTGTCATTGATCTACTTGATGTACTCACGGGAATACTAGAACGACCCATATACCATGTACCCCTCCACCATAGACCCCTCAAGTTTTTCCCTATGTCGAACAAATCCTTTCAATTTTTTCATGTACCTCTCTAATAAGAACATCCAATGACAGAATACCACCCTGGCTAATTCAACCTCATCAACTAGGTGAATTAGAAGATGAACCTGGAAGTCCATGAAACTTTCCAGTATTTCCTTCTCAAACATACAAACTATCTCAACTATCTCTTGATGCCACCACAGAATTCTAGACACATGAATCTCCTTTAATGTGATCCAACATACAAATGCAAATAATTTAGATATGGCATGACATAGGTCCTGAGGGAAGTATTGGTTCACATAACCACATACAAGCTGAGGATAAAGACACTACAAAGTAAAAACAGACAAAATTAATTATGTTTTAACCCGTGGCATAAAAATAAAACCAAAAAATAAATTCATGTTTTTGACATACGTATTCTTAGAAGGTTCAGATGGTCATGTGATTTCAACCCTAACAATTATTCATCTATCGTGAAGTTGCTTCATAGAGTAGACCCATACAATGAAAGCACCTTAACACCCAATATAACTTTTTTTTCCAAATAAATATCATATTTCTTCAAAATCCATGGGACTTCAACCTTTTTAAAAGACGAAGAATGACCAGCCTCTCTTCTACTTAATTTTCTTGGACAATGTTTATTTTTAGTGTTTGAAGAATTAAGATCTTTCCTAACAACCAATTTGTCACCTTTTTTCGATGATATGAACCTCCATAAAGAAGATGAAACATTTTTAAATATATGCATAGGATCTAGTAGGTGGGAAATATTAATATGGTCCCAATATGGGAGCTCATAAAAGACAGATTTATTTTTCATCCCAATGGGCAATTTCTCAACATAGGTGTCAAAAAATTATGGATCATCGAACACAGGCTTTACATATGAATCAAACATTTATGTAATCTCCTTTTCCTTCTCCCTCTCTCTCTTATATGCCCTACGTCATTTTGTCAATGTCATTACTATAGGGCTTTCGGTTCTTTTTGGTTTACCATTGAAAGTAGATGTTTCTCTTCTGTAAGGGTTTTATTCTTCCAAGAATACCCTGGAGAAGTCATACACTAGATTTCATAGGTCCCTGGACCACCTATCCTTTAGAGAAGGTCCACAACATTCACATCCATGATACACGTGTGTTACAAGAACTACAAAATTATTGTATACAGAGCACATCAACATTGAAGATAAAAACAGCCACACTTAATTAAATATGCAAAAAAAAATGTTACGAATATAAACAAATCAATAAACATATTTACCAAAACAAACTCCTAATCCTAGATAATCATGTGTGGTGTATGTACATATGCCATACAACGCAAAAATCCTCTCTGATGGGATGGATCTTGATACATCATATACATGTATCCCCTACCATAACTCATTCAATTCATCAACCAATGATTGTACGTAAACATTCATATTCTTCACTTGTCTTCTACCAGGGACTATCAGAGCCAACATAAGACGTTCATTCTTCACAAACAACCAATATGGGGGGGTATTCTTATTTATCACTACTACAGGTCAAACTATATATTTGGTGTTTTGGAACGAATATGGGTTGACACCATCCATGGCTATGCTCATTCGAAGGCTTCGCACTTCATCCTTGAATTTATCAGGCCATGTGTCCTCTATATGCTTCACGGTTATTGAATGTGTTTGGATACATGTAACACTTGACTCATTTATGTGTGAGGTATGTCATCCTTGCAACATGGATAATTATTTGCAACAAAGGAACCTTTGAATCAATGGGATTACAGGTATGGGCTTCAATATCTTATGAGGAGGACCATGGCATGCCCACATTTTGGACGCATCTCTTTGTTCACATATTCTCCTCTATATAGAGTACAATCATTTGAACATGCATGATATGATATGTACTCCACACCCAACATTTTCAACATTTTCTTTGCCTCTTTGCAGCTGTCGAGAAATATATTATCATTCATAAGTACCTTATCTTATAATACCTTGAAGTTAGTGGGAAATAGAAATGCATAATGTCATTTAACATTCATAAAATTGACCTTTGTCAATCTTGATTGTGTGACAATATTCCTCAAAGTATAAGGGACTTGATGGTCACTTACATCAAAATTTTTGAGAAATGTGCATTTGTCAGGCCATACTTTGTTTTAATGTTGTACAATGGCATTATTGTCCCCAACTGGGTAGAATTTGCTTGGCTAGGTCCAAAAAGACAGGTAGTGGAAGTAGACTTTAACCTTTTGAAGAAGGTATGGGTGATATTATCATCATCCCATAGCTCATTTTCATGGAATTAATATTACAACATTTCATCGATCGTAGTCATATCCCACAACAAATCATTCATACCAACCCTCGTTTCATTGCCTCCATTTCCAGCTTGTGAAGAACTATTGTTATTGTATACATTTGTAATTAGTGAATAGGGACATACTGGGAATTGAATAGGTAGTTTATTCAACCATTCTTGGTATGATTAATCTCCAATCTTTTCTCTTTTTGAAGCCTTCTCTCAATTTAACATTGTAGTTGGGTGCAAGGAAGGATGGTAGGTAGGTTGCTCATCATCATAATCCTAGTTATTAAAAAAATATTGAACAGTGCATCGATAATATTAGTAAACACAATGCAATTGTTTTTTCAAACATTATACCAAACGATTATTACAGAAACATGGAAAAAAATTCCAACGGTAATTGTACTTCAATCGCAAGAAATATACAAGACCAAAGTTCACATTGACCACTACATTTACATCAATCCCATTGAAAATTAAAAAAAAAATATGATTAATTAATTTTTTTTATCTTATACCCCAAGGGGATGTTTAAAGGTAGTTCCAATGCAAGTAGTCTCTAATGAGCAGTTGGTGGTATACAAAAGTAATACTTTATTAACAAATCATCTCCAGCATACAGACTATGTATTGCGTGCACAACAACAAATCTAGACGCTTTCCTTTATATAAAGAACTCCTAGTCATTGAAGTGTTCCTCAAATGAACAATTTGAAAAAAAATAAAGAGCACCTAAAACTATTTATGAACCTTACAATGTTCCCATGAGTGTGTGGATGACTATCGATGTCTTGCAGGTTCTTCTTGTTAAGGTTTCCATAAGCATAACCATTCATGCACATACTATACATGGAAATGCTATGTTTGTATTTAATAATATTCAAGTAATCAGACAAAGAATAAATAGGACCGCAAAATGGCATAATTGCTACTGACTGTTTGGGAGGAATGAATACATGATAAAGGATAAACAACCTGGGATTTGCAACATATATCTTTGACTTGGCAATCATAAATCCATTACCACAAAAGGAGAATTTGGTTCCAACATCAGGCATAGGTAGAGAAGGAATCCAAGTGCCATACAAATAGTGGTTGTAACAAGTTTGATCTTTATTTTGAAAATGCATGGGAAGAGAGAAGCCATCGCTACTCTCCAACAATTGGACTGAACTTGGTGCGTACTTGGACATTTTTGCTTTCAAATCATACGACTTTTTGGATCTCTTAGTACAAAAGTTTCGGGTGGCATTGATATCATACTCTAGATCACTAGAACTTTCAGTTGACTGAACAAAAGTTGAGGGGTTGGTCAATTTAGGTCAAGACCTAGTTTTTTTGGCTTCCAACGTTTCAAAAACAAGAGCATAAGGAAGTGTTCCTACATGTCTTTTTATATCACCTATTAGATTTTTTACCATAGTAGACGGTATTAGACCATCAACATTGGGTAGTCGATCATTAATATAATGGGTGAGGGTGACATGCTAAGGGTTCTCCTTTAACCCTTGACATTTTGAACAACCACATACAACCGGGGTGTCATAAAATAGATCTAGCTCACGATGAATTACCATTGATGAGCCATGATAACGGCTAGAATATGGCATGTCACCATTGGCAGGGTAAAGCAACTGTCCATTTTCATCTACCAACTACTTGCGAATGTTACTCCTAATAAGATCTTTTGAAACACGTGGAGTATTTTCTGCATCCAAACTTGATTCTAAATCAAGATCCTGCAATTTTGGATAATTGTTATTCAGATTCACATGGATAAATATAAAATTCAATAAGATAATTGAAATTTTAATAAAATATGAACTTATTGGACATGGATAGGGAGAACTCTGAGATGGAATTTGAGAAGATGAAATGAGTTGGAATTTGAAGAATTGGTTATTTGGTATTATAACCTTCTCTCCCTGCATTTGACCAAAACCAAGAATCAATATGTGAGTTTAAGCAACATATGTATACTATGAAGTATTGTAATTTATGTGGTTGTATCCTAAAAGAAAATTTTATTGAATATAGCATTTTATGATTAAAAAAATTTAATTAAGATAATAATTTAGCCAATGGTTCCATTTAAAACACGATATGCATTGATGCTCTATTAATTCACAAGTGCACCGGTTCATGTAATTATCACGCACACCGGTATCAAATATCTGCTAAAATATCCACTAACTAGAACCTCTGCTATATTTGATAACGAATATTTTTATATGCATTTTTCAATAATATTGAAGCTGGTGCGCTTATAATAATACATTGCACCGAGAGAATTTTTATATCTTACGCATTGCTCAGTAGAAGACGAATTATAAAATTATTTAACAGATATTTTTCCTACACATTGCGCTTTAAAAAGTGTAGTGCACTGGTACTATAAAGGCACCACAAATTTTTTTTTTAAATTATGTGTTTCCAACACATGTCATCCATTTTTTTAAATGTGTTTCTGGTGCGTATGTTTTTAAAATGCGCTAGTGCGTCGAACATAAAGTGCAATACAGTGTTGAAAATATTTATAAAAAAAAACAAGCCCCTTTTTATACCTGCCTCAGGCAGGTATATTGTAATCGATCACAAGTCAAACTCCTTTGACTTGGTGTCTTTTGAGGCAGTTTTAAAAAATCAAAACCTGTTTTGCAAAGTATGACTTAGGGATTTGTAAAATATTTTTTTTAATTTTGTTAAAAAACTATTTTTGTAAACAGCTGATTGGTGGATAGAAGATGATGTCAGCTTTGGAATTTGGTATCTGGATTTGAGTTGACATGTGGCAAGATGATGTCATAATAATAAAATTAAAAAAATTAAAAATATATGCCATTGCCATCTGGCTCATGCCTCCTGCTGCTGTTGTTGCTGCCGCTGTCGCTGCCGTGTGGACCGTGGCGCCTACCAGCAACCGATCGCCAATGCTCCGATGGAAATCTCTTCATCTTTGCCAACAAAGATTCCATCTTATTTGATTACAAAACAAATAAGGTTGTAAAGACCTTTCCCAGGATGCCAGGTGGAGCCAAAAATTACCCCGCCGCTCATCTGCTATGCTGCCACTGTTGGCATCTGATGGATTTCAAAAAATAGAAATTCTCATCTGTGGTGGTGCTCCTAACAGCGCTTTCACCTCAGCAAAGGCTGGAAATTTCCTAACCGCACTTCAAAGTTGTGGAAGAATTCTTATTACAGATCCCAACCCTGTTTGGGCTATGGAGAATATTCCTGCGCCCAGGGTTATGGGAGATATGATCAACCTTCCTAACGGTGAAGTTGTGATAATCAATGGTGCCGAGAGAGGGACGGAAGGTTGGGAGATTGCAGGGAATCCAGCTCTTGCTCCGTATTTATACAGACCTAATGCAATGGCAGGGAAACGATTTACAGTACTGGCAGCCTCCACCATTCCGAGATTGTATCATTCGACTGCAAATGTATTGCCTGATGGGAAGATTTTTGTTGGAGGCTCCAACCCCCACGTTGGTTACGTTTTTTTTGGAGTCACGTTTCCAACCGAGCTTCGTCTGGAAGCATATAGTCCTTATTATTTGGACGAATCCTACAGTACTTTGAGGCCTAACATCGTTTCTCTATCTATGGATTCTGTGAGCTATGGTACAAGATTCACCGTTAAGTTCTGATCTGTTTCAAGTTATGTTCCCAACAATATCCAGTTCAACATTTACGCTCCATCCTTCACAATGCATGCATTTTCCATGAATCAGAGACTGCTCAAACTCGCATCAACGAGCCCAAAGAGAGTAAGAGGAATATATATTGCTATAGTTACAGCACCTCCAAGCTCTGTTGCAGCACCGCCAGGATACTACCCCCTATTCGTGGTTAACAATGGAATTCCGAGCGTCGCCAATTGGATTCATTTGTCTTAACCTATCTCCCCGGTAACATTGTGTAATGTATGTGAGGCATATTAGTTTTTTGTTTGAAGAAAACCAGTGTATAATGTATATGAAAAGCAGATCTAGTAGCCATGAACTGTGACCTGCCCTTAATTCTATCTAAACTATTAGAAGATAAAACCTGTATCCTTTTCTTTGGCAATCAAGAGCTAAGATTTCCAGTTGGGTTAGTAAGAGTTGCTGGCCTCGATATGAATGGAAGAGGACAATTGTGCACAAGAACAAGACGTAGGAACGCCAGGACAAACGCAGATTGCACATCAACTTACTGTAACCACAAAGTCCACAATGCTTGGGAAGTAGTGGTTGTTAGGTCCGCATTGCGACGAAACTAAATCTTATCACAGTTTTGCGTACAATGCAAAGGAAAGGAACGGAAAGCCAAGCATCACCGTCGACCAGTGAGCAGAGAAGAATTAGCGCGACTGAAATTCCTCTGCAAGCCAAGCAAATTAGTAGGTGATTCTCCGGAGCTCTCTTCCCAGCCAAAAATTTGCATGGATCGCTTGTCCTAGTGTGGGGCCGCAGGAGACTTTGTCAATCATAATTCATAATTAAACACAATTCCATAAAGTTGTCGTTGTTTCAATATCTCTGGGAGAACCAGATCAACGTCTGCTAATTCCATCAGTTACAATTCACAGCCATGCTATCCCTGGAAGAGCTCATTCCCTCAAAAGAAGACAGAGATTTTCAACCCTGTAAGTTTTGTGTAGAATTTGGGTGGAAAAATATGAACTAGAATCACAGAAAAATGTTGAAAGGTCAAATCGTAAAAATGTTATTTGCACCCCAAAAACATGTTTTTTGCAATTGTCAAATGTGTTAAACTCGTTATCACCAAAGTTTAACAGTACATATCCTCGAATACTAGAAATTTGTTAAACTCATTATCACCAAAGTTTAAGAGTAAATATCATGTTGACCAGGTTCTATTAATATAAAT
>LPNX010449489.1:224070-269821 GCA_001517045.1 Pseudotsuga menziesii | reverse complement strand
GCAATAACCTATATCATATTTAAATGGACATTTTTTAATTCATTTTTGTTTTTATTTCTTTCAAATTGTAATTATATTTGTCTTATCATATATTTTTATAGCAATCTCTTCTTAGGAGGCAGGTACAAAGCAACTTTGTTGCTTATTCCACTTGTTTTTAATATTGGAAAAATAGAGGGAATTTGTTTGTCGCAAAAGTAATTTCATAAAGCGTTTATATAAGTAAAAACTTATTCAGTATTTCATTATTTTGCAAAAATTTTCAAGGGAGAGTTTTGCAACATAGACATACCAGGGAAGACTATGGAGCAACCAAATTACTAGAATATTGAAATTAGTAAGGTACAGTGAATCACTCAAACTTCTGCATAGCAAAAATTTTGCATTTTACTATTGATCTCAATAACAAAAATTGTTACTATTTGAATTTCTATTTAGATTTAAATAAAATTCAGGAAAAAAAATTCATACATACCTTCAACCCAAAAAAACCCTTACTAGAATATTGAAATTGGTAAGGTACAGTGAATCACTCAAAACTTTGCATAGCAAAAATTTTGCATTTTACTATTGATCTCAATAACAAAAATTATTACTATTTTTATTCCTATTTAGGTTTAAATAAAATTTAGGAAAAATAAAAGATTTTCATACATACCTTCAACCCAAAAAAACCCTTGCTTCTTCTTTCTTCCTTATTTTTGTGGCTGCAAAATTCCACCTTAGGGTTTAACTCTCTCTTTCACTTAACAAATTAGGGCTTTTCCTTTTAGGCGCATTCAATTTAATAGGTTTGTGCTTCTATATATAGGTGTTCGGCATGTGATGCAATGGATCACTTATTTCATTGGATCCCAAACCTTGTCGATCGTGTTAGTATTTTAAAAAAAAACTTCTGTAGTTTTTTATGTGCCATATTCAGTATACTGCAGTGGTGTGATTTTAATAAAAGTACACTGCCATTATACGAAATATTTTAAAAAATGTTCGTGAAAATTCGGTGTGCTACGGACAATTGTAAGCAGTAAACACCGGTGATTTTTTCCCAAAAGTAGCACCAAACATGGTGTGACTGAACTAAAACTTATTTTTTCATTTACAGATTTGTTTTTGGTTCACTCTTTCGACATTTTCGGTGTGTCATTGTTTGAATAACACACTGGTGCACCTTGTGTTAAAGTGCATCGCTTTGCTTTTGAAAATTAACAAAAATACAGTGCACTATGTATAGATATAAGCATCGATGTTTTTTAGTAGGAAAGTAGCATCACAAATGTTGTAAATGAAATCATTTTTTCCATTTTTTTATGTGTAGAAACACATTACTAATGGAAAATTGTTTCTAGCTGAAAATTATGTGATTTATTAGTGAAATACATGTAATAGCTTATGTATTTAATTGTATAGGTTGTATATTGACACAAAATGTGTGATAAGAGTTCAAATACCAATAATTTGAATTAGTTCAGTGGCAACAAATCCAAACAAGTGAAAAACGCAAGTTGTTTCTAATTTATATATGAAATTAACATGTTTGAATTATTTTATAGTTTAACTAATATGTATTGGCCAATGTGTGTCATCCAAAGCTATAAAATGAGGAAGCTCGGTAAGATTCTTCACAAACTAAGTGAAAAAGAGCATAAAACCTTAATGGAGAAATTGCAGAAGTATGAGTCGGGTGAATAAAAAATTACTTTTGAATATGACTTCTTTTTTTTCTTTTCTTTTTTTAGTAATAATGTACTTAAAAATATTGATAAATTTGTTTCAAATAATCTATTTCACATATGTTTAATGTTCTGTAGGGATCATCAACAAAGGAATGGAATGTAAGAAAGTAAAAATTACAAAAAATATAAATGATGATGATTTGGTCATTATCTCATCTGGAGTGGTGTTGGAAGTTAATGAGAGGGGAATTTTTTTACAAAACTATGAGGGATATATTGGAAAGAACATCTAGACATACTTTCCACTTGCAGTACATAAATTAATCCAATGGTTCAAATAACCAGGTTTTAACTAAACTACATGAAGCGTTTTTAGAGCAGTGGTCAATGAGACATGTTAGACTTTCAATTCAAAAAAAATACAACAACAAAAAAGAATCATTCAGAAAGTAATACTCCTAAACATGCTTTTCTAGAATATGTATGTAATACTACAAAGACTTCCTTTAATATTAATATTAATTCTGCTATATTTACTTTCTTTCCATATATCTATAAAAATAGATTATTGTCATGTAAATTTTCAGGAAGATTATGAAAATCCCAGATGTTGTACGAGGTGATCTTCGATATATGCCAGTAGGGATGTCCAAAAAAATGTATAAGGATATTGTCAAAGAAATGGACATAATTGCATTGTAGGAGGATCCATATCAACAACAACGTGCTTTAAATGTATGTAATCATTGAATTTTTCTATATGTACATATAAATAAATAATTTAGCATTAAATAATAGTTTTCAATTGTTTTGTTAAATAAAAGAAAAGAAAACAGAACTCATTCAACACATAAGAAATGACGACAAGGAAGAAAAGTGTTGATTGCAAAGTTTGTGGGTATTTTTTATTTCGTTATAACAACTTAAGATTTCATATTGGTTGTGATTTTTAAATTTCATTTTATTTTTACACCGGCCATCATTGGATGTCTTCAAACAGGTGCTAACATACAAAGAAGAGTCATCGAGAAAATTAATTGAGATTGGGCTAAGTGTGGTTGCGAGTATATGTTGGCATATCAAAAATTAATTATGGACTTTGTAAGTATTTATGTTGTTTACTTCTATGATTTTTTAATTAATGAGCAACAAAAATTCTTTATATTAAATCTACGATTTTTTATGGGGTATAAAACTTGTAGGAAACCACTTAGTGAAACCATGCCATAGCACGTTCGTTCGTGGCATATGAAACAATACCCCTATTTTCAAAAAATATTGGAAAATACCTCCCAAAATATTTTTTTTAACCCCCTCCCAATATGCCTTCCAAATTTAAAAAATCCCTATTTTCACTATATGGATGCACATTACTTCACCCACAATGATCAACATCATAGAGATCACATTCCTTTCCTAAATTAACACTAATTTGTCCCTCTTCCTTTGACCTTTTTCCTCTCAACAATGGGCAGTCACATCAAGGTTCTACATGATGTCCAAAACATGGCTAAACACTCACTACTTGACATGATTTGACTATTTTTCAAAAGCAAGAGCAAAAACACCAAACGCTTGATAAAACTCAGAGTATATTATATGAGATAGTTAGTGAATTTTGAAATTATTTTTTATTACTAGTTAATTATTAAATTTGTCCTTAAAAATTTATTTAATTTTTTTTAATATGTTAAATAAAATCATTTTGAATACATTCAATAAAATTTTGACACTTTTAACCAACGAATATTCAGATTTTGGATCATTATACTTTGCATTTAGTGTAATGCAATAATTAAAAAAGAGCTTAGACTTGTGACTTTATTTTATTATAAGTATTATAGATTTATTTCAGTCGTGATGTCCAAAACTTAAATTGAATATTAAAATTCTTTTAGGTGGGGCCATCATTCCAATCTTAGTATAACAAATATGGTCAAGGAATAAACAACATTATGTAAAATAAAAATAAATAACTTGTTTCAGTATAGTTGCACATATATAACTGTACGATATAATGATTATCATTATAGATAATCACTTCAAATAAAGATTGAAAGCTTGAAATGGTCCATTTTTTTTCTAAATAAGTACAGAGATACAAAAATGGGTTGAAACAAATTGATGTCAAGCCATGTTCCTTTGATGCATTCATATTATCTACTCGTATTACCTGCAGAAGCAACTTTACATTGATAAGACCTCGAGGCAAGTAATTGAATTATAATTACAACGATTTTAGAGGTCCCAAGAAGCGGTGTAAACATGGGTACGTAATAAGCGAGTTATATCTCATAGAGTCTTTTGTCTCTTGTCTCTTTAAACATGAGTTTGGGCTTTTTTTGCATTATCTAATCCCATTTATTATATAGTAACATTCTGACCTTGTACATCTTCCCTATATAATTATGTACTGTCAAAATGGGCTCTGTATAAAATCTCTCTGGCTAAAATCACACAAAACAGGCTCGTGTATCTCAAAACTAAGTTTCATGCAAAGCATTATCACTTAGATCAAGGGATCAAGCTCTTCTCCAATTTTATGTTTTCCAGGATTGATTGATGCACCATGTATATTGCTAGCAATTATAAGTAGCTTCTCTGACATGGAAGTACCTTCGAAGAACATGATTTCGGAACCCTTACTGAGTTCAAGTAATTGGAAAATAAATGTGTGGATTAGAATTTTAATGAAAACATTGTGGACATAATCATAGATTAGAAAAAGAGATTGAAATGGCAAACCTTGTCTCTATCTATTTTTGTGAAGCTCATTTTGTTAGTCCACAAGGAAGTAGTATCCTCAGCAGCAGGAAGCACCAGGTGATGTATTCTCAAAGAAACAAGGAGATCCTCAATACATAAATAAAGTGACTGGAAATATCCCTGCAAACTCATATTAACATCAAGATTCATGCCATCTAGGAGCAGATGAACTTCAAAAGACTACAAAAGAAACATGCAAGAAAATGCAAATATTATAGATTCCTATAAATGCATATCGTGAATCCTTCATTACTCTTTACAAGAATAGCTTCAAATATTTTTATATCTAACAAAGATGAGGAAAAAACTGAATAAACTTTAATCCAATAAAATAATAATTAGGAATCCCATCACCATTCCTTTGATTTTCCACCGGTTCAAATCTCGCCTGTCCTTGAAATTTTTCCCTTGTAGAAACCAAAGGAAATTCTGCAGTTTTTCGTCCAAAGACTTGGAAAACAGCAGCTGAAACAATTTCTAAGTTGTTCAAATAATTCAGATTTATAAGAAACTAAAGGTAAAAAAAGTTACCACTGTACATGCAAAACAGCTATAGTTATGCATCGACAAAAATTAAAAGGAGAATTTTGCATAAATCATCTGACAAAAATCAGCCCTGGTTCTTAGCTTACAGTCAATATTGTTGAATACATTTGAGAAAAATCTTGATCCCTCATACTTCGACTACATTACGATATAGAGCAGTACAATCAGACAACATTTGAAGTCATCAAATTTCAAGATTCAGCTTCCCAATTCAGAAACACCTCCAAAGTTGTAAAAGGAACTGAAAGCTGCCTGTTTAGCATCAAGGGGATCAAATATCGACCTGTGCTAGGATCCTTTATAGGTGTAAAGAGTTCCTTCATTCATAAAACACATGTTTAGTAAAACCTTTCATGATGAGAGTAATTATTTAAAACACAAAACATATAAAGTTGGAGAAACGTACATGGAATATTGAAGTTGATTCTGAAAGTAATGCTTTTGTAACAGGATCTCTCATTTCCCTATGTAGAATTTTCCATTTTATTTCACCTTCAGTTGTTTCTTTCTCACCATTATTGACCTTCTTCCTGATTATTTCACATAAATGAGGTGGCAAGTTTTCTGGTCCATTATTTATCCAATTTGTTAGTGCATTGTGTATATCACTACAATCATGAGAACAGAACCATAAGCCCTGTGGCACCTCCTATATCATGTCAAGTGTTTTCATCACACCTCTAGATATTAATATGCAAAATGCTATATCAAGGGAGAGTAAAGCCAACAATGAAGGCTGAATTTAGAATACATTTCTGGTACAAAGATAATCGGATAATAGATACAAATATGTATTACAAAAGAATGTCCTCAAAGAATGTTAATCTGCCTAGACAAAATTGTACTCAAGCAATCTCACCTTTAAGTAAATCATGTTATGTTTACGTAAACAGCCAACATGAAACTCGGTGTTGCACTGTACATACAATACATGCAGTTAAATTTTTACAATAAAAATGAACAGAAGGATTCTGTGGAAAAACATTATATAATGGTCTATGCAAATTCTGATAAATACTTCTCATACTTTATCACAGAAAATGACAGTCTCATCATTAAATCCAAGTTTGTCCGAAGTGAATATTTTGCACCTAGATAAACATTATACACATTAAATTTAAAATAAAACTTATGTGAATTACAGATCTAATAACTATTATAGTAGAATTTGGTATAATTGAAATATAAAAGCACTTACTCACAAAGAATACATCCCCCATTGATGTTCACTACTGTTTTGACCTCTCATTCACAAAGTCTATATGGCCTTCCCTTTGTTCCAACCCTTTGAACCTGTATGCACATTTGCCTATATCTTTCTATTAAGGAATCAGCATGACAAGAGGAGGAGTCAACCCGACAATAGGGGCAGTACCAATTGTCATCATCAGGAATGCAAGGGATACCTAAGCATTCTGTCATGACATGCACAAAACATTAATGTATATATTTCATTTGGAAGTATATTACGAAATAGTTTCTAATATATAAATAATGCTTACACAAACAAACATGCTTGGAAAAATCATACGTTGCAGCTAGGGTGTTCTACTTTTATTTATCTAACCAAATATGATTAGACAAAGTGCTTTAGTATTTCTATAAAAGTAATTGTCAAGTCCCAATGTTGTTAATATTTGATATTATATAGGGTTTTGTTGAATTGTAACATGATGGCACAAAGAAATGCTTTGAATGACAATGGCAAGGATGTCAACCAAGAAGACAAAGGAATCTGAATGAAGATTTGAGGATAGAGTGTTATATGATGTTCTGGGAATGGAATACGCCCATTATTTTCTTGCTAGGTCCTATCAATTCAAAATGAAATCTACAAAGAATTGGAAGACCAATACTTTTAGCAGTGGATGTACAGAAACAAACACCTCTTAAACCCTAATGGCTGAAACTAAAGAAGTCATGTTCCACGCTAGTTGTTATGTGCTTCAGTGAGAAATGGATTGAGGATATTTGAAGTACAACATTCCATGGAGTAGTCTAAATAGATAAAGATAATAGTATAATACATCTGAAAAGTTGAGGCCCAAGATGTAAATAAAGAGGACAAAGGAATCTGAATGAAGATTTGAGGATAGTGTTATATGATGTTCTAGGAATGGAAGGTGCCCATTCTTTTCTTGCTAGGTCCTGGCAATTCAAAATGAAATCTACAAAGAATTGGAAGGCCAATACTTTTAGCAGTGGAGGTACAGAAACATACACCTCTTAAACACGAAGGGATGAAACCTAAGTTGCCAGGAAACTGGGTACGAGTACGGGTACGGGGATGGGGACGCCACTTTTTGAAAAAGGGTACTTGTGTACGTCATGGGTACTATATTTAGTTAGATAGATAGATAGATATATGTCATAGTCACAACATACATGCATGTATATTTATTCATAAATTATGAATCATGATTCATAATTATAAATTGAACGATTATTTGAACAATGAACATTAAGATTGAAAATTTGAAACATCAAATTTGATAAATTATAGACTCGGTAGATATCAATTGGAAGACTGGAAGTTACATAAAATTTGATAAATCATTGTACCAGGAAACTGTAACAGCCAATCAAACTCAGACACGAAGGTACATTTGAAATATTATTTTAAACACCTATTTGTAACTACTACTGTTACAAGCAATAAAAAACTGCAAACTGCCAAATATATTCCTGTGTTGTTGTGAGTGTATTTCTTAGTATTAAATACATGCGAATATTTTTTATGTGCACATTTGGTAGTCAAATTATGTTCCATGAGTCTTGAACACAAAACCATAAAAACATTCATTGTAAATCAATGTAAAATCAATCTACCATATTTGGACAATATTCAGTGGAATTTAAACAGTGTTGCAAAGTGTTTGACATAAGTCCTGAACCAGACTCCATATGTAGTTAGCAAAAAATTAGTTCAAATTTGGTGGGGGGTCATTACATTTTCCCCAATGGATTTCATTTTACTGAGGCAACCGTACCACCGGAGTACCCAAACATGGGGTGCAAAGTACCCAAACACGGCGTACGACGTACCATTTCTCCTATAAGTACCCCTTTTTTTATAACAAAGTCTCGGATACATGGACTAAGTATGGGGTACAGCAGGAGACGTACCCTATGAGTACCCAAGTACTTAATACATGTACCCTACCCCCAGGTATGGGCACCCTGGCTACAAGAAGGCATGTTCCATGCTAGTTGTTATGTGCTTAAGTGGGAAATGGGATGAACAAGTAGCAGAGATTGAGGAGAGTTGAAGTGCAATAGTCCATGGAGTAGTTTAAATAGATAAAGATAATAGTATAATACATCTGAAAAGTTGGAGCAATATCATTTCATCATAATTGTCTGTGAAAACCATGTGGTGCATACAATTTAATAAAACACATGTTGCATATTGCATAATTACATGCTTGCTACATCATTCAATCACCTCTTTACTAAATGTCCATTTTGTTATTGAATCTTTCTCTTAATTCATCACTTGATATGCTATTATAGATAAAAATCAAATCCCCAAGATGTGTATGTCAAAATTGAATCATATATGTTAGTGTTTCAAAATAATAATGGATTCAATTCATTTAGGTGTAGTTTCATTCGCATTTTGCATATAGAAGCATTATTTCTAAGTAACCTAACTATATTACAGTAAACAAATTGTAAACCACAATGATTGGTAGCAATTTGGAAATGTCAAGCCCTCTTTTCAAAAACGAAAATCAGAGAAGATAAGATATCAATTTTAGAATAAGAGGCTCACCTGTGCGAAAGGATTTGGGACATTCGTTACAAAGGAGAAGCTCACCCCCATCCCCACACTTGTAACAATTGTCATAGTTTTCACTTGGATCAGTCAACTTATTCCTACCAAGCCTTTTCTAGTTGGATAGTAAGTATGCAACCTTATGTAGTGAGTGCCCATTCAAAATAAAGATACTTTGATAACTGTTCAACAATGAGCAATGCAGCAATAAGTTAACCATTGTTGGTCTAGATATTGTCTTGAGTCTTGACTAAGATAAAATTGACAACAATCAAACAAATAACAAAGACACATACAGGGCTCATCTCTGTCCCCATCCAGCATGTACTTCAAACTCTGAACAGGACACCTAATCGACATAAAGCAACATAAATAGTAAAAGTAAAAATACTGAGCAAGTGGCCCTCTGAAAGGGCATAAAAATGATATAAAAATGCAACAATATCTTTGGTTACACACTAGTTAAAATAGCAGTCATACTTACCACTTTTTGACAACAATGACAAAATATAACCATGTGTTGCTTTTGTCCCTCACAAAATTTCTAAAATAGATCACAATACAATATATTCAATAAGAAGTTCAATACTTGCTCAATGCCAAAAGACTAGTTGCTTGAAACTTCGATTAAATAGCACTACTAACATGTCCTTTCTGATATTAAGCAAAGGGAGTCCCATCTTATAAACCATCGGGCATAAAAAATTGTTTGTGTTGCACCTTCTTCTCCCTAAACAAAGAAAAAAAAAACTAAAACATTAGCTCTTATTCTTAGAAATTCCTGCATTGCACTTAACAAATGTACAAATTAAATGACTGATGCATAGATGCTTTTGACTTGGTACCACGTAGAACACTATTCATTTCCTAAAATCTAAGATTTCAAATTTATTTGACCATAAAAACAGTGACACTAAGAAAAGAGGAACGGAAAAACTAAAAAATTAATATAAAAAGGTGATATGATTTTCTAAGTCATACCTGAGTGGTTTCTCAGGTGCTTTCGAGCCCGAAACCCTAGGAGGTATGCTATTCAAAGTTAGTCATTGTGCAAATATACTACAAGTACATTTGACAGAGAAATGAGAATTTATATAAAATGACATACCTTCCCCTTCCTCGCTTTACAAGATTAAGCCCACCAACAGGTTCTCCGCATTTAGAACTTGTAAGAACATTGATAACATAAATACCAAGGAAGTGAGAACATCTTTCGTCCCTTTACAGATTTGCTTATTCATTGTAAATTTCATATATACACTTTACTTCAACTATGGCAATCCATTTCATGTTGAAAGTCAACATGACATCATGAGTAAAGGCCTAAATTTCTTTTAGCGCTATTGTTCTATCATAACATGTCATATACAGTAAAATAGATTGAAATACTCCTGAACTTTTTATAGCGGCCTAAATGCACGATGAATTACCTAGCATCTATAATGGATTCTATTTTAGATTAAATGACATACCTTTCCCTTTCTTGCTTTACAAGATTAAATTTTAAACCCACCAGCAGGTTCTCCGCAATTAGAATTTGTAAGAACACTGACAACATAAATACCAAGGAAGTTAGAACATCTTTCATCACTTTACAGATTTTCTTATTCATTGTAAATTTTATAGCTACACTTTACTTCAACTATGACAGTCCCATTCATGTTAAAATTCAACATGACATCATGATTAAAGGCCTTAATTTCTTTTAGCACTATTGCTCTATCATAACATGTCATATACAGTTAAAATAGATTGAATTACTTCTGAGCTTTTTATAGCGCCCTAAATGTAGGATGAATTACCTAGCATTGTAATGGAATCTGCTTTGGGATTTTCCTATACAGATCGGTCTGACTCACATTTTGAACATGTCTAACGAGACCTCACTCCTCTTGACAGACTAATATGTTATATTCAGAGATAAGAAAAAAAAGTCAAAACTGGGAAAAATTTATAAATAATATGCATAGACCAATACCATCACATCTTGATGACATACATTTTTTAGATGGGATAAGATGGTAAAAATCATCATTATTGCCATTTTTGGATCTTTATAACCATTGGGTGGAGACAACTAAAGGAAATCTAATCAAATGGGTATTTTAGAATCCGGTCTTAAGAAAAAAAAACTTGTTTTGAACCATAATTCAGTTTTCGGTTTGGGAGTGAAGGTTTTGATCTATGGAGGTTCCAAATAAGCATAACATATAATATATCCTAGTCAATGGAATTTTAGACATGCTCCTTATTGAAGGGACTTTTAGTTGAGCGGTGACTGCTGGTCCTAAAAAAATATTTTTTTGCAAGCATCATTATTTCACCTTCAACTGCATTAGAATGTCAATCTATGTGAAGGAAAAATGTCATTACAGAAGTTGCTCCTCTTCATTGAAGAATCTGCACTTATATAAAAATAAGGACAACACAATTTTTTCAGCTTCCCATGCTAAGTCATTGCTTGGTTTTTCAACATATCCCCTTTTTTCCACTAATTACACCTAATACAAGAGTATGGATACACTATGGGAGCACCTCTCCTATATAAAGACCAAAATTAAAACTATAATATCTAAGACAGAAAGTGGTGTTGGAAGATATGGAGTATTCTTGGTTGTTCCAGGTGGGGTTGGTCATAAATGGTAGGTCCAGAACAAATCTCTCAACTTGGCTGGGAAGCTACTATTTACTATTAGAGAGATAATTATGGCCACTTAGCTGAAGGAGAACTGTAAATCTCTATAAAAAACACTTGGTCATTTCCAAATTAACATTTTTTAAGAAAATTATTCATGGGAGAGATTATTATATTACTTCATTCCTCTCATTGTAAACTAACGTTTAAGACACTGTAATTAACTCTATAAAATCCGATAGGTTATATTTCACACTAAGTGAATACACCACTCTTCTCAAAATTCATATGTACAACCTACTAGTGTGACTCTGCAGTATAAACAGTTGTAAAATTTCAAAGTATGTGCAATATGGTTTACACCATACACCATAGCATAAGGCCTTCCATACAATTTTAGGAAAATCCCCATCTTGTCTGTGCTATCAAGACTAATAAAAATCCAATAGGTTATATTTCACACTAAGTGAATACACTGGAATTAACTCTATAAAATCCGATAGGTTATATTTCACACTAAGTGATTACACCACTCTTCTTAAACTTCATATGTACAACCTACTAGAGTGACTCTGTAGTATAAACAGTTGTAAAAGTTCAAAGTATGTGCAATATGGTTTACACCATACACCATAGCATAAGGCCTTCCTTACAATTTTAAGGAAATCCCCATCTTGTCTGTGCTATCAAGACTAATAAAAACTCTCATAATTTACTCAATCATTACGTTACTTAGCTTAATATAAAAATATTTTGCCAATTTTCTTAAACCTTGACCAGTTGATAAGAGAAACATTTAGATATTAAAACCAATTTTGTTAAAATAAAAAGGTAATATGTTTGTTGGCAATTGCCATTCATCTCACAACATACCCAATTACGAGAGAATAAATATCAATCCCAGATTGTACTAAATGAAACCAATGGAAAAATATTCCCTACTTATTTCACAACTCCATGCATAAATGAATCACAACTCCATTGGAAAAGCTCAACTAGTGCACACATGCATGGACTCAACAAGAAAATAAATCTAAAATATTTCAAACATTCTAGCTTCCTAAACTGAAGAAACTCGAAGTTGAATGTCATCTATCATTGGGTAGATAAGATGAATCTTCATACTAATGTTTTTAAACTCTTCAAATCAGCCATTGATATTAGTCCAAATTGAAAAAATTAATTTTCACCATCAACTTCAAGGTTGCCTACATCATTTTCCTTATTAACACGCACAATTGAACTCATGAGAGAACAAAGCTTTTGGGTCAATAGTCAATGGTCAATTTTCTATACATATTAACCGATATCTCTGAGGAAGTTGCGGGGTTTTCTCCTTTATGGTTTCCCCGAGGAAAATTATTTGTGTCTCTTGTCTCTTGTGTTTTATTAACATGCATTTTCCAGGACATACTTTTCTTTAATGTTGTATAATGGAATTGTTGTCCCCAACTGGGTAGAATTTGCTTGGCTAGGTCCAAAAAGACGGGTGGTGGAAGCAGACTTTAACCTTTTGAAGAAGGTATGGGCGATATTATCATCATCCCATAGTTCATTTTTATGCAATGAATCTTACAACATTTCATCCATATTAGTCATATCCCACAACAAATCATTCATACCAGCCCCTGTTTCATTGCCTCTATTTCCAACTTGTGAAGAACTATTGTTATTGTATACATTCGTAATTAGTGAATCGGGACATACTGGGAATTGAATAGGTAGTTGATTCAACCATTCTTGGTATGATTCATCTCCAATCTTTTCTCTTTTTGAATCCTTCTCTCAATTTAACATTGTAGTTGGGTGCAAGGAAGGATGGTAGGTAGGTTGCTCATCATCATAATCCTAGTTATTTAAAAAATATTGAACAATGCATCGATAATATTAGTAAACACAATGCAATTGGTTTTTCAAACATTATACCAAACGATTATTACAGAAACATGGAAAAAAATTCCAACAGTAATTGTACTTCAATCGCAAGAAATATACAAGACAAAAGTTCAAATTGACCACTAAATTTACATCAATCCCATTAAAAATTAAAAAAAAGGCGATTAATTAATTTTTGTATCTTATACCCCAAGGGGACGTTTAAAGGTAGTGCCAATGCAAGTAGTCTCTAATGAGCATTTGGTGGTATACAAAAGTTATAATTTATTAACAAATCGTCTCTAGGATACAGACTATGTATTGCGTGCACAACAACAAATCTAGACGCTTTCCTTTTTATAAAGAACTCCTAGTGATTGAAGTGTTCCTCACTGATTTGAAAAAAAATAAAGAGCACCTAAAACTATTTATGAACCCTACAATGTTCCCATGAGTGTGTGGATGACTTTGGATGTCTTGCAGGTTCTTCTTGTTAAAGTTTCCATAAGCATAACCATTCATGCACATACTATAAATGGAAATGCTATGTTTGTATTTAACAATATTCAAGTAATCGGACTAAGAATAAATAAGACCGCAAAATGGCATAATTGCTACTGACTGTTTGGGAGGAATCAATACATGATAAAGGATAAACAACCTAGGATTTTCAACATATATCTTTGACTTGGAAATCATAAATCGATTACCACAAAAGGAGAATTTGGTTCCAACATCAGGAATAGGTAGAGAAGGAATCCAAGTGCCATACAAAGTGTGGTTGTAACAAGTTTGATCTTTATTTTGCAAATGCATGGGAAGAGAGAAGCCATCACTACTCTCCTACAATTGGAATGTACTTGGTGCATACTTGGACATTTTTGCTTTCAAATCATACAATTTTTTGGATCTCTTAGTACAAAAGTTTCGGGTGGCATTGATATCATACTCTGGATCACTAGAACTTTCAGTTCACTGAACAAAATTTGAGGGGTTGGTCAATTTAGGTCAAGACCTAGTTGTTTTGGCTTCCAATGTTTCAAAAAAAAAGCATAAGGAAGTGTTCCTACATGTCTTTTTATATCACATATTATATTTTTTACCGTAGTAGAAGGTATTAGACCATCAACATTGGGTAGTCGATCATTAATATAATGGGTAAGGGTGAAATGATAAGGGTTCTCCTTTAACCTTTGACATTTTGAACAACCACATACAACTGGGATGTCATAAAAGATATCTAGCTCATGATGAATTACCATTGATGACCCATGATAACGGCTAGAATATGGCATGTCACCATTGGCGGGGTAAAGCGACTGTCCATTTTCATCTACCAACTACTTGTGAATGCTGCTCCTAATAAGATCTTTTGAAACACGTGGAGTATTTTTTGCATCCAAACTCAATTCTGAATCAAGATCCTGTAATTTTGGATACATTATTATTCAGATTCACATGGATAAATATAAAATTCAATTAGATAATCGAAATATGAATAAAATATGAACTTATTGGACATGGATAGGGAGAACTCTGAGATGGAATTTGAGAAGATGAAATGAGTTGGAATTTTAAGAATTGGTTATTTGGTATAATAACCTTCTCTCCCTGCATTTGAGCAAAACCAAGAATCAATATGTGAGTTTAAGCAACATATGTATACTACGAAGTATTTTAATTTATGTGGTTGTATCCTAAAAGAAAATTTTATTGAATATACCATTTTATGATAATAAAAAATAATTAAGATAATAATTTATCCCAATGGTTCCATTTAAAACACGATATGCATCGATGCTCTATTAATTAACAAGTGCACCAATTCATGTAATTATCACGCACAACAGTATCAAATATATGATAAAATATCCACTAACTAGAACCTCTGCTATATTTGATAACGAATGTTTTTATATGCATTTTTCAATAATACTGAAGCTGGTGCGCTTATAATAATACATTGCACCGGGAGAATTTTTATCTCTTACACATTGTTCAGTAGAAGACGAATTATAAAATTATTTAACAGATGTTTTTCCTACACTGTGCGCTTTAAAAGGTGTAGTGCACTGGTACTATAGAGGCACCACAAATCTTTTTTTTTTAAATTATGTGTTTCCAATTCACGTCATCCATTTTTTTAAATGTGTTTCTGGTGCATATGTTCTTAAAATGCGTCGAACATAAAGCGCAATGTAGTGTCGAAAATATTTTTTTTTAAAGAAACAAGCCCCTTTTTTAAATATTGGAAAAATAGAGGGAATTCGTTTCTCGGAAAAGTAATTTCATAAAGCATTTATATAAGTAAAAACTTATTCATTATTTCATTATTTTGCGAAAATATTCAAGGGAGAGTTTTGCAACAAAGAATTACCAGGGAAGACTATGGAGGAGTACTATGGAGCAACCAAATTACTAGAATATTGAAATTGGTAAGGTACAGTGAATCACTCAAACCTCTGCATAGCAAAAATTTTGCATTTTACTATTGATCTCAATAACAAAAATTGTTACTATTTGAATTTCTATTTAGATTTAAATAAAATTCAGGAAAAAAAAAATCATACATACCTTCAATCCAAAAAAAACCCTTACTAGAAAATTGAAATTGGTAAGGTACAGTGAATCACTCAAAACTTTGCAGAGAAAAAATTTTGCATTTTACTATTGATCTCAATAACAAAAATTATTACTATTTTTATTCCTATTTAGGTTTAAATAAAATTCAGGAAAAATAAAATATTTTCATACATACCTTCAACCCAAAAAAACCCTTGCTTCTTCTTGCTTCCTTATTTTTGTGGCTGCAAAATTCCACCTTAGGGTTGAACTCTCTCTTTCACTTAACAAATTAGGGCTTTTCCTTTCAGGCACATTCAATTTAATAGGTTTGTGCTTCTATATATAGGTGTTTGGCATGTGATGCAATGGATCACTTATTTCATTGGATCCCAAACCCTATCGGTCGTGTTAGTATTTTAAAAAAAACTTCTATAGTTTTTTTGGTGCCATATTCAGTATACTGTAGTGGTGTGATTTTAATAAAAGTACACTGCCATTATACAAAATATTTTAAAAAATGTTCGTGAAAATTAGGTGTGCTACGGACAATTGTAAGCAGTAAGCACCAGTGCTTTTTTCCCAAAAGTAGCACCAAACATGGTGTGACTGAACTAAAACTTTTTTTTCATTTACCGATTTGTTTTTGGTTCACTCTTTCGACATTTTCGGTGTGTCATTGTTTGAATAATGCACCGGTGCGCCTTGTGTAAAAGTGCACCGCTTTGCTTTTGAAAATTGACAAAAATACAGTGCACTATGTATAGATATAAGCATCGATGTTTTTTAGTAGGAAAGTAGCATCACAAATGTTGTAAATGAAATCATTTTTTTCCATTTTTTTATGTGTAGAAACGCATTACTAATGGAAAATTGCTTCTAGCTTAAAATTATGTGATTTATTAGTGAAATACATGTAATAGCTTATGTATTTAATTGTATAGGTTGTATATTGACACAAAATGTGTGATAAGAGTTCAAATACCAATAATTTGAATTAGCTCAGTGGCAACAAATCCAAACAAGTGAAAAACGCAAGTTGTTTCTAATTTATATATGAAATTAACATGTTTGAATTATTTTATAGTTTAACTAATATGTATTGGCCAATGTGCATCATCCAAAGCTAGAAAATGAGGAAGCTCAAGTAAGATTCTTCACAAGTTAAGTGCAGAAGAGCATAAAACCTTGATGGAGAAATTGCAGAAGGATGAGTCGGGTGAATAAAAAATTACTTTTGAATATGACTTTTTATTTTATTTTATTTTATTTGATTAGTAATAATGTACTTAAGAATATTGATAAATTTGTTTCAAATAATCTATTTCACATATGTTTAATGTTCTGTAGGGATCTTCAACAAGCGAATGGAATGTAAGAAAGTAAAAATTACAAAAAATATAAATGATGATGATTTGGTCATTATCTCATTTGGAATGGTGTTGGAAGTTAATAAGAGGGGATTTTTTTTACAAAACTATGAGGGATATATTGGAAAGAACATCTAGATGTACTTTCCACTTGCAGTACATAAATTAATCCAATGGTTCAAATAACCAGGTTATAACTAAACTACATGAAGCATTTTTAGAGCAGTGGTCAATGAGAAATGTTAGACTTTCAATTCAAAAAACATACAACAACAAAAAAGAATCATTCAGAAAGTAATATTCCAAAACATGCTTTTCTAGAATATGTATGTAATACTACAAAGACCTTCTTTAATATTAATATTAATTCTGCTATATTTACTTTATTTCCATATAAATATAAAAATAGATTATTGTCATGTAATTTTTCAGGAAGATTATGAAAACCCCAGATGCTGTACGAGGTGATCTCCGATATATGCTAGTAGGGATGTCCAAAAACATGTATAAGGATATTGTCAAAGAAATGGACATAATTGCATTGTAGGAGGATCCATATCAACAACAACGTGCTTTAAATGTATGTAATCATTGAATTTTTCTATATGTACATATAAATAAATAATTTAGCATTAAATAATAGTTTTGAATTGTTTTGTTAAATAAAATAAAATAAAACAGAACTCATTCAACACATAAGAAATGGCGACAAGGAAGAAAAGTGTTGATTGCAAAGTTTGTGGGTATTTTTTATTTTGTTATAACAACTTAAGATTTCAAACTAGTTGATATTTTTAAATTTCATTTTATTTTTACACCGGCCATCATTGGATGTCTTCAAACAGGTGCTAACATGCAAAGAGAGTCATCGAGAAAAGTAATTGAGATTGGGCTAAGTATGGGTTGCAAGTATATGTTGGCATATCAAAAATTAATTATGGACTTTGTAAGTATTGATGTTGTTTACTTCTATGATTTTTTAATTAATGAGCAACAAAAATCCTTTATATTAAATCTATGATTTTTGATGGGATATAAAACTTGTAGGAAATCACTAAGTGAAACCATGCCATATCACGTTCGTTTGTGGCATATGAAACAATACCCCTATTTTCAAAAAATATTGGAAAATACCTCCCAAAATCGTTTTTTTTAACCCCCTCCCAATATGCATTCCAAATTTTAAAAATCCCTATTTTTCACTATATATTGCATGTATCCATTTTTTCATTTACATTTTTAATACCCCTTTATATTTCTACCTGGTATATTGACATGATACCCCACATGCATTCTACAATGCGCCTTGCCTCTTTCGATGTATATTGTGGATGCACATTACTTCACCCACAATGATCAACATCATAGAGATCACATTCCTTTCCTAAATTAACACTAATTTGTCACTCTTCCTTTGACCTTTTTCCTCTCAACAATGGGCAGTCACATCAAGGTTCTACATGATATCCAAAACATGGCTAAATACTCACTACTTGACACTATTTGACTATTTTTCAAAAGCAAGAGAAAAAACACCAAACGCTCGATAAAACTCAGAGTATATTATATGATATAGTTAAGGAATTTTGAAATTATTATTTATTACTAGTTAATTATTAAATTTGTCCATAAAAAATTATTTAATTTTTTTTAATATGTTAAATAAAATCATTTTGAATACATTCAATAAAATTTTGTCACTTTTAACCAACGAATATTCATATTTTGGATCATTATACTTTGCATTTAGTGTAATGCAATAATTAAAAAAGAGCTTAGACTTGTGACTTTATTTTATTTTAAGTATTATAGATTTATTTCAGTTGTGATGTCCAGAACTTAAATTGAATATTAAAAATTTTTTAGGTGGGGCCATCATTCCAAGCTTAGTATAACAAATATGGTCAAGGAATAAACAACATTCTGTAAAATAAAAATAAATAACTTGTTTCAGTATAGTTACACATATATAATTGTACGATATAATGATTATCATGATAGATAATCACTTCAAATAAATATTGAAAGCTTGAAATGGTCCATTTTTTTCTAAATAAGTACAGAGATACAAAAATGGGTTGAAACAAATTGATGTCAAGCCCTATTCCTTTGATGCATTCATATTATCTACTCGTATTACCTGCAGAAGCAACTTTGCATTGATAAGACCTCAAGGCAAGTAATTAAATTATAATTACAAGCAACGAGTTTAGAGGTCCCAAGAAGCGATGTAAACATGGGTACCTAATAAGCAAGTTACATCTCATACAGTCTTTTGTATCTTGTCTCTTGCAACAAGAGTTTGGGCTTGTTTTGCATTATCTAATCCCATTTCTTATATAGTGACACTCTAACCTTGTGCATCTTCCCTGTCTAATTATGTGCTGTCAAAATGGGCTCTGTATAAAACCTCTATGGCTGAAATCACACAGAACAGGCTCCTGTATCTCAAAACTAAGTTTCATGCAAATCGTTATCACTTAGATCAAGGGATCAAGCTCTTCTCCAATTTTCTGTTTTCCAGCTTGATTGATGGACCGTGTATATTGCTAAAAATTATAAGTGGCTTCTCTAACATGGAAGTACCTTTGAAGAACATGATTTCAGAACCCTTGCTAAGTTCGAGTAATTGGAAAATAAATGTGTGCATTAGAATTTTAATAAAAACATTGTGGACATAATCATAGATTAGAGAAAGAGATTGAAATGGAAAACCTTGTCTCTAGCTATTTTTGTGAAGCTCACTTTGTTAGTCCACAAGGAAGTAGTATCCTCAGCAGCAGGAAGCGCCAAGTGATGTATTCTCAAAGAAACAAGGAGCTCCTCAATACATAAATAAAGTGATTGGAAATATCCCTGCAAACTCATATTAACATCAAGAGTCATGCCATCTAGGAGCATATGAACTTCAAAAGACTACAAAAGAAACATGCAAGAAAATACAAATATTATAGATTCCTATAAATGCATATCTTGAATCCTTCATTACTCTTTATAAGAATAGCTTGAGATATTTTTATATCTAACAAAGATGAGGAAAAAAATGAATAAAATTTAATCCAATAAAATAAGAATTAGGAAGCCCATCACCATTCCTTTGATTTTCCACCGGTTCAAATCTCCCCTGTCCTTGAAATTTTTCCCTTGTAGAAACCAGAGGCAATTTTGTAATTGTTCGTCCAAAGACTCGGAAAACAACGGCTGAAACAATTTCTGAGTTGTTCAAATAATTCAGTTTTATAAGAAACTAAAGGTCAAAAAAGTTGCCACTGTACATGCAAAATAGCTATAGTTATGCATCAACAAAAATTAAAAGGAAAATTTTGCATAGTCATCTGACAAAAATCAGCCCTAGCTCTTACTTTACAGTCAATATTGTTGAATACATTTGAGAAAAATCTTGATCCCTCATACTTAGACTGCATTACAATATAGAGTAGTACAATCAGATGACATTTGAAGTCATCAAATTTCAAGAATCAGCTTCCCAATTCAGAAAAACCTTCAGAGTTGCAAAAAGAACTGAAAGCTACCTGTTTAGCATCAAGGGGATCAAATATCGACCTGTGCTAGGATCCTTTACAGGTGTAAAGAGTTCCTTCATTCATAAAACACATGTTTAGTAAAACCTTTATTGATGAGAGTAATTATTTAAAACATAAAACATATAAAGTTGGAGAAACATACATGGAATATTGAAGTTGATTCTGAAAGTAATGCTTTTGTAACAGGATCTCTCGTTTCCCTGTGTAGAATTTTCTATTTTATTTCACCTTCAGTTATTTCTTTCTCACCATTATTAACCTTCTTCCTTATTATTTCACATAAATGAAGTGGCAAGTTTTCTGGTACATTATTTATCCAATTTTTTAGTGCATTGTGTATATCACTACAATCACGAGAACATAAGCATAAGCCATGTGGCACCTCATGTATCATGTCAAGTGTTTTCATCACACCTCTAGATATTAATATGCAAAATGCAATATCAAGGGAGAGTAAAGACAACAATGAAGGCTGAATTTTGAATACATTTCTGGTACAAAGATAATCAGACAATAGATACAAATATGGATTACAAAAGAATGTCCTCGAAGAATTTTAATCTGCCTAGACAAAATTGTACTCAAGCAAGCTCACCTTTAAGTAAATCTTTTTATGTTTACGTAAACAACCAACGTGAAACTCGTTGTTGCACTGTACATACAATACATGCAGTTAAATTTTTACAATAAAAATGAATAGAAGGATTCTATGGAAAAACATTATATAATGGTCTATGCAAATTCTGATAAATACTTATCATACTTGATCACAGAAAATGACAGTCTCAACATTAAATCCATTTTTTTCCGGAGTGAATAATTTGCACCGAGACAAACATTATACACATTAGGGACATTTATGCACCTCAAAGATCCTTAAACATAGAAGAATGTGCAAATTTAAAATAAAACTTATGTGAATTCTAGATCTAATAACTATTATAGTAGAATTTGGTATAATTCAAATATAAAAGCACTTACTCACAAAGAATACATCCCCATTGATGTTCACTACTATTTTGACCTCCCATTCACAAAGTCTATATGGCCTTCCCTTTGTTCCAACCCTTTGAACCTTTATGCCCATTTGCCTATATCTTTATGTTGAGGAATCATCCTGACAAGAGGAGAAGTCAACCTGACAATAGGGGCAATACCAATTTTCATCATTGGGAATGCAAGGGATACCTAAGCATTCTGTCATGACATGCACAAAAAATTAATGTATATATTTCATTTGGAAGTATATTGTGAAATAGTTTCTAATATATAAATAATGCTTACACAAACAAACATGCTTGGAAAAATCATACGTTGCAGCTAGGGTGTTCTACTTTTATTTATCTGGCCAAATATGATTAGACAAAGTGCTTTAGTATTTCTATAAAATCCATTGTCAAGTCCCAATGTTGTTAATCTATGATATTATATAGGGTTTGCTAAATTGTAATAGGATGACACAAAGAAATTCTTCAAATGACAGTGGAAAGGATGTCAACCAAGAGGACAAAGGAATCTAAATGAATATTTGAGGATAGAGTGTTATATGATGTTCTGGGAATGGAAGAAGCCCATTCTTTTCTTACTAGGTCCTGGCAATTCAAAATTAAATCTACAAAGAATTGGAAGACCAATACTTTTAGCAGTGGATGTACAGAAACAAACACCTCTTAAACCCTAATGGATGAAACTAAAGAAGTCATGTTCCACGCTAGTCGTTATGTGCTACAGTGAGAAATGGATTGAGGATATTTGAAGTACAGCATTCCATGGAGTAGTCTAAATAGATAAAGATAATAGTATAATACATTGGAAAAGTTGGGGCCCAAGACGTAAATAAAGAAGACAAAGGAATTTAAATGAAGATCTAAGGATAGTGTTATATGATGTTCTGGGAATGGAAGGTGCCCATTCTTTTCTTGCTAGGTCCTAGCAATTCAAAATGAAATCTACAAAGAATTGGAAGGCCAATACTTTTAGCAGTGGATGTACAGAAACAGACACCTCTTAAACCCAAAGGGATGAAACCTAAGTTGCCAGGAAACTGGGTACAGATACGGGTATGGGGATGGGGACGCCACTTTTTGAAAAAGGGTACTTGGGTACGTCATGGGTACTACATATAGTTAGATAGATAGATATGTCATAGTCACAACATACATGCATGTATATTTCTTCATAAATTATGAATCATGATTCATAATTATAAATTGAATGATTATTTGAACAATGAACATTCAAATTGAAAATTTGAAACATCAAATTTGATAAATTATAGACTCGGTAGATATCAATTGGAAGACTGGAAGTTGCATAAAATTTGATAAATCATTGTACCAGGAAACTATAACAGCCAATCAAAATCAGACATGAAGGTACATTTGAAATCTTATTTTAAACACCTATTTGTAACTACTACTATTACAGGAAATAAAAAATTGCAAACTGCCAAATATATTCCTGTGTTGTTGTGAGTGTATTTATCAGTATTAAATACATGCGAATATTTTTTATGTGCACATTTGGTAGTCAAATTATGTTCCATGAGTCTTGAACACAAAACCATAAAAACATTCATTGTAAATCAATGTAAAATCAATCTACCATATTTGGACAATATTCAGTGGAATTTGAACAGTGTTGCAAAGTGTTTGACATAAGTCCTGAACCAGACTCCATATGTAGTTAGCAAAAAATTAGTTCAGATTTGGTGGGGGGTCATTACATTTTCTCCATTGGATTGCATTTTACTGAGGCAACCGTACCACCAGAGTACCCAAACATGGGGTGCAAAGTACACAAACATGGTGTATGACGTACCATTTCGCCTATAAGTACCCCTTTTTAATATAACAGAGTCTCGGGTACATGGACCAAGTATGGGGTACAGTAGGAGACGTACCCTATGAGTACCCAAGTACTCGATACATGTACCCTACCCCCGGGTATGGGTACCCTAGCTACAAGAAGTCATGTTCCATGCTAGTCGTTATGTGCTTAAGTGGGAAATGGGATGAATAGGTAGCAGAGATTGAGGAGAGTTGAAGAACAATAGTCCATGGAGTAGTTTAAATAGATAAAGATAATAGTATAATACATTTGAAAAGTTGGAGCAATATCATTTCATTAGAATTGTCTGTGAAAACCATGTAGTGCATACAATTTAACAAAACACATGCTGCAGATTGCATAATTACATGCTTGCTACATCATTCAATCACCTCTTTACTAAATGTCCATTTTGTTAGTGAATCTTTCTCTTAATTCATCACTTGATATGCTATTATAGATAATAAAAAAACAAATCCCCAAGATGTGTATGTCAAACTTGAATCATATATGTTAGTATTTCAAAATAATAATGGATTCAATTCATTTAGGTGTAGTTTCATTCGCATTTTGTATACAGAAGCATTCTTTCTAAGTAAACTAACCAGATTACAATAAACAAATTGTAAACCACAATGATTGGCAGCAGTTTGGAAATGTCAAGCCCTCTTTTCAAAAAATAAAATCAGAGAAGATAAGAGATCAATTTCAAAATAAGAGGCTCACCTGTGTGAAAGGATTTGGGACATTCATTACAAAGGAGAATCTCACCCCCATCCCCACACTTGTAAAAATTGTCATAGTTTTCACTTGGATCAATCAGCTTATCCCTACCAAGCCTTTTCTAGTTGGATAGTAAGTATGCAACCTTATGTAGTGAGCGCCCATTCAAAATAAAGATACTATGATAACTGTTCAGCAATGAGCAATGCAACAATAAGTTAACCATGTTGGTCCAGATATTGTCTTGAGTCTTGACTAAGATAAAATTGACAACAATCACAACAAATTGACAAAGACACATACAGGGATCGTCTCTGTCCCCATCCAGCATGTACTTCAAACTCTGAACAAGACACCTAATCAACATAAAGCAAGATAAATAGTAAAATTAATAATATTGACCAAGTGGCCCTCTGAAAGGGCATAAAAATGGTATAAAAATGCAACAATATCTTTGGTTACACACTAGTTAAAATAGCCGTCATACTTACCACTTTTTGACAACAATGACAAAATATACCCATGTGTTGGTTTTGTCCCTCACAAAATTTCTAAACAGATCGCAATACAATATATTCAATAAGAAGTTCAATACTTGCTCAATGCCAAAAGACTAGTTGCTTGAAACTTCGATTAAATAGCACTACTAACATGTCCTTTATGATAGTAAGCAAAGGGAGTCCCATCTTCTTAACCACCAGGCATAAAAATTCATTTGTGTTGCACCTTCGTCTCCCTGAACAAAGCAAAAAAAACTAAAACATTAGCTCTTATTCTCAGAAATTCCTGCATTGCACTTAACAAATGTAAAAATTAAACGACTGATGCATAGATGATTTTGTCTTGGTACCACGCATAACACTATTCATTTCCTAAAATCTGAGAGTTCAAATTTATTTGACCATAAAAATAGTGACACTAAGAAAAGAGGAAAGGAAAAACTAAAAAATTAATATAAAAATGTGATATGATTTTCTAAGTCATACCTGAGTGGTTTCTCATGTGCTTTCAAGCTCAAAACCCTAGGAGGTATGCTATTCAAAGTTAATCATTGTGCAAATATACTATAAGTACATTTGACAGAGAAATGAGAATTTATATAAAATGGCATACCTTTCCCTTCCTCGCTTTACAAGATTAAACCCACCAGCAGGTTCTCCACATTTAGAACTTGTAAGAACACTGATAACATAAATACGAAGGAAGTTAGAACATCTTTCATCCCTTTACAGATTTGCTTATTCATAGAAAATTTCATAGATACACTTTACGTTAACTATGACAGTCCCTTTCATGTTGAAAGTCAACATGACATCATGAGTAAAGGCCTAAATTTATTTTAGCACTGTTGTTCTATCATAACATATCATATACAGTAAAATAGATTGAAATAATCCTGAGCTTTTTATAGTGGACTAAATTCACAATGAATTACCTAGCATTTGTAATGGATTCTACTTTAGATTAAATGACATACCTTTCCCTTTCTCGCTTTACAAGATTAAATTTTAAACCCACTAGCAGGTTCCCCGCAATTAGAACTTGTAAGAACACTGACAACATAAATACCAAGGAAGTTAGAACATCTTTCATCACTTTACAAATTTGCTTATTCATTGTAAATTTTATAGCTACACTTTTCTTCAACTATGACAGTCCCATTCATGTTAAAAGTCAACATGACATCATGATTAAAGGCCTAAATTTCTTTTAGCACTATTGCTCTATCATAACATGTCATATATAGTTAAAATAGATTGAATTACTTCTGAGCTTTTTATAGCGGCCTAAATGCAGGATGAATTACCTAGCATCTGTAATGGATTCTGCTTTGGGATTTGCCTGTACAGATCGGTCTGACTCACATTTTGAACATGTCTAATGAGACCTCGCTCCTCTTGAAAGACTAATATGTTCTATTCAGAAATTTAAAAAAATTCAAAACTGGGAAAAAATTATAGATAATATGTATAGACCAATACCATCACATCTTGATGACATACATTTTTTAGACGGGATAAGATAGTAAAAATCATCATTATTGTCATTTTTGGATCTTTATAACCATTGGGTGGAGACAACTAAAGGAAATCTAATAAAATGGATATTTCGTAATCCAGTCTTAAGAAAAAAATCGTGTTTTGAAACATAATTCAGTTCTCGGTTTGGGAGTGAAGGTTTTGAGCCATGGAGGTTCCAAATAAGCATAACAAATAATATTTTCTAGTCAATGGAATGTTAGACATGCTCCTTATTGAAGGGAAATTTAATTGAGCGGTGACTGCTTGTCCTAAAAAAAAGTTTTTTTCCAAGCATCATTATTTCACCTTCAACTGCATTAGAATGTCAATCTATGTGAAGGAAAAATGTCATTACAGAAGCTGCTCCTCTTCATTGAAGAATATGCACTTATATAAAAATAAGGACAACACAATTTTTTAAGCTTCCCTTGCTAAGTCATTTCTTGGTTTTTCAACCTATCCCCTTTTTTCTGCTAATTACACCTAATACAAGAGTATGGATACACTATGGGAGCACCTCTCCTATATAAAGACCAAAAGTAAAACTATAATATCTAAGACAGAAAGTGGCGTTGGAAGATATGGAGTATTCTTGGTTGTTCCAGGTGGGGTTGGTCATAAATGGTAGGTCCATAACAAATTTCTCAACTTGGCTAGGAAGCTACTATTAGAGAGATAATTGTGGCCACTTAGCTCAAGGAGAACTGTAAATGTCTATAAAAAACACTTAGTCATTTCCAAATTAACATTTTTTAAGAAAATTATTCATGGGAGAGATTATTATATTACTTCATTCCTGTCATTGTAAACTAATGTTTAAGACACTATAATTAACTCTATAAAATCCGATAGGTTAGATTTCACACTAAGTGAATACACCACTCTTCTCAAAATTCATATGTACAACCTACTAGAGTGACTCTACAGTATAAATAGTTGTAAAAGTTCAAAGTATGTGCAATATGGTTTACACCATACACCATAGCATAAGGCCTTCCATACAATTTTAGGGAAATCCCCATCTTGTCTATGCTATCAAGACTAATAAAAATCCGATAGGTTATATTTCACACTAAGTGAATACACCACTCTTCTCAAAATTCATATGTAGAACCTACTAGAGTGACTCTGCAGTATAAATAGTTGTAAAAGTTCAAAGTATGTGCAATATGGTTTACACCATACACCATAGCATAAGGCCTTCCATACAATTTTAAGGAAATCCCCGTCTTGTCTGTGCTATCAAGACTAATAAAAACTCTCATAATTTACTCAATCATTATGTTACTTAGCTTAATATAAAAAGATTTTGCCAATTTTCTTGAACCTTGACCAATTGATAAAAGCAACATTTAGAAATTAAAACCAATTTTGTTAAAATAAAAAGGTAATATGTTTGTTGGCAATTTCCATTCATCTCACAACATACCCAATTACAAGAGAATAAATATCAATCCCAAATTGTACTAAATGAAACCAATGGAAAAGTATTCTTTGCTTATTTCACAACTCCCTACATAAATGAATCGCAACTCCATTGGAAAAGCTCAACTAGTGCACACATGCATGGACTCAACAAGCAAAGAAATCTAAAATCTTTCAAACATTCTAGCTTCCTGAACTGAAGAAACTCGAAGTTGAATGTCATCTATCATTGGGTATATAAGATGAATCTTCATACTTATGTTTTTAAACTCTTAAAATCAGCCATTGATATTAGTCAAAATTGAAAAAAATAATTTTCACCATCAACTTCAAGGTTGCCTACATCATTTTCCTTATTAACACACACAATTGAACTCATGAGAGAACAAAGCTTTTGCGTCAATAGTCAATGGTCAATTTTCTATACATATTAACCGATATCTCTCTACTTAAGCAAGCCTTCCTGCTGCAAGGTTTCAATTGGTTGGGTCTCATAACTGTGTTCCCTCAGTTGAGGACTTCACCAACTTGATGATGACATCAGAATTGACTATGTTATCTACATCACTGCTAGGAGTGTTCTTTGCCTTCACTTGCATCAGTTCCTAAGCTAAATATTCTTGGCCCAACTACAATATCAGCGACTCCTACCTAACGTGAACCAGTTAATGCATTGCATTGTGAGCTTTGGCATGTTATGTATGGAAAATATTCTCTCCTAGAAAAACCTGCAAGTGAAAAGAACATGCACATTCCTTCTAATGCATTCAAATATTACAGATCCTATTAGTACATTCACAAACATTTCCATCAATTAAGGTCAAACATTTGGGGAAATAGATTCCAAAATGATACCTAAGACATATTTTAAATTCATATACCATGGGATAAACATGCGTCATGCGTCTACATAAGCCCATAGAGAAACATGCCACATCCAAAAGTTGGGTTCGTCCAAGGACAACATGAAAAAATAACCTTACCAAAAAGAAACAGTAAATTTATGAGAAACCTTGAGGACTAAATAACCGGTTACTGGAAAGAATTGATACTTACTACGATAGTGCAGTGGTGTAGAGTTGTTTATTTTGACACATGCTCCTTAGGCACCACTCTTTGTCAAACCTTATCCTGAAATGCATAAAATATTGAAATGCTGATAAAATATTATATATTCATGCACATCAATGTAAATACAACCCATTAGACACCAAGCATGCAATATAGGCATGCAATGGTCAATATAGAAAAATGACACCGAGTGCAATCCATATATGAACCAAAATATATAAACACTGAGGCTCTAAATGACATTTAGAGTGAAAAAAAACATACTACAACATAACACCAAAATCAGATATCCAATAAAATCAACTCACAGACAGTGCCGACCAAATCAGCTCCAAACTTGCTCTGAGTTAACTTTCTTTGCCACAACACCAAAATCTCTAAATGCTCACAACTAATCAATGAGGAGTATTTTTTGGTGGTCTTCTTTATGTTGAAATTGAGGAATAATTTGTTTATATCTAAATGAATACATAATTCCTATTATTTACTTCATAGGTTCCGTTAAATTAGTTCACTTGCTTCCAAGACACGTTAATTTTTATTGACCATTCAATGTGCAGTACGAAGTAGCCAACTCGTCTAAGGTCCTCTTAAGCTAAAGCCTTTATGGATATGAGGTGACTAATGTAATTACCAGAACATTTTCCTATGCATTTTATTGTTTCTTACATAGAATAATATAATTCCTATGTTTCAATCTTATAAGAAATATGGTAAAAATAAAGCTCTCCAAACCCTAGCTAGGGAAACCCCTCCTCTAGCTAGGATCACCTCCAACTGAAGCTGGTCACTCTACCAAATATCCTCAATGTTATAGAATCAACACCAGCAAGTCCATATTGGCACATGCACCAAGTTTGTAGCATGCAAGGTCTCCAAACTAGTGATTTTACAAACCCTAGGGTTTCACCTCTTGCATCATCACAACCACCAAGACCTCCAATACTACTTTCATGTGTGCCAATGTGACCACTAAGCTCCAATGTTGTTCAACATGTGTTTGAATCCAACCTTATAGGTATATATCGCATGGTCTCAAGCTCCATGGTATAAGTTCCCAATGCTCCTCCTCGATAGATACCTCTCCTAATTTAGCAACCCACCTGCACATTTTCTTTGATTCCTATTGGATCAAAGAACAATGAAATCATAAGGCCATATAAAATATATTTTATAGTTCACTCCATAATAACAAAATTATCATTAGCTGGACCAGGGACAAATTGATAAGATAGGTGACTAAAGATTGGAGGGAGTACCTAGAAAGAAGATGCAAAACTATTATATACTATATAGTAAAAAAAAAATTAAAAATAACTAAATGCTACACAAAGGGTTAAGGAAAAAAATGGAAACCATCTTCATCAACATCTTTTATCAATTCTATATTATATTGCTCGATGTCCAATCCCCCGCTACCTTCATTCCTTGTAGACAAAGTAGGTACTGATGGGACTTAGAATATCCATCAACTTGGTAGGAGGATTTTCACTACAAAAATTCTATTGAGGTTGATAAAATTGCACAGTATCTGGCAACACATATGTATGCTAAATATGTTTCTTCCCTCATCTTGCAAAATTAGATCTATTATCAAAAAATCTCATGTTTTGGATTTTCCCATCATTGGTTCTTGTTTATGATGAAAAGTTGGGAATGGAAGAGGCATGATGTTTGGTATTGACCCTTAGGAAAGTTGTGATGGAAAATATTGGATTCCAGTGGATCTTTAAGAATCTCTTAGAAACAGAGGAATCATCTCACTTGCATATTCAGCGGTTCCAATTATAATTTATGGCAACAATATTGGAAGAACAAAAGTCATGGTTTTGGAAGGTCACTTAAATGATGAATGGGATACCTTTATCCAAGTATTGCAACAATGTTTCATGAGGATTAACATGAACAAGGATGTGCTAATATGGTCCAAAATCCCAGCGGGGATTACACAGTGAAAGTAGGGTACACTACTAGTTTTATTGAAGATTAAGGAAACACCAGCTGGTGCTAGAAAACTATTTGGAAACTCAAGGCTCCCCTAAAATAAAATAAAAACTTATTTTCACTAGTTTTATAAAACATTATTCTAACCTCGCATATTTTCTAGAGAATACCTTATCAAGATGTAGGGATCTGTTGCTTATTTCAGAATAATGATGAAATGGCCCAACACATTTTTAGGATTGTTCCTTATCCACAAAGGTATGAAAGGGGATCTTCTTCTTTTGGTGGTTCTGGAACATGGAAAGGTGTAATTCCTTGATTGATGGTTTCAAATATTTGGTGGAAAACCATTTTGTGACTTATCATAGAGCCCTCCCCTGCATCGCTACATGTGGCATTTGGGTCCCCAGAAATGGCAATTTATTCGAAGGCAAGTCCTTCACTCCTCAAAGAGTTATTTAAAATCAAATATGTTTATAAGAGCTAAAGGTTATGCCAAACCAGTATGACTATTCATGACATTTATAAATTTGAAACTCATGTAAACTATCTTCTTGCTTGTTTAGCCACATGGTATTCATGTTCACAAACTGTCAACCCATGTGCATTCAATTTTGACAAACACTGTGTGCGTTGCTTCTCATTTTCATCATGAATTTCTGGTTTTTTATTACAAACGGAGTTATCAAGAATTTCAAGTGGAATATATCATGTCACACAAACATCATCTCATCTTCTGAGGTCTTGATCAAACATAAATTTCATTCTAGCTATCTCTGTTTTCAAATTCCTTCTCTCATTCATTTCTTCAAGGACTATTTTAATTTCACCTTTCTATGAGTGGCAATTTTTCTTTTCAATATGATTTTTATAAGACCTTTATAACCTCCCTTATTTTCAAATTTGATAGTATTTTTTTTATTCCTAAGTAAGCATAGCTTCGTAAGATTCTAGATACACTCTTTAGTAAAAACCTCAATCTTAGACAATTATCTTGCATGATTTTTGGCAAAATTTATTCTTTCATGTTTTACTCTCTTTTTGTAACCAATTTCTTATTTTTCTTTAATTTTTTTTACCTTCATTTCAACCTCCATCATATTCTAAGTTATCCTATTCTATAATTTACAGTTCCTTCTTCATTGCAAGTCCAATCACCCTGCTCAGCCTGCAAAGGGTTGCCACTTCGATAACAATATTGAACAAAAGCAAACTTGAAGCTCACTTCTGTCAATGATTGTGTCTTCATATGCTTTGGATAAGCTTGACAAATTCACAAGTTACTACTCCAAATATCCACTTAACTTTTTGTGACTTTAGAAGACTAAAAAAGACACATAGTTTTGGATGTGGGATGGTCCATTCCCATAAAAGGACTATTCCAACTTGCACAAGACAAACCATCAACCTTTAAACAAGCATTAACTAGGAAACTAACCTCCTAATTAGCTAACCATGTTTTCAAACCTTCAACATCGATACAATTTTTTTATACATAAGAACAAAAAGGACGAACACATGAAAGTATATATCTTCCCCACTTTTTCTCATGTATGACAAATCTAAAGAACAATAGATATAAATCAGATTCATGATATCCTTTCAGCTATCATCCTAATATTATTTTTCATCTATTGGATTCATGCCTTTAAGGAAGGATTATTGTCATGTCATCACTTCTATCAAGAGATTTATCAGCTTCACTAAATAGAAATAATATTCTTTGATTCTCAGTAAGCTTTCCATTCAATCAATTTAAACTAGTACATTACCATACCATACAAAAAAGGTTAATCACTACACATACAATGACTGTAAAAAACCATAACTGTCATAAGTTTAATCTCTAGAAATGAGTTCATTGCAACCAATTTTAAAAGCCAAGATCCTTCTATGGGGGATATAAAGTTATAAACCCTGAGAAACTCCATCTTTTAGAAATCATCATAAAATCCATGCATAGACATTACAGAACTATTGAAATTGGATAAAGGTAGATGCTTGTAAGAGAAGAGAATTATGCCCATATATAAAAAGGCAAAGGAAACTAAAATCTATTATGAATGGTAAACTAAATACAATAATCCTTGAATATCAATGCATTTTTTACTGTGATAAATAATAATAGACCAAGTTCAGCATAGTCAAGCTTCACCCAATCATAAAGTAAGCAAGCTTTAAGATGTGAAAACCGTTTCAAAAATTCTGCAAAATGGTCCATATCTTAGGAGGATGTGCCACCTATGGAGATGTAATTGCATGTGGAGACAAGGATCACATAGTTTCAAAATGGATGTATGATGAAGAATAGATGTCCATGCTTTTCTGTGAACATGCCCATTATTACAAGGAAAACATGCAAATAGATAAAATTACATATTCTAGATTTTTAAATCATAAAGTGTTCAATGAGAGTGCTCAAAATACATTTTTTGTTCTTTGCTCGAGTGAAGTCCTTTGCCTTCTCAACCTCTGATTGAATCTTCTTTTGCAAGACTTTTTCTTTCTTCTCAAGCATCTCTAGAGTCTACAAAATTTCAAAAGTGCAATAACTGATAAATCATCTTAAAGTTCTGTAGTCTCCTGAACACGCTTATAATAATAAAAAAACATTTGCAATCTAATGTCTTGGAACTCACCAAACAATAAAATTGTAACTTTTAAGCTTTTACAATAAGATCAATAAAGAATACCTTCCTTCTGTAATCATGTCATCTCTCAATAAAAGATTCGTACTAAAACAGAAGCTTAGGCAAACATATATGTAAGATGATCTCAAAGACTAACCAACATCTCTTTTCCCATTATTAGGCTCATCCACACAAGCATAATAAGAAGCACTAAGTCTGAATATATTGTGGATATTAAAAAAAAAAGTTTGTACATTCACGATGTCAGCAATGACACATCACCAGTGCCACATCAACATTGGGCGCATCTATATATTGAAATAAAACTTAGGAAGCCATTTTCGTAGATCAAGTGAGCATGATTAGTGAGGATAGGAGCCTAGGCATGTAGAATAGTTAGAGCCATGTGAACTACAGTAAGAAAAGATCATATTAGATTATAGAAAGTTGTGTATTGTGTGTGTTGTTGTAAAGAGAAGAGACTATTCAGTTTTTCCAAACTTCAGGATGTGCGCTCTTTCTTTCATTTATTACTACTTTGAAGTTTTAATTTTTTCTATGTTTTAAAGGTACAGAGAAAGAGGACTTTATGCCAGAGATTGATGATGGGAAATCCAGATCATGTATTGATGAAAGCTTAAAGGATTATGTTGAGAAAGTACAGTTTACAAAAAATTATAAAATCCAAGAAGAAATTGATGAGTCAAAGGAAATGTTGAAAATGCAAAAAGATACATCTAATCAAATGCATTGTCAGACTTTTGCCAAGAAACATGATATTAAAAGGGAAGTACATAGGCAGGAAAACTGGAAAAATACACATGGGGTAGGTGAGAATAAGAAAAATCCTATTACATCCCTTATATTGTTTGATAAGAAAGACAAGAAGATGCTCAATTCAGTTCAGGTTGGGCTTAAAAAGCACAGTTCATTATCAACATCTAAATTCAACAATATGAGGTCCATACTAAAGATAAAGAAGCCTACAAGCCATTTTGAGGACCATTTGAGGTCTAATGTTGCTGGTACAGTGCTTACAAGCCATTTAGAGAACCATTTGAGGTCTGATGTTGCAGTATCTTTAATAACTGAGCTAGAGTTGAAGACAACAAAGAGAGATTTGAAAAGGACATCAGAGAGTGAAAGCAATATTCATAATGATGGAGACAATATTTTAATTTTTTCTTCTTATCTTGAAGACATTAGGATACAATCACCAGATACAGTCATTATTTCATCGGTATTCTGTAATAACCAGTAAATGGTACGGGATACAAGATATCTTTTTTTGCATTTTATTCAACCACCTATGCTCTTCCTACTATACAATATGAGTCCTGCACAATTCATCCTTATTTCTTAAGAACCAACACATTGTAAGGGCTACAAGATATCCCTTTTTGCATGTTTTTCAACCAACAACGCTCTTCCTGCTATGCAATATGAATAATGGGAAAACTGATATTAATTAAGCTAGAGCTCGTGATGTTTACCGATATTTGAGTCTAAATCCATGTTCATCGTTGTACTCTTCCTGCTAAGGCTTCAACTATGCCAGAAAAAAGAAAAAACACAAGCAAGCTTGACATCAGAGGTCAAGGCATAGTAATTGGGCTATTGGAACTCGGTAAACAATCACACATATCAAATATGGGGTCTAGACCAAAAGAGACTGAGATAGACCAGTCATTATTGCCAACCCAACATTCAACTCAGATTCAAGACATCGAAATCAAACAAACTCAATAAATTTGCATCCAAGGCTCTAAAATCTGAGGTTTTTACGACCCAAATGTTATCAGAAAATAATAATAATAAATTCTAACTTGATCATTTGTTGTGGTTATTTTTATAAATACCCGGTAGGCAGGCTATCAACAAAGGTGAACGACATCTTGAGCTTACACTGCAAATCCATGAAAAACCACGAAACCATATGTGTGCCCTCCTCCGACACTGCAAACCCATCAAAACCAGACCCTATGTGTGCCCTCCTCCAACACTAAAAACCCACCAAAACCAGAAAAACCTTATGCATGCCCTCCTCCAACACTGCAAACCCATAAAAACTAGAAAAACCCCTATGCATGCATCGCGTGCATATGGCAAAGGCACAACAAATTTTTGCAATAGAAAAGGTCCCAGCATATTGGGTATTTATATAATAAAAAATAAGCCCTTTTACCCTTAATATAATATCAATATATTGGTTTGAATTTTTTTAATTTTTTACCCCCCAATATGAACAAACGTGTTATCATATTGGTCCCTCAGTGGCGCCCCCGTGTAGGAAACAAAGTATGGATAGGAGCCAATGGAATAGTTGTTGAGAGATGTCATGACCTTTGGTTTTGAAAGAATGTGTATCGTTCAAGACACAATTGTTTCATTGGTATTCTTTTCAATTTACATAATGATCATGTATATTATTTATTTTAGTTTAATGCATTGTCTACCAATGTAGATACACTCATTACACTTTACTTTTAAGTTTGTAGAGGAAAGAAGAAGGTGAGGAACACAATGGAGGTAATCAAAAAAGCATTCAGTCAAATAACTTGAGTCATGCAACTGGATTGAGCACTGACAACATTTTCGGCAAGGAATGATTATCAATATAATTGGATGTTAATGCAAGGAGTTGTATCTTGCAAAATAATTGTCTATGAAAATCAGATGTTTTGCATAATGTAATGGACAATAAGTGTCCAAATGAAACACAATGGGTTAACAATAAGTGTAACAATTACATATATTTGACATGCGAATTATTCTGGGTTTTTATGTTGTTTCATTTTGTATGACAAAGAGATTCTTATTCATATATAATAAAATAAGGTTTTGTTCTATTGCAGTGTTATAGTGGATTTCACCACACTAGGTGAATCACACATTGTATGGCCTTCCCCTGTCCCGCTGCAGACTCATTAGCCCCTATGGACCACTTTTTGTCTTTTGATGTATCCTTGACCATCCCTAAAAACATAAGAAAAGTGATATACGCGGCTTTTTCCCCGATAACCGCGTACATACGCAGATATTCCCTCTATAGTCACGTACATCGGGATGTGTGCATAATCCAAAACCTTTTGGAGCATTCCTTGACTTGGATCCGACTCATATGACTCATGGCCTTCCATATGCCTTGAGATCGCACGGATTCGACCTTTCAGTATCCCTTTGAAAAGCTATATAAGGAACCCTTGAGACATTGAAAGCATAAGAGAGAATTGAGAGTATCGAAACTATAGTCCATTGTTGCCAGAACTTATGCTTGAGTCTGCATCCCTTTGTCCCTTGGAGCACTGTTGTGTTCTTCCCAAGCTTGCCTTTTGCTAATAATCTTGCTATAGAAGTGATGGAGGATTGAGGTGGTGGAGGCCCAAGTGGGGGATTCAGTTTCTCCGGTTCGTAGACGTACCGTCAGAGGTTGTCACTTGTAATCTCTGATTCATATTAATAGAAATATCTTTTCCTGTCCAGTAATGTGTATTTGAATGAATATTGTATCCATTGGAATATGTCAAATGCTTTTACATTATTGATTATATATGCTAGAATAGATCTAACACCATGAAATATAGTATGCTTGTATTGTTTACTTGTTGTTGAGGACGTGTTATAACAATTCAAGCTGAAGATTGGAAAGCTCAACGGGAATCTACTTCAACAGTCCGGAATAAGGTACGAGGTTCGATCCTTTAGTGTTAGACATTTTATTTCTATTGCATATTGGGAAAGATTGATTTCTGGAGTCTAGCTGTCTGTTGTGGTACCCCAAGCCATAGGAATTTCTCTCCGTAACAGAAATGGCGACTCCGTTGGGGAGTTCCTAGTAATTGTCCTTTGGGGGTTGATTTCTTGGCATTCAATGTAGTTGAATTGCTCTCTCTCTCTTGTTTCTGTGTCAGGTATGGGGGCATGTATGCCTGGTAGAGCCTGATTGGTGTGAATTTAGTCTCAGCCTGTCTGTTTGCCTTGAATTTGTGCATCTTTTTCTTCCTGTATGCGGGTTTGTCACTTACAGTCGTGTATACACGCGGTTTCCCCTAGGATTTCCGCGTATACACGCGGGTTTACTGCGCACAGTCATGTATACCCTGGTTTTTACCTTTTTGTGGAAGATAGTGGATTGCTGGGTGAATTCTGTTAGTTGTTGAGTCTCCTTTGGCATTGCCTGAGTCTGTTAATACCTCTGTTTCTAACCAGAAACATTTTTTTTTTAGCCTAAATTTTTTCTTTTAGGAAAGTTCTTGTCATGGCATCTTTGATTTTTTGTTTGAGATTAGTGCATTAGAGTCCCTTTTGCCTTAGTGCTTTGCTGGAATGTTGTTTATGTGTGCTTGCAGAGTCTGGGGTGGGTAGAATCATTCTTTTGCTTTTTGTATCTCTTTATTTTCAAAAAATCCAAAAACATTTGCTTATCATCATGCATTGCATTTTTCACTTTGCATTTTACTTGCATTAGATCTAGATTTGCTTTGGAGTAATAGTTAGGACTTCATATAGGGAAATTTGCATTCAGCATTTGAAGAAGAAATTGTGCATTACACGTAGTACGCATACCCTGTTTTCATGGACACAATGCATTTGCATTGATTGTTAGGTGTGCATTTTGCTTCTTGTTGCGTCATAACACCATTAGTTGCACGACCATATCCTATTTTTGAGTAATAAAGCCAACTAAAATCAACGCTAATTAAAATGAATTACACTCTTTTCTTTTCTAGGGTGCACCAACAAGCTTAGGTTTTAGGATCTTGGAATAGTTCATTGTAAGTTAATTCTCCAAGATCACTAAACGACAACAACTAGGTGTCTGTCCAGGGAGTGTGTGAAATCCTTGGTATAACCAACGTTCTCAGGAAGCTCCTCTCAAAAGGGAGTCAAGCACTAGGAAGTGTGAGCGGTTGTTGATTGGGATAACCCCTGGTTGATAACTGTGTAGCACCGGTGATATAGCCAGGATTGTATTCATATTTGGGGGCTCTTTTGGGAGTTTCGGGCTTTGCTACCCTGCCCATACGATCAATCCCGCCTGCGACTGTCTGCCTGAGCATTGATTATATTGAGGTGACCTTAGTGACCTTACCTAGGATATCGAGGGGGTACGTGTAGAGGTTATTCTGCATGTGTCCCGGCCAGGATGGGGTCGGACAGCACAGTCGCTTTACGCATTGAAGCTGAGGGCCACAATAATTGGTTTCGAACCTCCGCTTGTGGTGACAAGGGCCTCTCAAGCCTCTCCTAGGCGAGGCATACCGGCCACATTCGGGAGCTCACTTATTCAGCCCTTGTTTGCTTGCATTTGGCTTTAGATTTTAGTAGTGATTGCTCTGTGCATGCTAGTTGGCCTAGGGTTGACGTAAATAGAGAGTCTTTGCTTTTTTTGTTGAGTCATTGTGGAGTCGGGTGCGGTTCCGCATTGTTCTCGTCGGTTAGCAGGACTTCCGCCTTCCACTTCTCCTCCTCCTTTGGGAGAGGGGCCTAGACTGTCCAGGCGGACTATGTCACACACTGATTCACACACCATGGAGGATCATTTAGAGACTATTCCTGAGCCACCTCCTCCCATTCGTATTGACGATGGGGAACTTACTCCTACGTACGATCCTTCACCTGACCTAGCTGAGTTCGGTCCTGTGATTTCCCAGATAGGATCTTTGCATGATAGACCTACTCACTCTAGGGCTGATTCCCCATTGACACGTTACCAGTATGGAATGCCGGATGATGCCGAGACTCACTTTGACCCTCCTAGCACTAGCTACGGTAGTTATGTTACGACTGGTTTTCCTATGCACGATTTGACATTTCATGTTGAATATGACTTTGAGCCTAGCACTATGCCTGGGGGCAATCCCATGCCTTACCTTGCGAAGAGGTTTGGGAGTACTAGTCACATTGCACCTTCCATCCCAGTGGTGGAAGCTCCATCTTATATACCTCCTAGGTCTAGAGTTAGTGATCCTATAGGGATACCAGGTTCCAGACAAGTGACGATAGGCACTAGTACATATCTTCTTACAGAGATTCCTTCGTCCTCACTTCCGAGTTCTTCAAATGTAAACCCTCCACCTTACTCTCGTGGTCCTTCGAGTCGGCACGTAGCTACGAGTCAGATCCGTACTGCGATTACTAGACCAATTGTGTCTCAAGCCTACATACCACCCGTGGTTTCGGGAGGTTATGTTCATGTTTCTAGAGGTCAAATTGCTACTTCCACGACATATATCCCTACTTCCGATATGTATATTCCTACTTCCGGAATGTATCTCCCTACCTATGGAGTGTCTCATGGGGCATCGCAAGCGATGACCTATGGACCCTATTATGGGACGCAGTATGGACAGGTCTCTCCACCTTATGGAGGCGGGTATTCACAACCTGCTTAGTCTCCTAATTATGGCTTTGTAGCTCCTACTAGTCAAGGTCCACCTCATTATGCTACTTCCACACCACCCTATACGGGTCATACAGGAGGAGGTCACTATGGCCAAGGTCATGGTGGTAATCAATCCTATATGAACCAGGGAGCGGTCCATAGACCTCATCATCCTAGGCTTCCTTTCCTCGCGACACTCAATCTACCTGACTTATTGAGACTTACGAAAGATCCTGTGGCTCATGACCCGGCTTGGCCGGCTGTCCCTACCAAGCTTCCTTCGGACATCCCTAAGTTCGAAGGCAAACCAGGAGAGGATCCGAGTGAACACGTTATGACATTCCACCTATGGTGCTCTTCCAATTCATTGCATCAGGACTCAGTCCGTTTGAGACTATTTCAATGCACCCTCACAGGGCCTGCGGCGAAATGGTATATAGAGTTACCTAGGGGTGCCTTTACTTTGTTCGACGACCTTGTGATGACTTTCCTTAATCACTTCTAGCTACCAGTGTGCTATGATGTTGGTACTGAACTCTTGTCGACATTTCGGCAAGATAAAGCCACCCATATTTCTGATCATATTCAGGAGTGGCGTAGACGGAAGAGATTAATTAAAGCCTTTATACCACCGGAGTTCCTCCTTGAGTGGCTCCTCAAATATTTATTGCCATATATCGCGAAGGATGTCTCCACATCTGGAGTGCAGAATGAGGAACAAGCAATCTTTAGGGCATAGGAACTAGACTTGATCTATGCTCAGTCTGGTTTGTTATATGAGATTATACCCAACGCTCCTCATTCTAGTTTCGATCCCAAGGTCAAACCTGGACCACATGCCGATGGCATTGTGGGTAGTGCAAGTAAGAAACCTGCAGGTTCGATTGTGAAACAATTTGCTCAGTTGTCAATCAACCAATCTGCCTCGGGACAAGCTACGGCTTCGTCTCAGCCTGCCCAACCGGCGAATGTACTTGCTGTGCAATCATCCGACCTGAAGGGTAACCAGCAACCCGGACGGAATAGAAAAAAGGGTAAAAACAATAATAATAAAAAGGGTGGGAATAAGAACGAAAATACCAATAATAATGACAAGAACGGTAAAAATGTTGGGGGGCACAAGCAGAATAAACGTAAGGTTAAGTTTCCTTGCAAGCTATGTAAGGACGATCACCTCACTTACTTGTGCCCTAGGATGGATGAAGCTTCGAAGTTCATAGCACAGGGCCTAGCCGTGTTAACGAACCCTTTACCGCATAACCAGAATATGAACTCGAAGTCCCATGATCAATCTAGTGATGAAGATCCAGCTGAAACTAGTGGTCGTGGGTGCATTAATATGGTCCGTACCACGAAAGTTGTGACGCGTGCCAAAGATTATACTTCATCACAACCCAACCCATGCAAAGAACCTGATCCACTAGGAACTCCTTTGCGCATTGAGAAACCTGCGGATAAACCTAAGGCTACACCTCGCATTCCTAAGGGGGTACTTAAGCGTTCGGGTCATAACCCAAATGCCCGAGCCACCCAGAATTATTCAGTTGTCGAGGACTTGGGCCATACTCCTTGTGCGATGTCTGCATTGGAAGTGCTTCAGAGTTGTTCGTCGCAAAGGAAGGCTTTGCTTTTCGCTCTTGGTGTGAATGGTGATGATTCTTCCTCAGTGATCAAATTTGAAACCGCAGGACATCAGCCTCGCTTGCCCTACTATGTGTCCCTTTTGGTGCATGTAGAATGTCTTAATATGATCGTCAAGCGCACTGTGATTGACGAGGGCGTTGCTGCTTCTGTGATGTCTTTGTCTTGTTGGAAGGGTCTTGGTTCTCCTGAGTTGTCAAAATCTACGACCATGTTAACTGCTTTTGATGGGAGATCGTTTAGGCCAAACGGTATCCTCCCTTCCCTTAAAGTCTGTTTGGGAGGGAAGACCGTTGCGATAGAGGTTGAGGTGGTTGATGCACCCCTCGAATACAATCTCTTACTGGGAAGGAACTGGATGTATAGTATGCAAGCCGTTGCGTCTTCCATGTTTCGCGTTGTATGCTTTCCACATAATGGGAAGATTGTAACGATTGATCAAATGGCATTCAAGAATCCTCCTGTCACTGCATCTTCGGAAGCTTCGGTTCCGAAAGTTGAACATTCCCATCCGGCAACTGGGAGTGTGGGTGTAGGCATGTATCCATCCCTCATGGGAACCTTTAGTTGTCTTGCACCCATCCTCATGATAGGACCTAGTTTCGATGGTGCTTCGATGTCTACGAGATCGGTGCCTTTTCGCACAAGTCATATGGGAGATCCTTGGATTCTCCCTTCACCGAGTCCTTCGAGTGAGCCCATTGAGATGAGCGTGCCATTGCCTGCAGTCATGATAGCTTACCAAGCTAATATCCAGTCTGCTGCAGAGCCTTGTTCTTCCTCTTCACGGATGGAGGAGGAAGACCCCAATGTGCTGCCAGCATGGGCAGTACAGTCTTCTCATACCCATGACTGCCTTGATACGGTTTTCCCTTCAGATGAAATGATTATCGAGGCTAGGTTGGGAGTTGAGCCACCATGGGAGGAATTCCAACATAGATTGGACTTTCTTCTGGAGCTTGACCGCTTGGAGAGTGAGGAGATTCCTTCGTTGAAGTTAGCCGTGGAACTCTTACCAGACACTTCACCTTTGGAGGAGCGTTTGGTTCACCTTGAGCAACTCAATGAGCAGCATAGAGATGCCTTGGTGACTCTAGAGGTTAATAAGCATCACGTAAAGGCCCAATACGATAAGTCTGTCCGTCCAAGAGTATTTAGTGAGGGAGACTTGGTCCTTTTGTGGGATCAATCGAAAGAACCCTTGGGGGCAGGGAAGTTCAATCCTATGTGGCATGGTCCTTACGTGGTCAAGCGTGTGTTAGAGAAGGGTGCCTACGAGTTAGTGGATTACGAAGGGATAGCCTTGGCGGAGCCTAGAAATGGGCTCTATCTCAAAAAATACTATGCATGATATTTAGCCAAGGCTGCTTGTTGTATATTATTGTACAGCTTTTTTGCATAGTTAGGTCTTGTTTATCGTGATCGGGTTTGTGATTAGTTTCTGTTTCTTGTGGCAGATGTCAATGGAATCTTCCACCTACATAGGATTCGCAGATGGTGCAAGCCATCACACTCAGCACTCATCCTCAGCTTCTTGGGTGATTTATACTCCTATGGGTCATGTACTGTCTTCAGGAGGTGTATGTCTACGACCATCTTCCAACAATGTTGCTGAATATAGTGTCGTTATTGAGCTTCTATGGGATGCCATTTCGCATGGTGTTCTCTCTCTTGAGGTACGTCTTGATTCAGAGTTAGTAGTGTCACAGCTAAATGGTTTGTACCATGTTAGAGATCCGACGTTATTGAGGAGATTCTTACGTGTGAGATTGTTAGAACGGCAATTTGAGATTCTAACATATATACACATTCCAAGAAATTATAATCAAGTTGCTGACTCATATGCTAACTACGTGTTAGATTGGCATTTGTTTCATTCATCATAAATTAATCATAAACACAATTTTTACACATGTAAATAAATAAACCGATCACCATAAAACTTTTTATATACATCAAAAATGTGGTAATACATAGTGTCATAATACAAAATTGGGGCTTTGAAAGCCACCATCATATACACGGTAGTACAAAATAGATACACTCCCAGGTGTCTAGTCCTGTGGGGGTGGAAGAGGGTTGTGATCATGATATGTCACCACGGCTCTAGCTAGCCGCCGGAATAGTCGCACCCATGCGCGTGGTACACCCACCACATGTCTCTGCATAGCCTCAGGCAAGTCCTCGACTTGCGCCATGGGAATCCTGTGAGTCAGTCGCACAAAGTTGGTATGGATGCTTTGGAGCATTCGCTCCGCATCCACACCGGTGATATCGTCTCCTCTTCCCCTCTGTCTATGACATGGGAAGCCCTCTGATCACCGTGGTCCCACATCTGCACATGAATGGTAGATGTCATTATGTATTGTCACCCAAAACCATGTCTTTTTTATTCCATTAATCAAGAAAACACAAAAAAATTAAATAATTCAAAATTTTTTAAAAAGAGTAAGGGTCGAGATTCGTTACCTATGTCTCCATATGCTAATCCTGGTGGTAATGGCATGTACGGATCTCCCTAGAAATCTATCCCTGCATAAGGGTAGTCCTCTATGGCAACAATCTGTCATCGCCACCATGGAAAAAATTCTGTTGGATAAGGGTTGGCCACCCTACCACCCCCCAGTCTGTGCATCGTGTCTGCCCAATGTCGTTGGGCCGGATCTCGAACCCCGTGGAGAGGAGCATCCACTCTAGGGCTCAATCCTGGAACACGCTCGAAGAAAAACATGCTCAAGAAGCTGTTGAACCCGAAGTTCTGTATCCTACCTACCTTGCACTCACTGAGCTGATGTTTCATGTTGCTCGGTAGTGAAGTGCTCCAGTCATAGATGGTCGGTGTCATACACTCCACCGCATAGAACATCAGTGGCCGAGAGGCCTGATGGAGTGATGCTAAGCCTGCTATCCTGCCCAGCATCAGTAATATGGCCTTTAGGCCCAGCACCTGTATAGCGTTGGTGGGAACTTGGCTCCCCACCTTCTCAGTCTCTAGGTAGCAGTACACAGCTATGTACTCATCGATAGTAAGCCCATGACCTGGCCCTCCTCGGGCACGAAGGTTCACCATATCACCTTGTCGAGATAGACCTGTGATAAAGTAGATATCCTCCACCTCAATGGTGAGGGACATACCATCTATCTGGAAGGACTCTGAGTCTGGATCCCAATAGTCTACCAGCATCTGTAGTAGTCCTGGTTTGGCCCTCAAGCCACCTAGGCACCAAAACTTGTAGAGTCCACATCTTCTTAGAGCTTCTTGAGCCATTCTTTCAGCCCTTACTGCTTCCTCTACGTCACCATGCTCGCGTTCTCTCCACTCTAGCACCATCCTGCATAAGAAATTGACCAAAATGTCCATTAGATTCATGTAAATCCTTTTGCGCGGCGTCATACACGACTGTTTTGCAAGCAGCCGTGTATGTACATGGTTTCCAGCCCCTTTTCAGCGTATAGCCATCCCTATACGCGAAAAAAGCCTCGATACCCGCATGGGCCGCAGCGCTCATGTAAGATTGGCCTTTAAAAACTCATTTGACCATGAAAAATTGTAAAAATTGTATTGAAATGCAAGCTGAGAAAATGAGTAAATACCTGGAAGAAACGGTTGTGAATTCCTCCGGCTGGATCTCCTGGAATTTGCAGTTGAAAATCAGACCTCCAATGGGTAAAAGTTTCAAATGATTTCTATTTTTTACTATTTATAGAAAAAAAATTAAATATTTGAAAATTTTTACCCCCTTTCTTATAGTTTTGACCGTTTCTAACCATTTTGGACCGTTTCTGACCTAATCGGTGATGTAGAAGACCGTTTTCAGTGCCGTTTCAGCCTTTGGATTGACCCGTTCGTACTGATATTAGGTATAATGTCTACACTGGCATATAGGTTAGGCTCACCACCGTTTGCATTTTGCATCACCTTATGACCATGTCAATATATCCTTAGGTACGAACCCACTCTATTATGTCATGGAACCTTCTTGCTGCTATAGAAGTGGCATGATATGAGTGGTAGAGCCTCACCTTACATGGGTACCCTAGTTAGCGCCTTATTTGCAGTTGGTGCCCATGCTGATGTTTCTCCCTTGAGGGTGTGGGAGTCCGTTGTATAGTATTGCCATGACATTTAGCAAGAGCCTCATACTCCTCTTGATCTTATGCTGGCCATGATCCCCTGGACTCCCTTGTATCAAGTTGTGGATGCATTATCATGAGCTTTGCCTGTCTTATTGAGCTTTATGCCGGCTCCCCTGACATTGCATTTCAGCCATATAGCCCGAGCTTGTCTCATGTCTAGCCATGCAGAGCCTTTCTTTATATCCTTCGCAGCCT
>LPNX010449489.1:195303-223910 GCA_001517045.1 Pseudotsuga menziesii | reverse complement strand
ACTGGTTCGTGCACCTTATGATCGAGTCCTTCCACATTATACAGCTTTGCTGAGTACCTCGTGTTGGATGATGGGGGATGCCCTAATGCCCTCCTTCCAGCATATTTCATCCCATCGACTTCAGATCATTTATTCTAGGATTGGAGTCTAGAGTCATTTTTGAGTGCCTTGAGACTTGCAGTCATCAGTGGCAAGTTCTCTCACCATCAACAGTTTTGGGAATACATCAATGTCCCCTGATCAATGGATTCTCTCAAGTGTTCGACCTCAACACTATTCTCAATGCAATAATGGAGGACTATGTTCTATTGCATATTGGGAAAGATTGATTTCTGGAGTCTAGCTGTCTGTTGTGGTACCCCAAGCCATAGGAATTTCTCTCCGTAAAGCTATATAAGGAACCCATTGAGACATTGAAAGCATAAGAGAGAATTGAGAGTAACGAAACTATAGTCCATTGTTGCCAGAACTTATGCTTGAGTCTACATCCCTTTGTCCCTTGGAGCACTGCTGTGTTCTTCCCAAGCTTGCCTTTTGTTAGTAAGCTTGCTATCGAAGTGATGGAGGATTGAGGTGGTGGAGGCCCAAGTGGGGGATTCAGTTTCTCCCGTTTGCAAATGTGCCGTCAGAGGTTGTCACTTGTAATCTCTGATTCATATTAATAGAAATATCTTTTCCTGTCCAGTAATGTGTATTTGAATGAATATCGTATCCATTGGAATATGTCAAATGCTTTTACATTATTGATTATATATGCTAGAATAGATCTAACACCATGAAATATAGTATGCTTGTATTGTTTACTTGTTGTTGAGGATGTGTTATAACAATTCAAGTTGAAGATTGGAAAGCTCAACGGGGATCTACTTCAACCGTTCGGAATAAGGTCGAATAAGGTATTCAATGTTGCTGTGAAATGTTATAACAATGATTAAATATGGAAGATCAAATATTCTCATGAAGAGATGCAAAATATATATAACAAATTAATCCAAATATCATATCCAAATGCAATAATAAACATTCAATTTATACTTAAATTTGAAATTATATACCAGCATAACTCCATCTTAACTCTAGTTCTATCAAACACCAAGAGGGATCAAATCCATTCAAGTGCAAAACCATTTTAGGGTCCTAAATTTGAGAAAAGGTTTTCCTCCATTATTGCATTGAGAATAGTGAGGTTCTCTATAGCCTAGTATGGGGGAGATGTAGTCACAAACTTAATGTAACACTACACCAGCATGTCAGCTAAAAAAGGGAAAAAAAGAATATAGAGAAAAACATGTCAACCTAATTTATCAAATAATAATCAAATCAAATAATAAAAACCCAATATGAATACCAAATTCAAAGTAATTAAAAATCCATGTTAAACCCATATTTACCAAACACCAAAGGGATCAAAATTTTTGAGGTGTAATTTTTTTGAACGTGTAAAAAATTAAGATAAAAAACTATATATTGAGCAAGAAATTGGACCCCTATCGGTGCTTTGTAGATCCGGGTTTAAGATGGATCTATGCTAGTAAATGTCTAAGCACCAACTATTTCAATTTGGAATCATGTTGTAAATGCTAACACATAAATCATATACATATACAAAAATTGCATTAATTAATTAATTATGATCAAGTAAAGTAGTTATTTACCCAAATATAATTATCTAAGTGCTAACTATTTCATGTTGTAAACTACCTGCATAGATCCATCTTAGACCCAGATCTACCAAACACTGAGAGGGATCCAATTTCTTGAGGTGTTTCTTTTTATCTTAAAATTTTTACAAGTTTAAAAAAATTTACACCTTAAGAATTTTGATCCTTTGTTTGTCGCAGATAATTGCGAAATTATTTGAATTATTTTAGTTTAGGACTTGAATTTTTATAGTTTTTAGTTTAAACTGACATGATTTTTTTATTGTTTATATTATGTTAGGAACGCATCTTCCCCATACTAGGTTCTAAAGCACCTCACTACTCTCGGTGCAATAACACATAAATCCTACAAATACGCAAAAGTTGAATTCATTAACTAATTATGAAGTAAAATACTTGCCATTTACCCAATCATTATTAATTTGCAATTATCATAAAATTAATAACTTATTGCTCTACTTTTAACATAATAATACAAAATCATTATATTTTCCATAAAAATTATCAATGTGCCAACTATAAATCCTACAAATACGCAAAAATTGTATTCGTTCATTGATTATGAAGTAAAATTGTTATTCTTAATCCATATGGAGTGATTATGTTGTGAGTATATGTCTCTCTTGTTGATCAAATCTAGGCAAGACTAACTCATACACAAAGATCTAGTTGTATTGAAACAATTTATGAAAAGATTTAGTTAAAATGTGAGGATGCGTAAAAGGAAATTGAATTTAAAATTCGATGTATAATTTTTCACCTAAAAAAACATGTATCTTGATATTCAACAATTCGATGAATATTGATATAAATGCATTTTACAATCTAGTAAATTTCAATTTGATCCAACATGTGGTTGGTTTTATAATTTTTTTATGTATTAGTTTTTGGAGCTGACATGTGCCATGTCATTGTGACAAATGTGACACATCTCATACACCTTGAGTTTTAGAAAGCACCTCTCGATGTAATGAATAATAAGCAATAATTAAACCCACCAGTGTTTGCAAACAATGCATGCACTATAGACTAACATTTTGTTACAATCTTTAGTGTTTTTATTCAAATACACATCGGTGCGTAAATAAATCACACTTGTGCGCTTGTACAATTAAACGGCACCGATGGACAAAATAAATAAATAAAAGGCACTCATCGGCTCCACTCTAGTATGTGTCACGTATTGTTAGCGGTGATGCTTTAATATAGAGAATGGGAATCGGTGCAGCTTTGTATAATGCACCAGGTTATGTGACTTCTAAAGCTCCTATGCTTTACATTTTTTATAAAGCATCGATGCTTTTCACTTTTATAAAGCATCGAGGTGGTCTTAGTTGTGAAGCACTGGTTTTGTCTTAGTTATGAAGCATTGATGCTTGGATAGTGGTACTGCACCAGTAATATATTATGTTCTATACACACCAGATCATGTTATGTTATAAAGGACCAGTGCTAAAGATGTTGGTTTGTGCACCGGTGCTTGTTTTTTATGTGATTTCCTTATTACATTTTTTTTATAGACATGTCGATGCATTTTACATACAAACGCACCAATGTGTTTGTACCATCAAATGAACCATTGTGAAAACCTCTACTACAACCTACGATCATCAAGTTTTTTTAGTTGTAATAAACATCTGTAAATACCTCCATTAAAACATCCACTACCAGAAACATAAGTTGTAGTGGAGTTTTTTTTAGAATTTTGGTTAATCTTGTAACACTAAAAACCTTTGTTATAACCTCCTCTAGAGGGAATTTTCCTTATAGTGTGCACCGAGAAATAATGAAATAAAAGGCTACTATAATACCATCAATCTGGATTTACGTGAGAACAAAATAAAAGAGCATATGTAGAATCACATGCATAGATATATTGCAAGGAACACATTGATACATTAAACTTAGATTCTATTAAATGAATAAAACATAACAGACTCTAATATAAAATCAGTTATAATGGTGGTAGTTACATGTCTGATAAGAAATGTGGTGGCTATGCTCATTCATGACAAGTTGATTAAAAAAGGAGGTAGAAGGGCCTTTTTATCATAAGCATGAGGGGAAAAAATCTAAACATCCAAAAACCTAACCCTAGGGGATGAACTATAAAAAAAATTGCGGACCTCGAGGTGGCTAGTTGAGGTGTCAACATCTAGGGGGCATGACTTTTGCATACGATATTCATTTAAGGCATTCGGTAGCTCCTTGGAAATTTTAAGTTGAGAAAAAAAAATTGGATGTCCAAATGTGCCTTCACTATGGGCTGTGTTTGGACTACTGTGTCACCAAAAAATGTTGTTTAAGGCCTCAAAACGACTTTAAAAGTTTCAAGTCTGAAGAATTGGAAAAACTATTTTGAGCCAGTGGAATAGATGGTTGGCTCCCAATATCGATCAGGACCAATCTGTTGAACTAAAAAACTGTAAAAACTACTAAGTTGGAAAAATTGTTTTGTGCCATTGGAATAGGTGGGTAGCCATTGATACCCATCTACATCAAGATTTGTTATCCTATCCTCCAATATTCTACGGAGAAAAAATTATTCCAACTCTTTTCCCCTGATTTTTACAAACAATCAACTATATTGCAACATTGTTGTTATTGAAATTTGATCTTCCAAAATCCAATTACAATTGAATCCATTTCCACCATGTTTTTTCTAGGTTTGCAAATATCTGTAGGACACCATTGATCCAAGGTTACACAATAGGGAAGATCTCCTTTGAACATAAATTGAACCTTTTGACAACTAAGTTAACAAGATTGAGCCCCAATTTCTTAGGAGTGGGATTTAAATGGTAGAGTCTTCTTGAATAATAGATATCACTCTAACACTAGTGCAAATTTACTCACACGGGTAGTATCTCTTGTTGCAACACCAGTATAAAAGTATGACACATCTTTCAAATCTCGGTCATTGGCTAGGGATGATTTTAAGACCCCCTTAGATTTATATGTATAAAAATGGGCGAATCTCCCTTATATATAGGAAAAATTCAAGGCGATTTTATCAATAATATAATATGTATATATAAATGTTTTGGTGAATCCTTCATTTTATTATATAATGTTCTAAAATCTTGGCGAACATTTCACTACATTATAAAAAATTGTAAAAACTAGCGAATCTTTCACTAATTTATAAAATATTGTAAAAATTTAACAAATCTTTTGCCAATAAGATTCACCATCTCTCTAATTCCTAGGAAATCACAATTCATTGTGCTTTCACTTTTCCTTCTAATAGGTTTCTCTTCGTATGATTTCATTTTTTTATGACACTAATTCTCATATAATCACCCAAACCAACCAATGTTAAATTGAACAACGTAACTGTTGAAATGTTTTATGTAGCTTATTTCTCACTAAATCATCTTAATTCTAATTGTTAATTCAATCTTCAAGAATAAATCACTCCTTGTGGAAAAATGAAATCACTCTAGCAAGAATGGAAATATATAATTGTTCATAAAGATAAAGCATATATATTATTTTTGCAAGAAGTTAAATCCTATATTAATTTTGCAATAAGTTAAATGCAATCACCACTCGTGCAAGAATGAAAGATTTGTTCTATGTTGCTCACGACATCCAAGCTCTCAAATTCTCAATTCTACTTGACCATGAACTACAACCACACATTCATCTAGATTTGTTTAAGTAGTAATTAATCATAAATAATTAACCTGTGATATCAATTTAACAAGAAATTAAATCTTTTTAAGCACTTCTAATTATCAAGAAATCACTTGCATACCCTACGAGAGATCACACATGCAAAGTATTCAATTGTTTCAACAATGCAGGATTCACACAATTTAATTAAGTAATTGTTTCAACAATGTATTAATGCTATAGATTACTAATTGATCCAGCAACACACTACTCGCATAATCCATAGACATGCATTGTATCAACAAATTATCACACCAAAAGAATTATAAAATTATATAGCTATTCAAATTGGGTGAGCTAGGAAACAAGGTGGGACCTTGCCTCCTAACAAAACTGCCTTAAATAAAACTAATGCTACAGATGGTGGGCCCTTTCCTACTATTTAAACAATGTCTTTAATGCTATAGAAAGGTCTTTTCTCTACCCACATTGGAAAGGTCTTTCCTAAATATTAACCTAGAGAAATGATTGGTTGTTGCACTTTTGATGGGTTCTCAATGAAAGTTTTTAATATTTCTATGAGCTACTCTAAGCCAAGTCATTCTCATTGTCAACTGCCATTCTTCTTTCTCCTTCTAAAAAATCCACTCATAGTCCCTTAAAGCTAGTTGTTTCTCTATAAGAAAAGAGTTTGATGTTCCTTCTCTCAATTTAGTCTTTTTCTTTTAATTTTGTTTAATCTTTCCCCCTCTTCAAAATTTGGTCTATGATGGTCCTCACTAGTCAAATTTCAAGAAATATTTTTTATGTTTCAAATGTAAGTAAACTAAAGGACACAACTTGGAAATCTAGAAAAAAAAATTGAGGAAACTAAAATCTCATAGGAAAAATTTCCAAGCATTTCCAAGAGATTTCTACGATATTTCCACTTTGTAAAAGTTTCCGTGTATGTTTCAAGGAAATGAAGGGGTTGTGTTTCTAGTAACATAGCTTGTCATTACTCTAGGAACCATAAAAGGTTCATATTTCTTAAACATATTTTTTATTTTCTTAAACATAACATGCATAGATGGTAATATTTGTTAGTTGTTGAAATTTTTTTCCAAAAATCCATTAGTTCATTTCGAGGATAATTATTGGCGTATCCTCATTGAAATAGAATCACATGCAAGAATATTAGCTGAGAGCGACGATATAAGAGGTTTCAAAGGAAGAGGTATCTTCTCTATCATGCAAGTCACTAACTCTATAGGAGGTATGAAGGAAAATGATAACTCTTCACATTTTCATTGTTCATTAAAATGCTTAATTTATTTTAGCATCCACATGGGAATCAAAATCACCAATGATGTTGTTAGAGGTGTAAAGATTACTCAAGAGTGAGCTTTTTCCTTATACTTTTGGATGAGTCTTCTTCAATTACTTTATATATGGAAGTAAAATGAAGGGGCATCTTTTTCAACCATACCACTCAGTGATCCTAGATGTGATGCAAATATAGCTTGAAATCATTGATTATGGATTTTTTTGTTTGACCATTACAAATGCCAAATTGCTAACATGTGCATTAGACTTATATCCTTCAAAACTCTCTAACCCAAAACAACACCTTATACTTTACTAAGATTTTTTTTAAGATACAACAAAATATTTTGTTCCCTTGGCCAAGGTTGGCCAATCTACCTCTCTTCTTGTATAAAATTAGGAACTAGAAACCTTAGAAATATGATATTTATTACCTTTATAATTTTCAATAGAAATGGCAGAATAAGATCCACCAACCAATTCCATGTTTTTCCCCATGGGATCTCCCACAACCATGTCTCCACTAGGCCAATAAGTTCCCCTCATATTACAATTTACTCCTTGTGCCAAGGATCGATTTGAACCTGGGTGCATAGAAATGGTAACAAGAATATGGTCTTTACCCTTTGCGCCCTTATTCTTAATACTTATATGTCCCTTTATTTTGATGTTTCCAACCTGAGAAAATTCATGACCAAAATACTTTCACATCATATACTTTCTAAAACATAATTGAAATTCTTAAAAAATATTTCCATATATATGACATGAGATGCACCAAAATGGTACATTTAAATAGTCCAAGACCTGGGTATAGCTCTTATCTCCATGAAGTATATATATGATCTCAAAGAGCTCTCTCCTTGTATCAATCTCAACTATAACATGGATTATCATCCTTATGCATTCCTCCTTGAATGATTTATCAACCATTATTATCAACCAAATATGGCAAATTAGTTAAGTCAATCGATTGCCTTTCCCTGCGTTCAAAATATTTCTCCTTATTCTACGATCTATACCGTGATCATATCCTTTTAATGAATCGATTTTGATCCCTCCCCGGATTTGTTCAATTGAGGTGGATGAGCCATAACCATAATTGGTTGAAACTACCATATAGGGAGATAATCAGAATTTGAAATTTCTTGCCCCCTTACTGTCATGTTTATTCATTTTGGTCTTCAAATTTTTGATAAGTTCATTGTTTTGTTGGTTAGGGAGTGTAAGGTGCGAAGATTAATGTTGCATATTTTAGATGAAGGAAAGATATGGCATTGTTGCTACTCACAGTAAAGATGAACCTGGACCGAAAATAAAAGATAAAGAGACGCACAAGCCTGACACTGTTTAATCACTGTTGCAACGAAAACGTCACTGTTTCAGCATTAGTCTCGACTGTTTCGACATAGAAGTCACTGTCTTAGGATGGAAAATTCCACTGTTTCAGCATGGAAAATTTTACTGTCTCAGCATGGAAAATTTCACTGTTTTAGCATGTTGGTAGTTGCAGCTACTGTTTCACCATAGAAAAACTCGGTTTTGTTTTTATTCACCTAATGTGTTAATTTTGTTTATTTTACAGGTTTAAACCAACAATGAACCAAACCAAAACAGAGGTTGAGTGGCTAAAACAATCAAACATAAAATTTTGTGCACGCAAACCAAGAACCGAGAGAATCACATGCGTGATACTATTTCAGTTGTTGTTTCAGCTTGGAGTTGCAACTATTATAATTTCAATGACTATTTTAGTTTAAGATGAATTTGCCAGTTTTATTTTACAAATTGAAAAAGTTTTAGCAAATGGAGATAAATGATTTGCAAATTAAGGATGAAATCGATTAGGCCTGTTTGCAAACATTAATTTATTCTTTCCTGAAAACATTAGAAAACATCCTACTTTCTGATCCTTGTGATCGCACGAAATGCGGAGGAGAGCATACTTATTTTGGGTGAAAGCAAAAACTGAAAATAAAAATCCTACCTACGCTATGCTAATTGGGATTTAGAAAACAGTTACGTGTAGTTAAATATCCAATGTAGCCATTCATGTAACAACAATAAAAATATGTTCAATGTTAATTTTGCAAATAGAAGATGAGGATAAACAGAAATGTGTGAGATTAGTTGTTGTGACTGTGAATTAACTAGAAGAAAAGAAAAACTAAATCGTTCTAACCTCGTACTCGCTTGAAACCATTGTTTGATAGGTCTTTCGTAGGCATAGTTTTCACTCCTCAGATGATGGTGCAACTCCTTGTTGTCCTCCTCGACCTCTTGCTCACATGATTTTTATTCTTCAAATGTGCAGGATTCCTCGAATATTGATTCCTTGTTATTTGCTGGAGGAGTAATTAATCTCTCAGCTGCTGTCAGGATCTCCTCTTCGTGAGAAGAGGAGATCCCTACTTTTGCAAGGATCTGAGTGATCTATTCCAAGCTTAAACTCATTGTTAAATCATTTTGAAAAATGGATTCTTACAGCACCCAAATATAAAGAATTTTTTTTTAAAAACACTCTATACAGAAAACAATTACTCTTCACAGTTGCGAAAAAAAAAGCACACTTGCTGAAATTGAAATTCATGCTTGCATAATTGAAACACTCTTTGCAGAGATTAAAATTCACTCATTGAAGAAATTGAAATTCACACTCTAGTGTACGCTTGCAGAAAATTAATCAAACTAAACTTCAATCCATCGTGCCTCCCCGGCGACGGCTCCAAAATGTTAGGCGGAAATATTGTCGTTTAATTCCGTTGTAGTACTTGCCCAACCATTTAATTTGTCAATCCGAGGTTCATAGGATTACGAAGCACATGCAAAGTATATGCAGGACTGAAGCAAAACTAAGCTAATCTAATCCCCCCTTGCTAGTTTCTAATTGCTAATCTAATTCCCCCTTAAGCTGAAACACACAACTTCTAATCTAATGCTGGAAACTGAACACACGGCTGAAAGTAAATTGCATAAAAGAAAGACAACATATGAAGAGCAACAAGACAACACATGTGAGCTCACATTAACAATAAAGCAATCCAAATTTACATCACAAGAATCAATGACAAAGCATGAAAGCATTATGAACAAAAGCTAAGAATTCCCTTCTCCATATTACAAAGTCAAGAGTAACTTCTACAATCTACTATCTCTTCTCCTAATCCACGATCTACCATCCAAATGAAGAGAGAGCACTCTCTTTTATACATGAATTTCTTTGAGAAGGAGATAACCATCTCATAATGACAGATCCATTATTCTCTCAACCACTCTCAACTAATTTACTATTATTACAAGATATGATCCCTTCAAATCCTCCACATGTTTCTCACAAATTCTTAGCATGTCTCTCATAAATCCTAGATAGGATATGCCAACCAAATCTCCATGATCTTCTCGCTGGCATATTATTTGCATAACTATCTCCTTGAAATGGTGGAGGAGATATTCGAGAAGTCTTTCCTTTAAATTAATCCTTCACGTATTCCTACACATTACAAAGCTCATCCATACTTGAGATTTTAGTGAAAAACATGTTAATTTCTAATATTTAATCATAAATTCACTTATAATACTAAAATAAATACAGTGGAAAATAATAAGGTGAAACCCATATATGTATGGAAATGGTATGATGAAAGGTTAATGGGGCGATGAAATGTGAGGAATAGCGAAAGGTAAAGTGGATGAAAATATGACATTTCGGAGTCTCAACACATACTAACTTTGTATTTTTTCCTCCTAAGAATATTCCTAGGTTTTATTTAGGTGGCATTGTTTCTATATCTTTTGATACACCTACACCTCCTCTTCTTAGAGTTTCAAAATCCATTTTTCTACCAAACAAATGCTACCTTCATAACCCCAAGGATTCATAGTCTCTTCATCATTCTTATCAAAATTATTGTCTATAAAGTTATGATTATGTAAGTCATATGACTCATCCCCTTTGCTCTAAAAAAATATTGGAAACTTCGAAAACATTGAATATAACATGGAATTTATGGATCGAAATCTCAATCAATCAGCTCTGACCTTGGGTAAAGGAAATTACCTCTTCGCCACCTCGGTATATGCTTTTCCATAACTAAGGTCAATATGATAGGATAACCTTGCCACCTTGGCATGGTGATTAACTTCACATAAAGGTTTTTTACAATGATCCTCATGTGAGCTTGATAGCTCATTAAATCTATTAAATGAAAATTACCCAAGCCCCATTGGCACTATATGTTTGGAATCAATCAATTGTGATGAAAATTCAAGTTCCAAAAGCCTCTCATGGGACCCTAAACCAAAATGCTCAAAAACATGTATGCTCTCTATTGAGTCATCAAAATAATCCACTAATTGGACATTGTGATCTTCATTGGTTAGGTTTTCCATGGTTAAAACTCTATCTTTAGCCTTCAAACTCTTTCATCATTCCCGAACTCAATTTGAACATCATGAATATCATTTACTTATGCACATACAATTTTCACATTAAATTTATTCATATTTTCTACTACTTAATCTTCAAAATTATTCTTTAATATAATACATGCTTGTTTAGATGGTTTTGCGACATAAATCCTTGAAAATATCAGTTCATCAAATGCACTATTTATGAGAGAAAGTGTTTCATTATATTTCTATATAATTTCTTTTAAGGATTGCTTTCCATTATCATCCAATGCTTTTTATTCTTGATTAGAAGGAAACCCATAGCTTCTAGTGAGAACATTCTATAAATCTTTAGTGATAAATATGGGTTGCATTGTTTTACTCCAATAGAAATAATTTGTGAAAATAGGTTTAGAAAACATAATACTGCTCATCTAAATTCTAAAATGAGTAAGAAAGAAATGCATGATGTGAAATCACTACAACTTATCCCACTCCAAATTGGCAAAAAAATACCTATCCTCAAATCAAGACTTAAGCCCACACATACATGCATAATAAACACATAATTTTTAATCTCTCAAAACATAATTTTAACCTAAAAAAGTGTAACAATTGAACAAACTTTTTTGGTACTAAAATAAGCCTATATTAAACCCTTATGAAAAACTCTCTTTTTTACCCTTTTACAACCTTTACAATACATTTCCAATCTTTTTAATTTCTCAAAATTCAAAATTCTCCAATCTCTCACCTCATATATATATAATCACACACTAAATATATATTTTTAAATAATAACCAATCATATATATTTTAATGATAACCACATATTAAATCAAAATATTTTTTTTAAATGATAACCAATCATATATATTTTAATGATAACCACTACAAACAAATGAATTGTACTTGGATATATGCAGCTGGTTGAAACACTCTTGCATGCAATTTAAGTGGCATAAAAATACATACTATAATTTGCGAAGTTGTTCATATAGCCCAAACACTATTTATTTTCCTAATTGATTAGTAGAAATTCATTATTGCATTGCTATTATATGTATCAAGAGTTAGTTGCATATAAGACTCAAAATAGTAGGTGCTATCTATGAAACTCATGTGCATAAATGTCCTGTCTTAGCAAGTTGTAAGTTCCTTTGTCCATCCAGTTTTTATTATTGTTTTTTTACCGTAAAATTGTTTGTTTTGTGCATATATATTTATTATTTTTGTGTATATTTATTAAATATATTAAAAAAAGTAAGTTGGAAAATTTAAGGATGCCGTAAACTAATAAAAATGTCAATTCAAATAGTTTTTGTTTTGTGCATATATACTAATTTTTTTAGAAAAAAAGAAGTTGAAAAATTTAAGGGTTCCATAAACTAATAAAAAATCCATTGTCCATCCAGTTTTATTTGGCAATTATTTATCGTAAAATTGTACTACACAACATAATGAAATAATGTAAGGGTTGCATAAATTAATAAAAATGCCATTGCCCATCCATTTTTCATGGAAGTTCTTTGCAGTAAAATTATACTACATAACACAATTAAGTAGTTTAAATATATTTTAAAAACTAACTTGAAAAATTAAATGATTGCATAAACTAATAAAAAACACATTTTCCATCTAGTTTTCATGGTAGTTCTTTACTGTAAAATTTTATTGCATAATACCTTGAAGTATTTTAAAATTGCACTGCATAGCATAACATGGTGAAGTAGTTTTTGTTTTATAGTGCATAGCATAACACGATGAAGTAGTTTTTATTTTGTGCATATATAGTCATTTTTTTTAAAACTAAGTCTTAGATCGCACCTTAAAGAAATAAGATGGAACTTGTATTGATTAGCATACCAAGGTGAAGTAGTTTTTGTTTTGTGAATATCTATTCGAAATATATTTTTAAAAAAATAAGTAAAATAAGTTTTCAATGGCATCATAGAAATATTAGATGGCAGTGGCATGAGAGAAATTTATTATGTTGGGTTAAAACTTATAATTTTTTTATATGTATATATTATTCAAATTAATAAAAATGATTGGATTTTTTTTAATATTATAATAAAAAATGTGTTGTGAATTACCAAAAAAAAGGTAAACAAAGAATGGGCTTTCTACTCAGGCAATCAAAGAATCAAATAATGAAAAAAATTCCAAATCCTAACCTCTTAGACACCACTAATCTGGTTATCAAAATCAAATATGACTGGATACAAATCCCATAACCTTCTATTCAACTTACCATAATTTATAGAACAGTGGGATGCAAAAGCATGAATAATTCATATTTCAATAAAAAAAATAGCTTATTAATCCCAACAACACAAGATGATTTGATAAAATTAAGTGAACAAAAGATCCAAAATCCAACCAAATTACTCACAAGTAGCCATTGAAATTGAAAGACATCTAACCTTTTTGCCACGCAAAGAGGCCATTTTGTCAATAGAATTAACTACCTGGAAGCCATCAATAAATTTGTATGGAACATGACAATAAGTAGAGTTTTAATATTTATGGATTGTCTCTTGCATAACTAGTAATATGTAACTATAACCCAAAACAATTTAAAAGTGCATAAAGAAAAGTTTTATAAACAACAAGTAGATTTTACTTTACCATTGGGTGAAGACCGATTTGTGAATAGAAAGAAAAAAGATGATACATTTGAGATGATGAATATTATCTTTTGGCCAAAAAGATCATTTGGTCGATCTAATGAAGACATGTAAAAGTTATAAAAATTTATTGAAAATTGGGGGGGTTTGGGGCGAAGAAAGGTAAAAATAAGTTATACAAATTTATAGAAAATGGGGGGTTTTGGCCTGAAGAAAGGTAAAAATTTGGGTCAAAGGTAAAAATATGTAGGGATAAATAAGTGTTGGAAGTTTCTAGTCCTAAAAATAGGGGGCGAAGGAAGGATTAAATATGAATTTTACTGAAATCAAGGGTGAAGGGAGGATTTTAGGTAACTTTAGGAGGGCTAAATCATTATTTTTTTCCTCCCTCATTAATAGGGGGAGGCCTATTTTTATTTTAATTATCATTTGTTTAATAAATATTAGACGGATGTATTAAAATTTAAAAAGAACTTTTCATATTAAAATTCACCCATTAAATTTTTCTATCTCCCTTAATTTCGCCCATGGGTGAAATTTCTCCCCTAAAATTTTCCATCATTGCTATCTTGTTCTATATGTCTTGTGCAATACTAGTACACAAGTGTACTTCTTGTTTCAATTACTCTTGACTAATTCATGCTTATTTATTTTTCATTTGTTGAAGTGCCTGTTAGTCCCAAAGTTGTTATGGGTTGAAAATAGAACAATGCCAAGCATGACAGGGCTCAAGCATTAACGATGTTACAGCTAAATCGGAGAGTGAATTTGTATTTGAGTCATTTGTTAAAATGCTCAGTCTCTTTAATAGTCAATTATGGATGAAATTAAGAATTAATAGGCAATTTAATAGACAAATTAGATGGATTCAGACTGAACAAAAGAAAAATGATGAGGTATGAAATGATTGAAAACAAATCTTGAACAAAAGGAAGCATCGACGGGTGAATTTCCTTAAGAAAGATAGGCTTTGAACATATTGATCTGTACTCAACATAATTCAGTAATTCTTTACAAATTTGCAAGGGCTAACATGAGATCTTTTATTTCATTAGTAAGACATTTCATCAAACAAAAATATACATAACTCTTCCATACACAGAGCAATATGAGATGTATTAAAGATCAAGACAAAACCAAAAGAACTTTGAACTTCTCAGATGATATTTAACATTTAATCATGAACAAAACATATATTATCCTCAATTCATAACAAATGATATTGCACTCATTGTATTATTATTATCATGAATCCTCACAAATAGATGAACACATGAGAATAAACATAGAAAGAATAATCTGCAAAATTGCAAATCTTTATTTGATCAATCTCTAGCCAAAAAGCTTTACATATCAATAGCATACACCAAACTAAACAATAGAAGAAATCATGCTTGTAATTTTAAAATTGTCATCATTTTGCTCATATGTTGAGATTATATTATATAGGGCTTTGAGGCACCTAAAATTAGTTTATGTCTGGCATGGACTTCTAACAAAAAGTAATAGTTTTCACTATCTACTTTTTACATTGAACTTATATTACATTTACATAAACTGTACTTTAGTTTTTCTTTCAGCCTCCACCTTTATTTTTTCCTCGCACGGGTGACTGTTGACTGCACATAGTTTACAGAGTTGGGGTTGATGTGAAGATAGGAGGAATGCCAAATTGGTTCATCCTTTGCGTCATTTCATTATAGGTGGGCTCTCCAATCTATATTGAACCTCTAGGTGGCATAAATGACAAAGGTGTAGTTTGTTCCATGTTCTTTTGTACTCCCTGCGGTACATGTGTGAATTGTTGAGCTGGAAGAGGAGGTTGTTTCGGAGTCTAAGGTTGTTGTGAAGAGGATCCATGTTTCTGTTGAGTTGAATGAGGTGGAGGAGGTGGAAAGGCTATTTTATCCTACCTTAATACAAGTTGTCAATCCCTTCCCACTAGTATATTGTTAGCTTTGAGGTTCTCCAATGCCAACTCAGAATCTGAATGTCTTTCATAAGCCCCATCTCCTTGAAAATGGTTTTCAACCTTGTACAAATATGGAAAGAGGGCTTGAGTCTTTTAAAGGATTGATCACCATTGATTATTCCTTCTAACTCCTCTTCAGGCTCTACTTTCTCTTCTCTTTTAGCTTGTTCATGTATTCCTCTTTAGAGTGGAATTCTAAGTTTTCATACCACAATAGAGGAAGTACCAGCTTAGAAACTCCATTGAACATGGTCTTGAAAGATTTGATATCATCTACTAAGGTGTTTGTACTATTCTACATCACCATGTACAATGTTTGTTTCAAAATCATCTTTTTAGCAATCTTGATTACATGAGTCTTGTTAGTAAGCTGTAATTATTCCAACTACTTGTTGGTTTTGCTATTTAGGTAATAAATGTTTTGTCTCACTTGGGTGGACTTGTCTCCCAATGTGGCAACTACCAACTTCACTTCATCCATGGTTGACTTGTATATAACCATTTCAATAGTCATTATGTCCATGAAATCCCATTTTTCATTGAATATTTGGGTTATTATGTCCCATGTCTCTTGTGTTATTCTCCTCAACAACTCTTCCCCTTGGGAATATATCTTTAATGATGTCACCTAGATTTTTAAATAGCCAACTTCCCTGTATAGGTCAATGATGTCATCTTCCTTCTTAATCACATCGTGCTCCAGCTCTACTGTTTTGTTGTTATTTTGGGTAACACCATCTTCTAGACCCTTTATTTTAGTTTGAACATCCTCTTCAATTTTGGTTGGTTCAGAATTGGTATGGTCTTCATCCATATAATCTACATCAACCACTTCAACTAATGGTGGTTTGATGATAGTCTCCTGAACTTTCTGATTTGTTGATGTTTGAACAACTTCTTGTTATGCAACCTCTCAAGCTATTGTGGATGGAGGCACACTCTATTCTCTGTTAGCTTTCTGTAATTACAGAGTAGCTATATGTGAGGTTAGCTCAGAGTAGCTATATGTGAGGTTAACTCATTTATTTTCTTATCTCTTTCGTCCACTTCAACTCTGTATTTTACCACAATAGATAATAATTCTTCTTTTTCTCTCTCCACTTGGTGGATTTCAGTTGTTTGCATTAGGTGTACATTTGGTATCTTCAGCTAACTTTTAAACTTTGCAATTTTATTATCTTTCTTGGATATTAGTGATTTGAATTGAGAGCCATCATTTGGTTTTTAACTGAAATACATTGTTTCTTCTTCAAGCTCTTTATTTGTTACCTTCTTTGTTATGGTTGTCCACTTTTTTTCTCTTAGGAGGTCTCCCACTTTGTTTAGGGATTCTCTTAGCCTTTTGTCTGTCTTGGTAGCTTTCACTACCTCTTCACAGATCATATCACTGGCTTGTTTGAATAAATCCACTTTGTCTAGTTTGTTAAACAAGGACCAATTTAATACATGTTTCTCAACTTCGTAATCTATCAAACTAGTGGGTCTTGGAATCAAAGGTTTTATCACTGAATACCTGAAGGTGTCATCCACGATGTCTTCCACTATCAGTGACCTCTTGAGTAGGAATAGCATGCAACATGTATTCATTTACATTTTGTATATTCTCTTTTCTTATTTTCATGTAGATAACCTGCAGGCCTATTTACACCAATACAGGTCATGTTGGAGGGATGGCCTTTAATTTTTTAGGCATTATAAATTCCAAGGATGGATAGGGCATGGATCTAGTTGGTGGCCTTCTTTTGAATGTTGTTGGTTTATCTACCTCGCCAACTTCTTTGGATACTTCAGCCTCAATTTCTTTTATGTATAATGCTTTGGATTCTTCAACTAGATCAATTCTTTCCCTCTTGGCTTGAGGAGTTTGTTCTTATTAATCAATTTCCATGTCTTATGATCCTCTCTTTGTCCTTTCTCTTGTTCAGGCTCGCTTGATACTGCTGCATCTTTTCTTATATTCTCAACCTCCTCCCAACTATCGTTATTCGCAATGCTTACCATATCTACTCTAGGAGTAGGTTCATATGCTAAATTTTTATAGTCTAGCCTCTACTTTGATACCACTCTAAAGGGGTCATAGGCCACTACTTCAACTTTCTCAAATTTTAGTTGATGTAGAAATCTTTCCATATAATGCAATGCACTTAGACATTTGATTTGAAAGGGACCTACATCTTTTGGGATATGAAATGATTTGTGTTGCTTGGATCCTCCAAAGTGTAATTCATCTGAGAGATGTCTATGTATAATATATTCCATGACCAAAACTCTGACTATTGGGAATGTAGGCAATTTGTAAGGTCATCCTTTCCATGTATTATGATCCTCTCTTTGTCCTTTCTCTTGTTCAGGCTCGCTTGATACTACTGCATCTTTTCAAATCTTCTCAACTTCCTCCCAATTGTCATTAATTGCAATGCTTACCAGATCTAGTCTAGGAGTAGGTTCATATGCTAAATTTTTAGTCTAGCCTCTGCCTTGATACCACTCTAAAGGGGTCATAGGCCACTACATCAACTTTCTCAAAGTTTAGTTGATGTAGAAATCTTTCCATATAGTGCAAAATGCACTTAGATATTTGATTTGAAATGGACCCATGTCTTTTGGGATATGAAATGATTTGTGTTGCTTGGATCCTCCAAAGTGTAATTCATCTGAGAGATGTCTATGTATAATATATTCCATGACCAAAACTCTGAATGTTGGGAATGTAGGAAATTTGTAAGGTCTTCCTTTAAAACCATAGACTCTTATGACTATATGATCTTAAAAAATAAACCAGTCCCCAACTCTGGTTTCTAGGGTGAATTGTAACCATTTCCTACCTTATCTAGGAATTCTTGAATAACATGGCATGAAATTCTCATGACTTTGTTAGTGAACTCTGTAAAGTTAGAATTACTTGCTTTGTAATAAATATAGGATTCCACTCATATACATGAAGACCCATGTCCAACAGATCTGTCATATTTAAACCTGGACCTTCAAAGTATTTGAAGTTTTGATGTAGGAAGAGGAAAAATAGGCATGAGAGAATATGAATATTTCTTGAGCAGGAAATTATGTTAAGTGTTGGTTGAGGATTTGAGCTAGAAAAGTAGGAGTATTCCATTTTAGGGATTCATTTGCACTGGGTTGCACTTGTGCCAGGAAACCTAGTATGGATCTGTTAACCTCCTCATCATTTTTATATCCGAGGATAGTACACATTAGGGAAATGATTTTCCTGGCGCTTGAAGAATATGGTTTTAAATTGAAGTTTTAGGTTTGAAGAAACCATACCAGATTCCATATAATAATTTAAGAATTTGACCATGTCAACTTGGCTCAGGATTTTGTATTTTAGGGCCAACTCTCTTTCTCCAAAAGGAATGAGGTTTCCTTCTTCCAGCAGGGAAAACATCTTTCTAATATTTCCATTATCAATATGGAAGATTACTCTAGTTTTATCTGAGAATGTATTTGTTCTTTGACATGGGGAATAACAGGTTGATCACCATACTGTGAACTCCAGGAAATGTACCACTAGAGGGAAAACTAAGCGTACCAGGTTTGAATGCCACAACTTATGGGGGTCTTGATCTAAGAATGCTCAGTATCTGGCTTCACTTATTATTTGGATTAGATCAAAATAGACAATTTCAGGGTCCTTAATATCATCTTGGTGATCGAATATGGCAACATTATCCACTAGGATAGGCTTTGGGGCTACTTTGAGCGTTAATTGAGACATATTAGGGATGAAAATATGACTGGTTGAGGGATTACTCTACCAAATTACGTAAGAGGGTAAAACTTTACAGCTCAACGGTAAATCTAAGCATATGTGGGGTTAAGAAAAATTTACCCAGTTAATATGATGTGGTGGAAGGATTTTGTCCAAGATGATCACTGGATGGATGAATGGATGTACTCGTGTGCAAGGTTTCTATTTAGCCGATTCTTCATAGGCTCGAATGACAATGACCATGACAACGAACATATTTTAAGGAGTAGTCTAACGAGTCGACGATTTCACCCGGCATTAAACTACTCCGTCTACCCATGCTGTTAACGTTCCCGTCGGCGATCTCGTCCTCCCGAGTCCACCACATCCATCCAGCCAAGGGTCCCACATAAATCTTCTTCTAGACGACTCCCATAATGAGTGGCGATGACTTGCAAACCCAAGTTTTACTTCACAATTTTCATACTTCTAAATAATTTGAATGATACATTTTTCATATCTTCTCAGCTCTTATATTTTCTATTTCCAGGTTATTGAAAATCAGGCTCTTCCTAACATCTTGCATCTTCTCACAGCCCAACAGACAAACAAATCCATTGTAAGGGGAGCATGTTGGACAATCTCTAATATTACTGCAGAGACCAAACAGCAAGTTCAGGTGAAAATGGTTTTGGATTTATAGTGATAATTGCTGCAGGTGTCATGTATATATAATTGGGCATTACACACGGTGCAGTTGAAATCATTCTAGGCATTTACCTGCACAAGGCATAAAGGACAGGTGCTCTTCAAAGAAAGCCATCGATCGATACATGTTTAGTGAAATGAATGATTACACCTTGCCAGTATTCGAACTTCTTCTTCATCTTTCAACTTTGATAAGCAAATACTGCACCATATGGCATCACATTCACTGGAACTTGCTTTGTATTTCACACACTTTACCGATTCTAGTTCACGCGCAGAGAGACCGGTTGGGGTTTGAGTTGCTGACGAAGTAGCCCGTTGATGTTGACGCATTCGGTAGCTGGTTGAAGTTCTGCAACATTCGGTAGCCCGTTGCTGTTGAACAATGAACAATTAGAATGAACAATTAGCAAATTAGAATGTTCTGCAACATTTTACGTGTATTTCCTTTGCTCTATTAGTTGTTGGCTCCAGTGGTGAATCAAATATTCTGTCAATTGCCTTTGTGCTCGCTTCTACCTCTGTTACTGGAAGATCCACTTTATTTGTCTTAGCTTCTAGTTGTCCCTCTCCTCTCGAAACACAAAATGATCATGTAAGTCATAGTTTCACCCCCACTAGTTTCAGTGGTTGATGCATTTTCAGAACAAATAAACAATAATCTTCGAGTGTTTGAGTTGCTTAAATATGACATGAGTCCCGAGAACAAAAGAACAAATAACGCTGGAGGTATGATAGCTCCTGATTACATGTACATTGAAAAAATATGCATTAATCCTGGTGATATTATTAATGACAGTCTAGTGGAACCTGAAATGAAATGCTATGATGAGAGGCGATGTTACTCCCACTGTACGTCGATTCAATTTAAGTTTAATAGAGAACATATTTTAATTACAATATTAAATGTTTTTTCTCTTGAATCCATGAAATAAATGGTTTTTCGTTTATTATATACAAAGTTTGTACCAGTTATATCAAGTTTTATGTATATAATTGTTAACTTATATCCAAAATATTGAATGATTTCGTCCCTTGCACAATATATAAAACCTATTTCTACTTGAGGATGTTTTTGCAAGATATAATCATATCTCTGGAAATCGTTGATGGTTTAGTGAACTAGTCCCAATGAGCTTCAAATTTATTGACTCCAGTGCAGGCAGATGATGACCTCAAGCGCTGCTGCATATATATATATAAATAAAGGAGTAATCTAACAATTAGCAAATTAGAATGTTCGGCAACATTTATTGAGAAGGGTGAAAATTATTGCTAATTGTTCATTGTTCAATAGCAACGGGCTACCGAATGTTGCAGAACTTCAACCAGCTACCGAATGCGTCAATTTTATCCTTTTAATCATCTGTCACCTCACCCGTATGATTTTTATTTTGACCATCGATCCGATTGACTATCAGGGATATCATCTCAATTATCTCTATTATGTCCACCCTACACTTTTACCATGCGATATTCTTCTTATTTTTTCGATCAAATGAAGATCAATGACGATCTGCTCAATCTGAGTTAGCGCCCGATTACCTACTCATTGTAACATGTTATGCTCTAACAACGCTCAAACTTTTTACCTTCAACACCATTTACCTAGCCCGCAAGCCATATCTCAAGATTTTCAAGGGATAAGGGAGCTTTGAAAAATCTATGTACTAACATCGGCTCCATGGGACAACATCTCATTGTATAAGGTGTTAAGAACTTCCAGACTTGTGCCTTCTTCATTGGGCTTTGGAGTCACCTCTTTGATAATATTTTTGTGCTTGCATATATTATTTATTTCTTCATATTTATAAATAGTATAAACAAATTACTATAATTGAAATGTTGTAATTGAAAACCAGAATGAAATTGAAAAACTCCAAAGTCCTATGCTAATATTTACAAAAATCATGTAACCTAGTTTTTGTAAATGAAGAATCGCTTTAGAAACCTTCCATTGACAGGGTCTTCAATCCTTTCACCATCCATATCATCAAAAATAAAAGTGTTTTTTCCTTTGACTGCGGAAATCAGATATGGGCCAATTCAGAGATTTCCAAACTTTCCATGTTTTCCCCTGTCTTCTCTTCTAGAATGCCATTTTAGGACTAGGTCTCCTGGATGCAAATATCTTTCTAGTGATCTTATGTCAAAGGTATTTTTGACCTTCCTTTGATTCTCTATCAACTTATCATTGACCACATATCTTTCTTGTTGAAGCTCAATTAGTTCATACTTTCTCATGACCATGTTATTTGTTTCTTCTAGTTCATGTTGGATAAATTTAACAACTTGCAGGCCCAATTGTTTAGATAATATGGATTATTTTCCATACACCAATTGGAAAGGTGAAGTACCAATTGATATTTTGACACTTATCATGCCATCCCATAAGGCATATTTCAGATTCACATCCCAAGCCTTCTTGTTTTGTGCTAGCATCTTCTTTATGATCTTCAGTAGGATTTTGTTAGATCATTCAGCAAGTCCATTACCCTGTGGGTAGTATGTTGTAGAATGGAAAAGCTCAATATTATATTTCATACATAATTCAACCACTTTGAGAGATTTGAAGGCTAGTGCATCAGCTGTGATTATTTTCTTTGGACAGTCGAATCTTGATAAAATGTTATCCTCAAGAAACCTCACGATGACATACTCATTTGATAATCTAGTAGGCACTGCTTCAACACATTTGGTAAAATAATATGTGGTTGTAAGAATCCATCTATGTTGGTCACTTGAATTAGGATTTATTTCTCCAATAAAGTCTAAACCCCACCATTGGAAAGGTCTAGAATATGTTATTGGCTTTAATGGTAGTGGCCTCAACTTGTGTTTGCCTGCAAAGATCTAACATTCAACACATACTCTAACAGTCAAATTAGTATCATCAAATAATTTGGGCCAATAATAGCTAGATCTAAGAACTTTGTATACAGTACCTCTCCATGCATGATGACCTCCACATACTCTTTTATGCAATTATGTGACAATTCCCTTAGTTTCATCTTCAACCACACAATTTAGTTAGATTCCCTAAGGGTATTTCCAATAGAGATATTCATCCAAAATACAATGTTTTCCTACATGAAACTTTAGAGACCTTGCTTTAGATTTAGATAGATGTTTTGGACATTGTGAATTCATCAAATAATAGACAATGTCCTTATACCATTCAGATTCTTGAAATTTTGGGTTCACTATCATGATATCATTTTGTGCATCCTATACACTTTTCACCTTTTCTTCGTTTGTTAGCTCTATAATCATATTTGGATATAAGGATTTGCAATTTGATTTAGCTAATAGTTTGTCCAATCCCTATCCTTTCATCAGTTTGGTTGGATTTATCTCCATATCATATTCTTGGATTTAGTGATCCATTTTCTCCTCCTTCCTTCACTATCATTTTGACAGAGAATATACTTCACCATTGTGTGTGGGACATAAGAATTAACTTAATAATGTAACACATAACATCTAAAATATTTTAATGACTTCATGATTGCATAGAATTGTTTCTCCATTAAATTATACTTTAGCTCGACATCTCCTAGTGCCTTGCTGAAAAAGGATATTGGCTGCTCAGAACCATATTTATTCTTCTGAAAAAGTGCAACAACAATAGTATGTGTTGATGCAAAGGGGAATACCAGAAAAGGTTTGGAATAATCTAGGCTGATCAATATCGATGCCTCTCCAATGGATCTTTTAAGAGTTTCAAAATCTTCTTTGGATTCTTTGGTCCATTTCACCGCATTACATGTCTTTAGCATGTTGGCAATGGTTTTAATTAGCTCAACCATAATAGAAATAAATCTCCCAAGGAAATCTACTCTACCCATGAATGATTACACTTCTTTTTTATTTTTTGGATATTTTAATGCTTGAATTGATCCTACACTTTCAAGGTCTATTCTAACTCCATCTTTTGACATAATATATCCCAAAAGGTTTCCTTCTTGTAGTGGAAAACTAGACTTCTTAGGATTTAGAGAAAGGCCATGTCTTTTGCACTTCTTGAATGTCTTCCTTAGGTGAGATAAATGTTCATCATCGGTCTTTGAGAATACTTTCATATCATCAAGATAAATTACTATGAATTTTTTAGTATCTCCCACAAAGGCTATGTGCATTGCTCACTAGAAAGTAGCTCCTGCATTCATAAGTCCAAATGGCATCTTATCAAAAATGAAAGTTCCCCTTGGGGCAGTGAATGTTTTTTTCTCTATTTCCTCTTTACTCATAGCAACCTGATTATAGCCTGAGAATCCATCCATCATTGAAATTATGTTTTCTCCTACCACTTTCTGTAAAATCTTATCCATTTTAGGCAGAGGGTAGTTATCCTTCAAAGAGCATTTGTTCAAGTTTATAAAATCAACACACAGGCTTATTTCCCCACTTTTTTTCTTACAGGAACAAGATTGGCATCCCATTTAAAATACCTCAAAGAAACTATTATTTTTGCATCTAACAATTTCCTTATCTATTTTTCTATAATAGGTAACTAAATTGGATTGGTTTGCCTGAGTTTTTTCTTGAATGGATTTGTTATTGTCTTTAGAGGAATCTTGTGTTCAATTATAGATGTATCATATGTCTTTACATCTTCATATTTCCATGCAAAAGCATCAATATACTCTTTAAATAGTTTTATGTATCTTTGTTTGATTTCCTCAGGCAACATCTTAGACGATTTGATATTTTTAGGCTCTTTATCAGTGCCAATATTTATGTCTTCCGCATCCTCTTCCTTAGGCTAAATTACAGGTTTGTGGGGTACACCATTTTTATCAAACAGTCTTTCTAATGGAACCAGTCCTTTAGGTATGAACTTATTTTTCAACTGCACAATCTTATGATTTACTACTTTGTTGAGCTCATATTTGACTCTTCTTTTTCCTCCTTACAGTTCCCACTTTCATCTTCATCCTGCTCTTGGTCAACATATGTACTGTAAAATTCATCCACTAGTTCCAAAAATATTTTAATTTGTTGATCATCTCTACTTCCTGTTTGACTTTGATCTAGTCATGAGGTTTAAAACTATTGGCTGCTACTGCTAAAGCATCATCTTTCCGATTTTCTTCTCTATGAACAACAATAATATTAAATGCATGGAAGAAATTATCAATCAAATCCCATATTGCATTCCTATAAACTCTCATTTTAGGATGTTTTGTTTGATAAATTGCTATATTATGTTGCACTATCAACTCTAAGTCACCAAAGACTACAATATTACTTATTCCCATACTTATTTCTACTTCTAAACCTAATATTAATGCTTCATATTAAGCCACATTGTTATTTGTCACATACCCCAATTTTGTAAAATTATGTAAATTGTTTTATTATATTTCTGAGACATTATGTTAAATTAAATCCTAAGTAGGGATTGATGACTCAGCAGAGTCAACAGAAATGGAGTGTAATTCAGAATATTTTATTATTAATAAATAAATTGTGGAGACAACAGCATGGGAGAGCTGTTAAAAAGAGGTTACTGGTCAAACTGGTGGATGGAACTAGGTGGAAAGGCAAAAGACAAGTGGCAGCATCCTCAAACACTTCCTAAGTTGTAGGTGGCAACTTCCCTATATTTGGGGTCATGATTCCCCAAGAAAGTGGAATTAGAGCAGGTGGCTCATTAAATGATAGTTAACCCAAAAAAGACCTAGGCAGTCTTTTAAAAGTACTCAATGAAGAGAGCTGAGGCTGCTTAGATAATTTCCAGAGAGAATTCATTCAGGTGAATGTTATTCAGGAATTTCATTGAGGAAAAGAGGGAATAGAGTAAGGAAGTGTTTTGAGTGGATTGCTGCAGTAACTTGATGTTATTACAATTTCAGCTGGGGACTGGTATCGGAGATTGCTGCACCTAGTTCCAGCCAGGGAGACCAGAGCAAGCTCAGGGGTCCTGAGAAGTCGCTGTCTGAGCACTCTCCAGGAGTTGGTAGGGAGGAACGGCCTCCCATTGCTGTTGTTGTCCACAGTTTAACCAGGTTCTGTCACTTATTTCTTTATGTTTAATGAGTATGAATGGATGCATGTTATGTTTATATTATATGTCTGAAGAGTTAGTTAGTTTAGTAATGTGAGTATCTCAGAATATTAGTAGTTAAATTTGTTGCTGAGTTAAATAATTACTGTGTTTTTCCACATCTGGGATCACCAGACCGTACTCTAGCACAGTATCTCGGTATTGTGAAGTAGTATCCTTCTGAACCGAGTTCCTATTTAGTTACTTTTAGTAACTACAAGTGTTTCACAAATTCATAAGTTATTTTCTTATAGTTTTAAAAACTACTTCCTAGTACTGTATTTTTGTTTCCAGTAAATACTAGCTATAATAAAGAAAAGATAGACTAAGTAATTCTGCTGTTTAAAGCTTATAAATTGTTATCTTCTAGATTGAGAGAATCTAACCTCTTAACGTTCAAAAAGACAATACTGACAGTAGGATGTAATTACTTATTGGTTTGATTTTACAGTTAAAACCTAATGGTGTCAGTCTGTATTTTGGTTAGGAATACAGTCATGTAATTACTGAATCTTCTTTTATTTTCAGCTAAGCTAAAATAGATTACAAAACTGTTATTCTATTTTCTTATATGGTAAAAGAATGTTACTATATATACAGGATTTTATATATATGAACATGAGATAAAGATTAAGTATTATATGAGTATTATGTAATTATACTCAGGCATTATAACTAAATAAATAACCAAACATTGGATAACAGCATTAAATAAAAATCATAGAAACATTGGTAAGAGGTAACATCATTACTGTATCACTAATAATGTATCTATATTACATACATTATAGAAGAACACTTTAAGTAATATATTATTATTAAAATTATAAACCTAGACTACTTATACCCGATGAATAAATAAATAAGGTTTATGTATTAACTATTTATACGCGGTGTATTACAAAGTAAATAAACAATACTTAAGGACAATAATAAAATATATTAAGGGTACAATAGACTTACATAAATTGAAAGATATGCACTTTGCATTTACAGTTTCTAATAAATAGAAGTCAGAGTATAAAACCAGTACAGAAATCTTAACAACAAATCTATTTAACAATAAGATGGAGAGTACTTTGACTACAGAGCTCTTTTAATAATAGGATAAATTATAGTTTTATAACTTGACCAAGATTAATGCAAGAAAATAGTATCAATAGCTATGATATTGTTATAAGGGTATAAACCCTATATATAATTTAAGAAGTTAATACATAACCTTAACAGTGACATTGTAAAAGAATTTATTAATAGTAAAATAACTCAGTTATTATTTTAAAGCAAAAGAAAATAACAGAACAGTAATTTGCTCGAACATCGAGCTTAACCATTATGGTATAATCCATTTATTTTACTCCCAGTTACCAACAGAGTTTATAATGTTAATTCTTAATGGCAGATTGAGAATCTAAGCTCAATCTCAAACTGTAAAAATTAGGGTTTAACCCTATAAATACCAGTTTCTGCCAATAAAATAATAACTGTAAAATAAGACAGTAATCTATTTACGGCCGCATTATAAAGGCTATCATAAGCTTGTAAATTACATATTGCTTATACAAATTGTAAATGAAAAATAAATGCGGTAATACAAACAAAGCTACAGAAGAAGAAAAGACAAATATATTATTATATTGTAAACTGTGGGCGAAAACACCCTGTGCCTTCCAAAATTACAATAAGACAAGAAGTCGAAATCGAGGTCTTAACCTCTTCGCAAACAGGCTTGCAGCCTAGTTTTTCTTTACAGTACTTAAAAGTATAAAAGACAACTAATATTTACAACCTCGGCCTAAGCCGTAACGCCCTCACATCGCGTGAAGGGTTTCATTTATTAAATCTGTTAACCAGCAGTCTTAAGACCGAAATGAAGCAGTAAGGGTTTTAGGCTTCTTAAGCCAACCCTCAAAGGTACCAACTGAAAACCATAAGGAGGACCAGCCATGGTGTAACCAGGCTTACCAGGATTGCAGCCTGCTTGTCCCAGTCTTCTTACCATTGGCCGTGCACTTGGAGTTATAAAACATGCAATTACAAGGAATAACCCTACATGAGAATTGCCGTAACCTGTTAAAGATATTAAAAAAAATTAGAGTTAACAGTAAACAATAATTTAAGCCTTTACCTGTTCGTGGAGGAGGCACGGCCGTCGGCTTCTTTGTCACAGCCCACAAAGCAGGTAGCTAATACCTGTAAGGAGGTAAAAGGAAGATTATCTCTTGACCTTGCACAGAGATTAAAGACTGTAGATCCAACAATCAATACCTCGGAGGGAGGTAATAACACTGGCGAGGGTTCGGTTCAGTTTGTTAAAGAAGAGTTTAATGGAGGAACGAAGGACTGCACCTCAACATACAACGAATGGAGCAAGCCACGACCAGGAAACGACATGGAGGAGTCTATACAGAGTAAAGGCCACGCAGGGATGCTCAGCACCGTCGCAGAGTGACCAGCACCGAGGGAGACGGAGGAAATGAAGATTAGGGTTAACATACAACGCTTATATCCACGCAGTGCATGGCTAGAGTTTTGCCACGATAGCAGTTAAATTATCGATGTAGAGTGG
>LPNX010449489.1:112114-194983 GCA_001517045.1 Pseudotsuga menziesii | reverse complement strand
GGATAGTCTTAAAGTTAATTCTAAGCTCAAGGCTAAGATAAATATATTAGAACTATTCAATGACTTTTAGTTTTTATAAGCTAAAGTTTCCTTTATTGCTAACACAGTTTAGAAGTTCTTAAAGGAAGGTATGTTGGTAGAAAGCTAGGTATAATTTCCTAACTACTTGTAATCTTTAAAATGATTTTTTTTATACAAAGGATAAAATAGCATATGTGGTACAAGTCTCTTAAGACAAGGAAGTAGTATTACCATGAGGAGACAGGATTTTTACTTAAAATGATATAATCAATAATAAGCAAGGACTTTGCAAGGATAGGCCAAAAACCTTGTAATAATACAGAAAGCCCTTTATCAGTTATCACGTGACTTGAAATGCTAGTTACAATTGGGTCCTTGGTATAGATTTCATAGCTATGTTTCTCTACTCTGATTTCTAAAGAGTTACTAAGATACTTTTGTATAACTTGCAACTGTAATAAAATAGAGAAGATAACGTATCACTTTATGGTCACAAAAGGAACAAAAATCAGTACGCTGAAAGATATAGTCTATAACTAAACAAACCAACTGATGAATTCAATAAGCAAGTTGTTAATACATAACTAATTAAATATTAGTTAAACTGCTCTATGTTAATGTTAATAGATTTAAAAATTTTAAATTTTTCGGAAATTTTGGGGTTTTGACATTATTGGTTTCAAAATTCAATTTAAATGATAGCATAATTTCTTCTTTGTTGGGTGAGATATGTACTACTCCACATCTCGCCGCCTCCTTGGTAGAAGATCCATCAAAGTAGATGTCCCAAATTTCATCTTGTTTGTGTTTTGTATATTTGACATCCATCAAAGGGTTCATATATTTATCATAATCGCCTCCTTCGGACATCACACAACAACCTATATCATCTTCCAAAGTATATATTGGGTAGTTTATAGGACTACTCCCTTCACTCAATACATATGTGTATATGGCCTCTATGTACAGTCTTCTTGTCTCTCCTACAAATAAAGGAATGGTTTCATACTTCATATCCATCTGGAAGGTTCCCCCCATCCTCTTTGCACGTTTTCTTGACAAGAACATGTCATATCTTGGAGGAACATATGCTACTACAACATCTAGTAGAATACTCTTATATGGAAGTTGGGCCAAGGTTACAACTAGAAGTTTAATTATGCCAATACATTTCATTGGTTTGGATTCAAAGCTAGAAAGGTCATGACAAGGTTGTGTGACCTCCAATCCTAATTCATCCATTATAATATTAGCCATGAAATTATGTGATGCTCTAGAGTCTAACTTGCAATCACATATTAAATTTCCTTGTAAACTCATGGTAATGTAAAATGGAGGAGTATAACCCGAAGGCTCATAATCTGCTGCAAGTCCTACTTCAATCTTAGGGATTTCATTAGCCATGACCTTTATTGTGTTAGATTAAGTAATGGGATTATTTAAATTCAAATCCTTTTCAAACTGCTTCATATGTGCAGGATTATTTGCAAGTTTAGTCAAAGGTATAGAATTTTTTAGTTTAGACAGTTCTTGCTCAAAATCAAAAGCTTACTAAGCTTTTCTGACTTGTATGTATCTTTATTTTCAAGATCAACTTTTTTAAGCATTCCTTTGAGGAACAAGGGGGTGTAAACTTTACCCATGAGGTAGATGGAGGATCAGAGTTATTTTAAAAACTAGAAGGATTTTCAACAAAGGTTGGTTTATCATATTATTTGATTGTTTTAGACTCTTTGGAAACTTTTTTAGGAATGGGAGGTTGAGGTTGTTTTTCACAATTGTTTTTGGGTTTGAGGAAGTATCTCTTTTGAGTATCAACTTCATTTTGACAAAATTCTTCATATAAAAATATTTCATACTCATTTTGAGTTAAATGTATCATTTGATTATCATTATTCATCCAATCTATCCCTTCAAGTGGTTCAATGTCTTCCTCATTTGGTGGCACATCAATGATTGCTTCATTTGGTCTAATAGGAGGTTGTATGGGAGGATCTTCATTTTGTATCTCTCTTTTTAAAATTTGAGGATTGAAAGGTATTTTAAACTGATTTGGATTTCTTTGTCCAACAACTTGAGGATTTCTTTTATTATTACCCTTGGTCTCAAATATTTCCATTTTATTTGATAAACCTCTCAGTGTTTAGTTATTTCTTCAATCGTATCCTCATGATTCTCTTTATTCTTGTTCTTGTTTGAAGATTCAGCGTCATCTTTAGGTTTCTTCTTCTCAAAGTCGTGTTTATGTTTAATCTTACATATTGTTGTCATATTGGCTTCTACATCTAAAGCATTATCATGCATGGTTGTAAGGATAGTTTATGTATTAATTTGTCATAGTGGTCTAGGAACTAAAAACACAGTCTCACAAAGAATATAGACAAATATGCATAAAATTGGCAAAATGGTGTTGCAATGGAAGTAGAAGCTCTGTATAATCAAATGAAAGAATGATGATACAATACAATGATCATGCAAGATGCATGAATGCCCAGACAATTCAAATTCCCAAGGATGTCATTTGAATTGAATGAATGGGTGTAGCTTAACTAACTGTAATCCACAGTAAACACACCAGTTAACCATTGATCAAAACCCTAATTGACTCAACTAAGTCCTAACTGAAGTCAGAGTGCAATAAATGACTGAGTCTAACTAAAGGTAGCTCAGACACATGTCACTGCATGCCAACCAACAAGTGGTAGTGCATCAATCACCCCAATGAACCCCGATGAGGTTAACTGAAGTCTAATTGGCCATCAGAAGTGGTTGGAGGCACCCCTGTTGAATCTAGTTCATTAAATATTAATTAAATAATCAATTTAACGAATGGAGGTGGCTTCACTGCTCTATTTAACTGATTGTAACCATCAGTTAGCAATTAAGTGCATTTATGACACTCAGATCACCCCGGAGTGCTCCAGTTATCCTCCCCGAATGAAGGAGAAGGATTAGTTGGCCACCTTGACTGAAGGTAAGCGTGGGTGTGCTCATGTTGACGTCATACAGTGCTCATCTTATGTCAATTAAGTCAATAAAACTTAGGATAGTGGTTTAACTAGGCCAAATTGACCAAAATAAGTGTGTATGGTGGTAAATGTCTCCAACACCCCCCCCCCCTTAAGCTATACTCGGGAGAAGTAGAAAACATAAAGTGCATAAGAATGCTAGGGCCCTAGCAACAAAGGCCATAGGTCACCCTGTACAATACTGAAACTCAAACAATGCTAAAAAACAAACTAAGTGAGTAAAAGAGGGAAAACCTAGTGGGAAAACCCCCCCCTCAAGTTGAACACTGAAAGTAGTTGGATCATCTTGAAGAAATCACCCCCAACAGTGAACGAAGGTAAGTAAACTTCTTTTCTGAAAATCTCTTGGTGAAGATGTCTGCAATCTTCTCATCAGTCGGGCAGTATTGTAGAATGATGGTCATGTCATGCACTAGCTCCCTGATATAGTGCATGTGTATCTCTACATGCTTGGTCCTCTTCCTAGTAACTGGATCTGTGGATATCTTAATAGCACTTTGATTGTTAGGAAAGAGGACAGTGGATAAAGTACTACCAAGATCGAACTCTGGAAGAATTCCTTGCAACCAAACAGCTTGGATGCAAGCATTCACCGCTCCTTGATACTCGGCCTCTGCTGAAGACAATGATATGGCAGCCTACTTTTTGCTAGACCAGCAAATGGGACCACCACCAAACATGAATACATATCTAGAAGTAGACTTCTAATCAATAGAATAACCCACCCAATCAGAATCTGTGTACCCAACCATCTCTAGCTCGGAGTCTGCAGCATAGTGAATGTCGTAGGTCCTGGTTCCCTAAATATACTAGATGATCCTTTTGGCTGCCTTCCAATGAAGATCATGGGGCTGCTGCATGTATCTTGATACAGCATTCATGGCATAATAGATATCAGGCTGAGAATGATTCAAGTACAACAAGCTACCAATCAGTTGTCGATAAATAGTGCAGTCCATGGGAGGTGTGCTTTTTCCTTCTTCAAGGCTAATCCCTGAAAGGAAAGGGAATGGAGTAGCCTTACATTCAGCCATGTTAAAATTTACTAACAGGTATGATATGTATTTGTACTAAGTGACCATTATCCCATCAGAATTTTGCTCAATTTTGAGCCCCAAAAATTGTTTTAAGAGCCCCAAAACGCTCATTTCAAATGCATTGTGGAGAGCAGTTTTGATGACTAAAATAGAAGCAACTGTGCTACCTGTGATCAGTAATTCATCAACATATAAAACAATAATAATAAAATGACCATCAGACTACTGTATATACAAATTTGGATCTGATTTACACCTTTGGAAGTTTTGTGAGAGAAGGAAGGCATCCATCTTGGAATACCGCTCTCTTGGGGCCTGTTTTAACCCGTATAGTGACTTCTTTAGCTTGCAAACCAAAGATGGATCAGAAATGTAGCCCTTGGGATGCTTCATGTATATCTCCTCATGAATATCTCCATGCAGAAAGGCTGACTTAACATCCATATGATGCACTTCCCAATGCTTAGATGTTGAAATTGTCAAAACTAGGCAGATGGAGTCCATTTTTGCAACCGGTGCAAAAGTCTCATGGTAGTCCACACCTTGGACCTGGGAGAAACCTTTTGCTACCAGCCTTGCCTTATATTTACAGGTGCTTCCATCAGCAAAAACCTTAGTCTGAAACACCCATTTGCATTGAACCAGTTTCCTCCCCGGAGAAAGAGAAACTAGCTCCCAAGTGGTGTTTTTCTGAAGAGAATTCATCTCTTCATCCATGGCAACTTGCCATATTGGATCCTTCCAAGCATGGTAGTAAGACTTAGGGTCTTAAATTATCATCAAATAGCAAGATTCAAATAGCAAATAATCAGGACAAGAGAGCACAATACCTGCTCTTTGGAAATATGACCGGGTTCTCCTTGGATCATTTGGATTTCCAATGTTATCTCCTGCGGAGGAGAGTGTCTGTCGGGCCCAAGTTGGGAGATGATTTTGTACTTCAGGTTCTGATTCAGAATTTGATGTTTGCTATACACTGATATTAGAAATTAGAGGATCCAAATTAGGGTCATCACCCCCAATTACATCATCCAAATATTCAGTAGAATAGGAAGGTAATTCAGCAGTTTTCTCCTTCACTAGTTCTACCTCCTAAAGAGGCTCATCGAACTTGACACTCCTTTCAATGATGATCTATTTTGTTTTGATATCTAGCAGCTTGAAACATTTTGATTCATCAGGATATCTGATAAATAGACATTCTATACTTTGCGATTGCAAAGCCCTCCTTTTATCAAGTGGAATTCGAGCCCATGCAGTGGACCCAAACACCCACAGATTCGACACATCTGGCTTGTGTCCGAAGTATGCTTCAAAAGGGGTATTCCATTTCATGGATGAGTGTGGCACTCTGTTTTGAATATATGTTGCAGCATGCATGGCTTCAGCCCACAAATTTTTAGCCAACTTCTTTGATTCCAACATACAAGTGGTCATCTCCTTGAGAGACCGATTCTTCCTCTCCGCTACACAGTTCTGCTAGGGAGTGTAGGGAACTGAATGCTGGACCTGAATACCACTTTGGGAACATATCTATAGTAACTCATTACTGACATACTCCCCACCATTATCAGATATCAAGATCTTGATCTTTTGGCCGAATGCATTTTCAATCAAGGCCTTCAATTCAATGAATTTGTCTAAGACTTCCGACTTCTTTTTGATAAAAAAAGACCCATGTGTATCTGGAAAAGTCATCAATGAAAGTCAGAACATACCTTGATCCATTCATGGATGTGATAGGCATGGAACCTCTAATATTAGAATGTATCAGTCCCAGGATGCGTGATGCTCGGCTTGCCTTCCCCCAATTGAACTTATGCTCAGGGTGCTTTCCAACAACACAGCCCTTGCAAATTCCAGCGGTAGCTTCGATGACCGGGAGGCCTTCAACCATAGAATTCTTCTGTAATTACTGCAAGTATTTGAAGTTCAAATGGCCAAAACTCTCATGTCACAGTCTACTAACTTCATTTCCATGAGTCAGCAATGCGATGGGCTTTGCATCCGCCACAAAATGGGAGAACTCATAGGCTTTTACATGATGGTTTGCAAGGCCTTTTGCTACAAGTTTTCCGGATGCAAGCTCTGTGATCTCTACATCATCTGGGCTAAAGGAGACTCTCTTGGGCAGTCTCGTATGTGTCATTTGATAAACACTTAGGAGGTTTTATGCAAGAGAGGGTACATACAGAACATTGGAAAAATAACCATGCTCAAGATCTACAGTACCTTGTCCTTCGGATATGATTGTGGAGTCATCTCCCATGTGGATGGGAATGGATTTGTCGATCTCCAAAGATGAGAAGGAGTCTCTTTCATCCATCATGTGGTTCGAAGCTCCAGAATCTATCAAGAGTGCTTTGGACTTCGAAGTTCTTGCCATTAGGGCATGACCTCTTTCATGATGTGGTTCTTGATCTTGCTGATCTCTCCTCCGAAAGCTTTCCAGAAGATTGATGTGATTTATCTCAAGGAGAGAGGTAACTTCATCAAGTTTCTTTTTCATGCAGGCATGTTCAGGGTGGAAGCGCTTCCCACAGTATGAACACTTGACTTTTTCCTTTCCATGATGCCCTTTTCCTTTGTTCTTCTTTGAGCCAGAAGACTCTTCATGTTGTTGGTTTTCAACTTTAGGCTTAGGAGCTTCGAATTTGGTTTTTGGGTTCTTTTGCTACTTTCCTTTACCCTTCAGATCTTTGGGCCCCGAGACATGGAGGTCTTGATCACAGGAGGATCTGATGATCCCCATTTGGACAAGCTTATCATGTTCACTTATGAAGGCATTGAGTGAAGGCATCTTCCATCCAGGGGTTGTGAGCTTCCCTGCATGGAATGTAGAGATAAACATCGAATAATCAGCTCCAAGTTTGGAGAGTATGGTGAGGATGAGTTGATCATCCTCCTTCTCCACTTTACATTGCTTCAACAGTAAGACAATGTGCTTGAACTTTGTGAAAAAATCATTTAAGGTCTCAAAATTGGAAGGCTGGAGAGACATCAACTCATTCTCAAGCTAGTATACTCACAAATCATCATGTTTTCCATACAAGGTTTCCAATTTGTCCCAGATTTCCTTTGGAGTCTTCAATCCCGAGAGATGGAAAAGAAGATCTCGGGAAACAGAGAGGCATAAGAATCTGAATGCTTCATCTTTCTTGTTCAAGAATCTAGCTTTGTCTGTCACAGAAGCAGGCTCTTCTACAGTTTCCATAGTGACCCTATAGAGTCCTCTGGCACATAGATGGATCTCCATGTCTCCTTTCCATGAATATAAATTGAACAAAGTCAAGAGTTCTACAGAAGAAGCCATCTAAAACTGTTGGAGTGAATGCTTTTCACCTGTTAAAACCTACAAATCACAACAAAAGGGGCACCGTAAGGTCGGACAGCCTATACATTTTAGGCTTTCATCACACCTAGCATAGTTGATCAAGCAAGCTTGACCAACAATTTCCTTACTTGGGGTATTAAGTGGTAAGCCTTGGCTTCTGGTGCAGTGCTGAAATTTTCAGCTTTTGCTCAATTTTTCATGCAAAATCTGTCAAAAACCTTTTTTTTTTAGAGATCTGAGCTTCATCCCGCCGTGAGCTCTGATGCCATATTAATTTGTCACAGTGGTCTAGGAACTGAAAACGCAGTCTCACAAAGAATATAGACAAATGTGCATAAAATTGGAAAAATGGTGCTGCAATGGAAGTAGCAGCTCTGTATAATCAAATGAAAGAATGACGATACGATACAATGATCATGCAAGATGCTACCAAGACAATTTGAATTCCCAAAGAGGTCATTCGAATTGAATGAATGGGTGTAGCTTAACTGACTATAAGCCACAGTGAACACATAAGTTAACCACTAATCAAAACCCTAATTAACTCAACTGAGTCCTAACTGAAGTTGAAGTGCAATAAATGACTGAGTCTAACTAAAGGTAGCTCAGACACACATGTCACTACATGCCAACCAACAAGTGGTAGCACATCAATCACCCCAATGAACCCCAATGAGGTTAACTGAAGTCTAACTGGTCATTAGATGTGGTTGGAGGTGCCCCTGTTGACTCCAGTTCATTAAATATTAATTAAATAATCAATTTAATGAATGGAGGCACCTCCACTGCTCTGTTTAACTGATTGTAACCATCAGTTAGCAATTAAGTGCATTTATGACACTCAAATCACCCCCGGAGTGCTCCAGTTAGCCTCCTTGAATGAAGGAGAAGGCTTAGTTGGCCTCCTTGAATGAAGGAGAAGGCTTAGTTGGCCTCCTTGACTGAATGTAGGCATGGATGTGCTCATGCTAATGTCATATAGTGCTCCTCTGATGTCAATTAAGTCAATAAAACTTAGGATAGTGGTTTAACTAGGCCAAATTGACCAAAATGAGTGTGTATGGTGGTAAATGTCTCCAATATTATATTCTTTCTATCAACATCATAACAAAGTCAGATTCATAAGCTCCAACATAAGTGACTTTTGTAGCATTTTGTGTAGGATTTATATCATTTGGAATTTTGTTATACATATTATTGAATCTTCTGTTAAATCCAGCTGCAGTTTCACCATTCTTTTTCTTTAAAGCTATAAACCCGGAGAGGTAGTATATATTATCTCTCTTCTCTCCCCACTATATTTTGAATGCTAAATGTAAATCATGCCAGGAGTCAATATAATTAATAGGTAAAGTTCTAAACCATTTTCTTGGCTCTCCTTTAAGTGTTTGTACAAACAATAGCATATAGACATCATCATCCTCAATCAGAAGGTTATCAATGAAATTCTGAAAACTATCCATGTGTTCTTCAGGAAAAATGTCCTCTTCTCCATCATGTTTGGGTAATATTTTCAAATATGAATCAAGCATGTCATGCAAATCCACCGGTAGGTTTAATGGACCATATATAGCTACAATCCATAGATTAGCAGCTAGTGGTGGGCCTCCAAGGCCTCTTCTTGCCATATTTGGAGTACAATAGTCGGTTGTATAGGTGGGGTAAATGGAGGTGTCTAAAGTCTAAAAGAACACTAATGAGGGTTTGAAGTTCTAGCTAAGTGAGATAGAATTGCAAAATGTGGCTCAAGAACAGGATTTAGAGGAGTTCTAGGAAAATTGTAAGGTTTCTCTTGAATATTTAAATCATCATATATTTCTTTATTTTCACTTGAAGCAAATATTAAAGGAGAATTTAAAAGTGGAATACCTCCTCCTTTAGGTGACTTCAAGCTCCTCCAATGAGTTCTTAAATATGGAATGTTGAGAAGCTCCTTCGTTTGTGAATTCTTTCTGGTGTGTTGCTTACCAGGATCCAACTTGCTTCAGTAGAGTTGCTAGGTGAATTATTCAACCAATGATGTCTGGTTTTTGCTTCACCATACAAAAAGCATATCTTTACTTTGTCACACATGAGGAAATATTTTCTTTAAATGCGCTCCCCAACAACGACGCCATTTCTCATGTTAGTACCACATTTGTTCTAGGTCGAAAATAGAACAAGACAAGACGTGATAAGGCTCAAACTTTAACAATGTTAGAGCTAAATTGGAGTGTGAATTTGTATTTGAGTCATTATTTAAAATGCTTAGGCTCTTTAATAGTAAATTGTGGATAAATTTAGAATGCAAAGGCAATTTAATAGAGGAATTATGTGGAGTTGGATAGAACAAATGAAAAATGATGATTAGGAAACGATTGAAGTCAAATATTGAACAAAAGGAAGCACTTACGGGTGAATTTCCGAAAGAAAGATAGGATTTGAACGTACTGAGTTGTATTTAACATAATTCAGTAATTATTTACAAATTTGCAAGGGCTAACATGAGATATTTTATTTCAACAGTAAGACATTTCATCAAATAAAAATATACATAACTCTTCCATACATAGAGCAATATGAGATGTATTAAAGATCAAGATAAAACCAAAAGAACTTTGAACTTGTGAGATGATATTTAACATTTAATCGTGAATAGAACATCTAAGATCCTCAATTCATAACAAATGATACTGCACTCATTTTGTTATTATTCTCATGAATCCTCACAAATAGATGAACACATAAGAATAAACAGAGAAAGGACAATCTACAAGTCTCCATTTCATTAATCTCTAGCAAAAAAGCTTTACATATCAATAGTTTACAACCGACTCAACAATAGAAGAAAGAATACTTCTAATTCTCAAATTTCCATCGTTTTGCTCGTATGTTGAGCTTACATTATATAGGGCTCTGAGGTGCCTAAAATCAGTTTATGTATGATATAGAATTCTAATAGAAAGTAATAATTTTCACTATTTACTTTTTACATTGAAAATATTACATTTACATAAACTGTGCTTTAGTTTTTCTTTCAACCTTTGCCTTTGTTTTTTCCTCACACAGGTGACTATTGACCACACATAATTTGCTAAATTGGGTTGATGTGAAGCCGTGAGGAATTCCAAATTGGCTCATCCTTTGCAACATTTCATTGTAGATGGGGTCTCTAGGATGTACTGAACCTCCAAGTGGCATAAATGCCAAAGGTGAAGTTTGTCCCATGTATTGTTGCACTCCTTGCGGTACTTGTGTGAACTACTGAGCTAGAAGAGGAGTTTGTTGCACAGTCTGAGGCTGTTGTGAAGATGATCCAAATGTTTGTTGAGCCGACTAAGGTGGAGGAGGTGGCAAGGCTATTTTATGATACCCGAGTATAAGTTGCCAATCCTTTCCCACTGATATGTTGTTAGCTTTGAGATTCTCTAGTGCCAAATCGACCTTTCAATGTCTTTCATAAGTTAGTAGACCCATCTCCTTGAAAATGCGTTTCATCCTTGTCCAAATATGGAAAGAGGGATTGAGTCTTTCAAAGGCTTGATCACCACTAATTATTCCTTCTAACTCCTTTTGGGATCTGCATTTATCTTCTCTTTTAGCTTGTTCATGTATTCCTCTTTAGAGTAGAATTATGAGTTTCCATCCCATAATAGAGGAAGTCTCAGCTTACTAACTCCATTGAACATGGTCTTGAATGATTTGATATCACCTACTAAGTTGTTTGTATTGTTCTGCATCACCCTGTACAATGTTTGTTTCAAAATAATCATTTTAGCAATCTTGATTACCTGAGTCCTGTTAGTTAGTTGTAATTCTTCCAACTACTTGTTGGTTTTATTATTTTAGGTAATCAATGGTTTGTCTCACCTCGATGGGATTGTCTCCCAATGTAGCAACTACCAACTTCATTTCATTCATGGCTAACTGTTAGAAAACAGGACCGCAAAGCAATAACAATTATATAGTTAAATCATTAAACAAGATGCAAAACACATTACAAGAGAGACACAGATATAACATGGTTCACCCCAAAGATGGGCTACGTCAACATAGAAATTGTCAGTCCTTTATATTATACCGTCCAGCAAGATGAAGGGATACAACCTGCAGTAAAACCGTTGCACTTCCTCTTCATGCTCTTACAGACTCTCTCACACAATAATAGAGATTTTTTACAATGCTACAATAAAATATGCAGCCATATTACAATGCTTTCTTTTATACGGGTAATACCATGGGAAAATACTATGGGTTACCCAATACCATGGGTCCGCAAAACTGTTGTCAAACACACATCCCAAAAATTTCCTTCGAGGGCTTCGCCCCCAAACCCCAGTCGGGGGGATGGGCCCCCACGAACCCTCGCACCCCCCGACTGGGACGAGTGTACAATAAACCTGGGGTACAAACACAACTACTTAATAATATCTCTGGAAGATCAGGCTCCACAACCAACACTAACTTGTATGTAACCATCTCAATAGTCATCAAGATCCATAAGCAACACTAACATATATGTAACCATCTCAGCAGTCATTAGGCTCCAAAACCAACACTAACTTGTATGTAACCATCTCAACAGTCATCGACTCCATGAAATCCCATTTTTCATTGAATATTTGGGTTATTATGTCCCATATTTCTTGTGTGGTTCTCCTCAACAACTCTTCCCCTTGGGAATCTATCTTTAATTATGTCACCCAAAATTTTAAATCATCAACTTCTCTTTTTAGGTTAGTGATGTCATCTTCCTTCTTACTTACATCATGCTCCAGCTCTACCATTCTATTGTTCTTCTAGGTAACATCATCTTATAGACCCTTTGTTTTAGTCTTAACATCCTCTTCAATTTTGGTTGGTTCAATTGTGGTCTAGTCTTCATCCATAACATCTACATCAACCACTTCAACGAATGGTGATTGGATGACAATATCTTGAACATTCTGTTATGCTAATGTTTGAACATTTGCTTTTTCTACAACCTCTGAAACTATTGTGCATGGAGGCACACTCTAATCTCTGCTAGATTTCTAGAATTCAAAAGTAGTTATCTGTGAGGTTAACTCATTTATCTTCTTATCTCTTTCTTCCACCTCAACTCTGTATTTTACCATAGTAGTTAATACTTATTCTTTTTCTCTCTCCACTTGGTGGATTTCAACTGTTTGCACTAAGTGTACATTTGGTATCTTCAGTGGGATTTTCAAATTTTTAATTTCATTATTTTTCTTCACTAGCCATGACTTGAATTGAGAGCCATCATCTAGTTTTGAACTTAAATCCGCTATCTTCTCTTCAAGCTATTTAATGGTTACCTGCTTGGCTTTGGTTGTCCACTTTTATGCTTTTAGGAGGTCTCCCACTTTGTTTATGGATTCTCTTATCCTTTTCTCTATCTTGGTAGCTTTCACTACCTCTTCACATATCATATCACTGGCATGTTTGAAGAAATCCACTTTGTCTAGTTTGCTAAACAAGGACCAATTTAATACATGTTTCTAGGCCATGTAATATCTCAAACTAGTGACTCTTGGAATCAAAGGATCTATCACTGAATACCTGAAGGTGTCATCCACACTATCTACCACTGTCAACAGCCTCTTCTGAGCAGGCATATCATGCAACGTGTCTTCATTTACATTCTATATATTCTCTTTTCTGATTTTCCTGTAAATAGCCTGCAGGTCTATTTGCACCAATATAGGTCCTGTTGGAGTGATGGCCTTTGATTTTTGAGGCACTATGTCATGTCCCCTTCCATCTACATCAACACATAAGGGAGGAACGCGACTTCACTGCTCGCTCTAATACCACAATGTCCATGTACCCAAGTTCCCACACACCTGACTGATATGCATAATAATTTAAAACTTATCATTTCTTTCTCTTTAAACATAGTCATGGGTCATGCTCATCCCTTAACATTCATGCTTAAGCATAAACTCCAATGTAATAGTCGTTCTACCATCAATAGATCCATTTTGTAATTGAAAAAGTCATTTCCGCACTGAAACAAACTTTTTCGACTTCCACCTTCTGGCTTCCGATTTCTGACTTTGGATAGCAGGAATCCTGAAATACTGTGTGCTCGCTTGTCACATATTTTCTTTTCGCCTTCCAATTTCCAATTTCAGGTAGTGGAAATCCTGAAATGCGATGCGCTTGCTTGTCACCTCTCCACTTTCCAACTCCCGACATTCCAAATTCCAACTTTCGACTTCGAAAATCCTGTGATACGATACCCTTAATCATTAGCTTTCCAACATCTGGCCTTTCACTTTCCGTGGACCGACTTCAGGATGTGGAAATCCACGAAATGACTACTTTATCTTTTGGTTTCCCGCTTTTCGATTCTCGACTTTTCGCTTTCCACGGGCCGACACCGGGGTGCAGAAAACCAACTTTTTCCTTAACCTTTTTATGTTTTGCCGACTTCTACCTTCCGACGTCCACCTTCCTCGGTGGGATCGGGTTGCAGAAATCTACACTTTACATTGTATTTTTCCCCCATTTTCCTCCTTCTCACTTTTGACTTCTGACTTTCTGCAGGCGGATTTTGGAGGGTGAAAAAACACATTTTTCCTTAAGATAACTGCATTTCTGACTCTTTGGTCAGGTATCCAACCTCCATGATCATAAACAAAATGTAGTGGAAAATACAAGGCATATACAGATGCAAAATGCAGGGACATTTAACAACAATAATTCTACTTAAATCTTTAATAAGCATTCAACATAATCAGTACATTCATAAGCAAATACATTGCAGAAATAATACAACAGAGAATATTTATCTTGAAGATGAAGTTGTCCCGCAACTAGCTATGTTGCTGCAACATAACACCCAGCCATAGGCCAGTTGTGTTCATCAATCTCTCAACACAACAGCCACCCCTAAGCTGGGCATGATTTCCACAAAGAACTAGGGAACAATCAACTCACACATAGCCAGAACATATCAAACACAGTCAAACCAACCTACAATTGGGTTTATTAGAGTTTCCAGCTAAGCCAATATACAATTAGGTTTATCAGGCTGCAAGAAAACAAGCCAAAACATTATTGGTTTATTAGGATACTCAGCCAATCTAGCTAACAGTTGGGTTTATTATACTGCAGGCAGACAATCCAACATTTACATTGACAGCCATCCAAGCCAACTAACAGATGGGTTTATCGGGCTACTCATCAATGTTGGGTTTATCAAGCTACTCAGCCAAGCCAGCTAACAATTGGGTTTATTAGGTTGTCCAGCCAAGGATCACAAATGGCCAAATGCACATCAAGACATAGCTAAGCCAACACATCATTGGGTTTATCAGGCTGCTCAGCCAAGCCAACATACCATTGGGTTTACCAGGTTACCCAGCCAAGCCAATATACCATTGGGTTTATCAGGATGTCAGCAAAGCCAATATAGGTTTAGGTTTATCAGGATTCTAAGGACATGGAAAGTTATAATGGATAAGCTAGTGGCTCATTCACTGAGCTAGGGAAACCTCCAAAAGATCTATCTGGCCTAGCATCCACAATACCTACACAACCAACACAAAGGAGTATCCCTTTCTCTGCTACATAGTCCCTCGATCTATACCTTCCCTTCTAGTACTCTTCAGGATGTCAATAGAAGATTCACCAGCCCCTATTATATTTTTGTGAGGTTCCTCTCTTCACTAGGTTTATCAAGCCAATTCAATGTCTCTTCCACTCCTAAGTCTTGCACGGGTTCAGACCCAAACCACGGCATACATAACAACAAACCACAAGGAGACACTGAAACACAGGGATCAACTCTGTAACACAGACAACCAAAGTTCCATACCACTCTGCAACACAGGAGAAACAAGGTATCACTTGTACACAAGAGCCTAGGGTTTCATACCACTCTGTAACACAGAAAAACACTGCTGAACAACTCGCCCCACAACTCAGGATAGTGATAACATAATAAATCCAAAATGGAATGGAAGAATGACAAAAAAACATTATGGTCGACTATGGAAATGACGGACTGGGAATGCATTCACGTGATTACTTGCTTCAAAAGCAAGAATGCAGCTTCCCCCAGGATGCAAGTTGGATCATTCATGAAACTCACTGCCATGGCTCGTTCTACCCAAGGCATTAACAGCCTCAACCAACTTCTGGAAGAATTTAATGATTGGGTGCAGAGGATAAAAAGGTAGCTGAGGGTTTACGAGTTCTCCCATCGACATCTGGCCTCACCCTATGGATCAAGGTTTTGACCAAATCCCGTCCCTATTCCTTGTGAAATCATGCCCCCATCTCTTACATTCAAGTGCATAGCTAGTTGTGGTATTTTATTAAATTGCATATTTACATGATATATCAACATATATTGTGCCTGACCTAGCACTATAACCCTCAGCATTGATCTTGATCGCTGATACACAAAACACCAAACCAATGGGAGGGCCTTTTCCTTGAGCTCCTTGCCATGATTTAATACAATACTTATATCATGTACAATTTTAATACCATGGGGTCAAAACCGGGGTATTACATTCCCCTCCCCCTTACATTAGCACTGTCCTCAATGCTCTGCAAAATTGAACAAAAATGGATGTGCAGTGCTCTGCGAAATTGAACAAAATGGACGTGCCAATCACATGGCATCCTCCAAATCCCATGTAGACTCATCAGGACCGTACTTCTTCCACTGCACCTTTACATGTCCAATGGCTTGATTTTGGAGCACTGTGGCCTTCTTATCAAGGATGCACAATGTCTCGGTTTGGAACTCTCCCTATGGTTCCACCTAAATCACATCCCAATTTATCACATAGTTAGGATCATGTACATATTTCTTAAGCAAAGAAACATGAAAAACATTTTGATCTCTAGTGCTAGCAGGAAATGCAAGTTTATATGCAACTGGCCCTATTATTTCTAGCACTTCAAAAGGCCCACAATATCTAGGTGACAGCTTGGCACAACTTTCAAGCTTCAAGGAGCTCTTCCTTGGCCTCAATTTGAGATAAACATGATCCCCAACACTAAACTCCCTGTGCACTCTATGCTTATCTGCGTAGCTTTTCTGTCTATATTGGGTTGCCTTCAGGTTCGGCCTGATCTTTGCAACCTCTTGCTCCATTTCTTTAAGCAATTATGGACCAAGCAAAATCCTATTCACTGGGTTATCCCAAGTCACGGGTGTCCTACACCTTCTCCCATACAGAGCTTCATATGGACTCAGTCCCAGTGATGCTTGTTGTCCATTATTATATGCAAATTCTACCAAGTGTAAATAATCCTCCCACTTGGTTGGTTTGTCCATTACATACATGCGAAGCATGTCTTCAAGCACTTGATTCACTCTCTCTATTTGTCCACCAGTATGAGGATGGTAGGCGGTGCTAAAGTTCATCTTTGTACCCAAATCTGCAAACAGACCCTTCCAAAAATTGGAAGTAAACTTGATATCCCTGTTAGAAATTATTGTCTTAGGAAATCCATGCAATATGAAAATCTCTTTCATGAAAATATTTGCAATGGCATCAACCTTATACGTGGAATTTGACTGGTATAAAATGTGACGCCTTTGTCAACTTGTCCACCATAACCGTGATGGAATCATGATGTCTCATAGTCATTGGCAATCCTGTAATAAAATCCATGGAAATAACTTCCCATTTCCATTCTGAAACTAGAAAAGGTTGCAATAAACCCACTGGGTGTTGATTCTCAATCTTTACCTGCTAACATTTCATGCACTTAGAAATATACTCAGCAATGTCCTTTTTCATTCATGGCCAAAAATACCGCTTATTGGCTCTAGCAATTGTTTTTTGATATCCTGGGTGACTAGAATATGGAGCTTGATGGATCTCATCCATAACAATTCTCCTCAAGTATGCTACATTTGGAATATAAATTATGTTATTATAGGTAAGAAGTTCATCTTCTTCCAATTTATATCTCTCATACTTCCTTTCAAGGCTTTGCTGCTGCAACTTGTCCTTTATCTACAAGCAAATTTCATCCCCATCAGTATGATTAATAATCTGTTGTCTCAAATCTTGCGGGAAAATACTAAGAGATGCCACACGCATTTCATGCACCTTCCTGTTGATTGCATTAACCACCTTATTTTATTTTCCTTTTATGTGTTTGATTTCAAAATCAAACTCATACAAAAACTCCATCCATCTATCTTGCATAGTATTTAACGTTGGCTGATCAAACAAGTATTTTAGACCACAATGGTGTGTCCTTAGCTCAAATTTCCTTCCCATTAAGTAATGCCTCCACATCTTGAGAGCATGTACTATGGATGCGAGTTCTAAATCATGAGTATCATAGTTCTTCTCATGATCCTTCAACTTTCTTGATTCATAGCATACAACGTGGTTGTCTTGCATAAGAACTCCTCCAAGTCCTTGATTACATGTATCATTGCACACCACAAAGTCTTATTGTAACAGTCAAGCTTAAATATGTGTGCTTCTAACCAGTCCATTCCGGTGAGAATATCATAGGAACCAAGTGGTAGAACATTCAAGTCTACATAAGTGACTTACCCATCCATGACTAATGGACATATTTCTACCACTTCACTAACTTTCCTCTTGGTTCATGTGGCTAGTCGAACTAACCATGATTTGCTATGCTTTAACTTCTTAAAAGCACACAACTCAACATTTCTAGGAGTAATATAATTGTGGGTAGATCTAGGTTCAATCAAAATAGAAAGAGATTGCTCAACAATCTTACCTTCAACTTCAACCACCGTTGATTGGTGATCTTCCTAGCGGTCCTCCAGTGCTACATAAATTCTACTGACGGTCCTTGCTACTTGACCCACCATTTCAACTCCTTGGATGTTGTGAGCGTTCCTTACATACCCATTCTCATGCGGACAGTTCCTACGCATATGGTTTCCTCCACATCCCCAACATTGGAGTGGTTCTCTTGGATCCTTTGGATCTCTCGGCTTGTCTCCCATCACTCTAGCTAGTTTAGTCACGGTTTGTGATGGATGCCTTTGTTGATTTCGGAAGTGAGAGGTTTTGAAACCTTTCTTCCTTTGGTCAAACTTCTCATTCTTCTTGTCCTTCCATGATTTATGGGAATCATGTTTGATTTTGTTTTGATCGTAGCAATAATCGGCCTTCCTTATAGCCTCTTCTAGAGTTTGAGGTTCATCAAACTCAATCCTGTCTTGATATGACTGAGGTAGCCCACTCAGAAAAAGCTAAATTTTCACTTTATCATCCCTGATGTATTTGACATGCCTCAACAACTCCAAGAATTTGTTTGCATATTCTTCCATGGTCAGTTGTCCCAATCTGAGCTCATGGAACTCTTTAATCTTATCATCATAGTACATATCAGAGAGGTACTTCTGCTTGAAATATTTCTTGAACTGTTTCCACACAATCTTTCTATCATTAATCTTCTTTACTTTCCTAAGGTGCTCCCACCATATGGATTCTCTTCCATTCAGATTGAATATGGATATCCTTGCCTTCATATTTCTCGAGTAGTCTTGGACTTGGGAAACAAATTCATCCCAAGAAGCCAAGCTTCAGCTTCTTGACCAGATTTTACCTCACCATTAAAGGTAGGAGGCCTTACCTTCATAAATTCATCAAGTGAATTGTTCCGGTAACGCCTCTTTCTCTTATTCCTGTGAGAAGAAGACCTTGAACCCCCAGTGGATCCTTCAGAGTCAGATGATCCAGTGGAATACCTTTTTCTTCTTCTAGAACTACCCCTACTTCCTTCCAGATTTACTTCCCAATGCCCAGAGTTCATCTACCTTTGGATGTGTATAAAACTCTGCAGCATGGCTACGTTCAATTGATTCTGCTATTCCTAAGCTCTAATCATTATTTCATTGTCTTCTCTGCAACTTTGCAATCCCACCCTTAGCTTCTCATGGTGGCTACAATATCTAGGGGAGTCTGTTGATATATTCTTCCATTGGATTATTTTTCAACATTTCCAACTCGAATGTTTTCCCCCATGGAATCTACCTCGGTCTAATAGGGATCCTATGCATCATTCATGCTGTTGATTCTCACGGCCGAGCCAAAACCAACTTTTCCAACTGCACTATGACTCTGCAAAATGTGTTAGTAAACACCATTGTTAGGTGTGTGACAATCTCAAAATTTAAAATCCACTTATCGACTATTCACTCCAGTTTTCTCTCTGCAAAAATACTCAACTTAGACCATTTAGGCCCAATGTTGTAACCAATAGCTCTGAGAACTATTTACTTGGCACATATAGGCCTAATGTTGTAACCAATAGCTCGGATACCACATTGTCATGTCCCCTCCCCTCTACATGAGCACATAAGGGAGGAATGCGACTTCACTGCTCGCTCTGATACCATGATGTCCATGTACCTAAGTACCTATTCACCTAACTGATATGCATAATAATTTAAAACTTATTATTTACCTCTCTTTAAACACAATCATGGGTCATGTTCATCCTTTAACATTCATGCTTAACCATAAACACCACTATAACAATCGTTCTACCATCAACAAATCCATTATGTAACCAGAAAAGTCGTTTCCACATTGAAACAAACTTTTCCAACTTCCACCTTCTGGCTTCTAATTTTCGACTTCGAATAGCGGGAATCCTGAAATGTCGTGTGCTTGTTTGTCACTTCTCCACTTTCTGACTTCCGACTTTCCGACTTCAGGTAGTAGAAATCCTAAAATGTGGCACGCTCGCTAGTCACTTCTCTGCTTTTTGACTTTCGAATTTTTGACTTTGGACTTCGAACTTCAGAAATCCTGTGATACGATAGCCTTAATGGTTCACTTTCCAATTTTCAACTTTCAGCCTTCTGCTTTCCTCAGGCTGACTTTGGGATGCAGAGATCCACTAAATGACTACTTTATCTTTCAGTTTCTTGCTTTCTGACTTCCAGCTTTCTGCAGGCCGATACCGGGGTGCAGAAAACCTACTTTTGCCTTAACCTTTTTATGTTCTATCGACTTCCGCCTTCTGCAACGGGCTCGGGGTGTGGAAATCTACACTTTACCTTGTCTTTTTTCCCCATTTTCCTCCTTTCGAATTTCCGCAGGCAAAATACGGAGGGCAAAAAAACACATTTTTTCTGAAGATAACAACATTTCTGACTCTTTGGCCAGGTATCCAACCTCCATGATCATAAACAAAATGTAGTGGAAAATACAAGGCATATACAGATTCAAAATGCATGGACATTTAACAACAATAACTCTACTTAAATATTTAAAAAAGCTTCAACATAATCAGTAGATTCATAAGCAAATACATTGTCCTGCAACTAGCTAAGTCACTGCAATGTTCCACTCAACCATAGGCCAGTTGTGTTCATCAATCTCTCAACACAACTACCACCCCTGAGCTGGGCATGATTTCCACAAGGAACTATGGAACAACAGGCTCACACATAGCCAGAACATATCAAACACAATTACCTACAATTGGATTTATCAGACTGTCCAGCCAAGCCAGTACACAATTGGGTTTATTAGGATGCAAGAAAACAAGCCAATACACTGCTAGCTTTATCAAGATACTCATCCAAGAAAGCTAACAGTTGGTTTTATCAGACTGCAGGTCATCAAGTCAACATTCACATTGAGGACTATCCAAGCCAACTAACAGATGGGTTTATTAGGCTATTTAGCGAATCCATCTCACTGTTGGGTTTATCAGGCTACTTAGCCAAGCCAGCTAATAGTTGGGTTTATCATTTTGTCCGGCCAAGGATCACACATGGCCAAATGTACATCAAGACACAACCAAACCAACACATTGTTGGGTTTATCAGGTTGCTTAGCCAAGCCAATATACAATTGGGTTTATCAAGATGCCCAGACAAGCCAGTATACCATTGGGTTTATTAGGCTGTCAGCCAAGCCAATCTATGTTTGGGTTTATTAGGCTTCTAAGGTAGTGGAAAGGTATAATGGCTAAGCTAGTGGCTCATTCACAGAGCTAGGGACACCTCCACAAGATCTATCTGGCCTGACATCCACAATACCTACACACCCAACACAAGGAAGTAACCCCTTCTCTACTACACAGTCCCTCGAGATATACCTTCCCTTTGAGTGCTCTTCAGGATGTGCATAGAAAATTCACTAGCCACTCTTATATTTTTGTGAGGTTCCTCTCTTCACTTAGATTAACAAGCCAATTCAACATCTCTTCCACTCCTAAGTCTTACATGAGTTCAGGCCCAAACCACGGTACACATAACAACAAACCACAAGGAGAAGCAACAACACAGGGCTCCACTTTGTAACACAGAAAACCAAAGTTCCATACCACTATGTAACACATGACAAATAAGGTTTCACTTGTACACAAGAGACCAGGGTTCCATACCACTCTGTAACGCAGAAAAACACTGCTAAACCACTCGCCCCGTGACTCGGGATAGTGAATAACACAATGAATCCAAAATGGAATGGAAGAATGACCAAAAATGTTTTGGGTGACTCCAAAAATGACAGACTAGGCACACATTCACATGATTACTTGCTTCAGAAACAAGAATGCGGCTCCCCCCATGCTACAGGTTTCCTCATATTGCAGGCTGGCTCAGTCATGAAACCAACTACCATGCCTTGCTCTGCCCAAGGTATTAACTACCTCAACCAAATTCTGGAAGAATTTAATGATTGAGTGCAGAGGATAAAAAGGTAGCTAAGGGTTTACGGGTTCTCCCATCGACATATGGCCTCACCCATTAGCTTAGGAGTTTGACCAATTCCCCTACCTATTCGTTCCTAAATCTTGCCCCCATCTCTTACGTTGCAGTGCATATCTAGTTGTGGTGTTTTATTAAATTGCATATTTACATCATATCTCAAAATATATTGTGCCTGACTTAGCACTATAACCATCAGCATCGATCTTGATTGCCGATACACAAAACACCAAATCAATGGCAGGGCATTGGCCTTGAGCTCCTTGCCATGATTTAATACAATAGTTAAATCATGTACAATTTTAATACCATGGGGTCGAAACCGGGGAATTACATTCCCCTCCCCCTTACATTAGCATTATCCTCAATGCTCTGCAAAATTGAACAAAAATGGATGTGCCTATCGCATGGTGTCCTCCAACTCCCATGTAGCCTCATCAGGACCGTAGTGCTTCCACTGCACCTTTACATGTCCAATGGCTTGATTTTGAAGCACTGTGACCTTCTTGTCAAGGATGCACAATGGCTTAGTTTGGAACTCTCCCTTGGGATCCACCTGATTCACATCCCAATTTATCACATGGTTAGGATCATGTACATATTTCTTAATAAAAGAAACATGAAAAACATTATGATCTCTAGTGCTAGCAGGAAATGCAAGTCTATATTCAACTGGCCCTATTCTTTCAAGCACTTCAAAAGTCCAACAATATCTAGGTGACAACTTGGCACAACTTCCAAGATTCAAGGAACTCTTCCTTGGCCTCACTCTAAGATAAACATGATCCCCAACACTGAACTCCTTATGCACTCTATGCTTATCTGCATAGATTTTCTGTCTATCTTGGGCTGCCCTCAGGTTCTGCCTGATCTTTGCAACCTCTTGCTCCATTTCTTTAAGCAATTATGAACCAAGCACAATCATGTTCTCTGGGTTATCCCAAGTCACAAGTGTCCTGCACCTTCTCCCATACGGAGCTTCATATGGACTCATTCCCAATGATGCTTGTTGTCCATTATTATATGCAAATTATACCGAGTGTAAATAATCTTCCCACTTGATTGGTTTGTCCATTACATACATGTGAAGCATGTCTTCAAGCACCTGATTCAGTCTCTCTGTTTTTCCATCAGTATGAGGATGGTAGGTGGTGCTAAAGTTCATCTTTGTACCCAAATATGCAAACAGGCCCTTCCAAAAATTGGAAGTAAACTTGCTATGCCTATCAGAAATTATTGCCTTGGGGCAATCCATGCAATCTGAAAATCTCTTTCATGAAAATCTTTGTAATGGCATAAGCCTTATACGTGGACTTGACTGGTATAAAATGTGATCCCTTTGTTAACTTGTCCACCACAACCATGATGGAATCATGTCGTCTCATAGTCATTGGCAATCCTGTGATAAAATCCATGGAAATAACTTCCCATTTCCATTAAGGAATTGGTAAAGGTTGCAATAAACCCTTTGGGTGTTGATGTTCAACCTTCACATATTGACATTTCATGCACTTAGAAATATACTCAGCAATGTCCTTTTTCATTCCTGGCCAAAAATACTACTTTCTAGTTGTAGCAATTGTTTTCTGATATCTTGGGTGACCAGAATATGGAGCTTTATGGATCTCATCCATAACAATTCTCCTCAAGTCTACTACATTTGGAATATAATTTTTTTTCTTATAGGTAAGAAGTTCATCTTATTCCAATTTATATCCCTCATACTTTCTTTCAAGGATTTGCTGCTGCAACTTGTCCCTTATATGCACGTAAATTTCATCCTCAGTAGTATGATTAATAATCTGGTTGGAAAATACTAAGAGATGCCACATGCATTTCATGCACCTTCCTACTAAGTGCATCAACCACCTTATTTTATTTTCCTTTTATGTGTTTGATTTCAAAATCAAATTGACACAAAAACTCCAGCCATCTAACTTGCCTAGCATTTAAAGTTGGTTGATCAAACAAGTATTTCAGACCACAATGGTCTGTCCTTAGCTCAAATTTCCTTCCCATTAAGTAATTCATCCACATCTTGAGATCATGTACTGTGGCTGTGAGTTCTAAATCATGAAGATCATAGTTCTTCTCATGATCCTTCAACTTTCTTGACTCATAGCATACAACGTGGTTGTCTTGCATAAGAACTCCTCCAAGTCCTTGATTACATGCATCGGTACACACCACAAAGTCTTATTGTAACAATCAAGCTTAACTCTGTGTGCTTCTAACCAGTCCATTCCAATGAGAATATCATAGGAGCCAAGTGGTAGAACATTCAAGTCTGCATAAGTGACTAACCCATCCATGACTAATGGACATCTTTATACCACTTCACTAACTTTTCTCTTTTCTCTTGGTTCTAGTGGCTAGTTGAACTAACCATGATTTTTTATGCTTTAACTTCTTAAAAGCACAAATCTCAACAATTTTAGGAGTAATATAGCTATGAGTAGATCTAGGGTCAATCAAAACATAAGCATATTACTCAGTAATCTTACCTTCAACTTCAACCACTGTTGACTAGTGATCTTCTTGGCAGTCCTCCAGTTAAGCATAAATTCTAGGGACGGTCCTTGCTACTTGACCCACCGTTTCAGCTCCTTGGATGTTGTGAGCTTGCCTTACATACCCATTCTCATGCGGACAGTTCCTACACATATGGTTTCCTCCACATCCCCAACATTGGAGTGGTTCTTTTGGATCCTTTGGATCTCTTGGCTTGTCTCCCATCACTCTAGTTGGCTTAGTCACGGCTTGTGATGGCTGCCTTTGCTGATTTCGGAAGTGAGAGGGTTTGAAACCTTTCTTCCTTTGGTCAAAATTCTCATTCTTCTGGTCCTTCCATGCTTTTTGGTAATCAGATTTGCTTTTGTTTGAATCGTAGCAATACTTGACCTTCCTTATAACCTCTTCTAGAGTTCGAGGTTCATCAAACTCAATCCCGTGTTTATATGACTAAGGTATCCCACTCAAAAAATGTTGAATTTTCACTTTATCATCCCTGATGTATCTAACATACCTCAACAACTCCAAGAATTTGTTTGCATATTCTTCCATGGTCAAATGTCCCAATCTCAGCTCATGGAACTCTTTGATCTTATCATCATAGTACCTATCAGAGAGGTACTTCTGCTTGAAATATTTATTGAATTGTTTCTACACAATCTTTCTGTCATTGATCTTCTCTACTTTCCTGAGGTGATCCCACCATATATATGCTCTTCCATTCATATTGAAGATTGCTACCCTTTCCTGCATATTTCTTGAGTAGTCTTGGACTTGGAAATAATTTTTCATCCCAAGTAGCCAAGCTTCAGCTTCTTGACTAGATTTTACCTCACCATTAAAGGTAGGAGGCCTTTCCTTCTTAAATTCATCATGTGAACTGTTCTGGTAACACCTCTTTCTCTTATTCCTATGAGAAGAAGAGCTTGAACCCCCAGTGGATCTTTCAGAGTCAGATGATCCACTAGAAGACCTTTTTCTTCTTCTGGCACTGCCCCTACTTCCTTTCAGATTTACTACCCGATGCCAAGATTTCATTTGCCTTTGGATGTCTGTCAAACTCTGCAGCATGGCTGTGTTCAGTTGATTCTGCTCTTCCTGAGCTCTAATCATTTTTTCATTGTCTTCTCTGCAACTTTGCAATACCACCCTTAGGATTCCCATGGTGGCTGCAATATCTAGGGGAGTCTCTTGATATCTTCTTCCATCGGATTTTGTTTCAGCATTTCAAACTTGAATGTTTTCCCCCATGGCGTCTACCTCAAGGTCATAGGGATCCTATGCATCATTCATGCTGTTGATTCTCATGGCCGAGCTAAAACCAACTTTTCCAACTACACCATGACTCTACAAAATGTGTTAGTAAACACCATTGTTAGCTGTGTGACAATCTCAGAATTTAAAAACCACTTATCAACTGTTCACTGCAGTTTTCTCTCCGCAAAAATATTCAACTTAGCCCATTTAGGCCCAATGTTGTAACCAATAGCTCTAAGAACTATTCACTTGGCCCATTTAGGCCCAATGTTGTAACCAATAGCTCTGATAACTATTCACTTGGCCCATCTAGGCCCAATGTTGTAACCAATAGCTCTGATACCAAATTGTCACATCCCCTTCCCTCTACATCAACACATAAGGGAGGAACGTGACTTCGTTGCTCGCTCTGATACCACGATGTCCATGTACCCAAGTTCCCATACACCTAACTAATATGCATAATAATTTAAAACTTATTATTTCTTTCTCTTTAAACACGCCATGTTCATTCTTTTACATCCATGCTTAAGCATAAACACTACTGTAATAGTTGTTTTGCCATCTACAGATCCATTCTGTAACCAGAAAATTTGTTTCCACACTGAAATAGACTTTTCCGACTTCCACCTTTCGGCTTCTGATTTTCGACTTCGGATAGCGGGAATCCTGAAATGTGGTGTGCTCGCTTGTCACTTCTATGCTTTCCGACTTCCAATTTCCGACTTTAGGTAGCGGAAATCCTGAAATGCGATGCACTCTCTTGTCACTTCTTCGCTTTTCAACTTCCAACTTCGGAAATCTCGTTATAAGATACCCTTAATCATTCACTTTTCGCTTTTTGACTTCTGGCCTTCCACTTTCTGTAGGCCGAATTTGGGATGTGGAAATCCACGAAATGACTACTTTATCTTTCGGTTTTCCACTTTCCAACTTTCGACTCTCTGTTTTCCACGAGCGGATACCGGGGTGTGGAAAACCAACTTTTTCCTTAAGCTTTTTCTATTCTGTTGACTTCCTCCTTCTGCAGTGGGCTCGGGGCGCAAAAATATACAATTTACTTTGTCTTTTTCCCCCATTTTCCTCCTTCCTCCTTTCGACTTCCGAATTTCTGCAGGTGGATTCCGGAGGGCGGAAAAACACATTTTTCCTTAAGATAACCACATTTTTGACTCTTTGTCTAGGCATCCAACCTCCATGATAATAAACAAAATGCAGTGGAAAATACAAGGCATATACATATGCAAAATGCAAGGACATTTAACAACAATAACTCTTCTTAAATCTTTAATAAGCATTCAACATAATCAGTACATCCATAAGCAAATACATTGCAAAAGTAATACAACAGAGAATACTTATCTTGAAGATGAAGTTGTCCCGCAACTAGATATGTCACTGCAACGTTCCACCCAACCATAGGCCAATTATGTTCATCAATCTATCAACACAACTGCCACCCCTAAGTTGGGAATGATTTCCACAAGTAACTAGGGAGCATTGGGATCACACATAGCCATAACATATCAAACACGGTCAATCCAACCTACAGTTGGGTTTATCATACTATCCATCCAAGCCAATACACAATTGTGTTTATTAGGCTGTAAGCAAACAAGCCAATACACTATTGGGTTCATCAGGCTACTCAACCAAGCTAGCTAACAATTGGGTTTATCATACTACAAGCAGTCAAGCCAACATTCACATTGAGGACCAACCAAGCCAACTAACAGATGGGTTTATCAGGCTACTTAGCCAAGCCATCTCAATGTTGGGTTTATCAGGCTACTCAACTAAGCTAGCTAACAATTTGGTTTATCAAGCTATCTAGCCAAGGATCACACATGCCAAACTCACATCAAGACACAACCAAGCAAACACACCTTTGGGTTTATCAGGCTACTTAGCCAAGCTAATATACCATTGGGTTTACCAGGCTTCCCAACCAAGCCAATATACCATTGGGTTCATCGGGTTGTCAGCCAAGCCAATCTATGTTTGGGTTTATCAGGATGCTAAGGCAGTGGAAAGGTAGAATGACTAAGCTAATGGCTCATTCACAGAGCTAGGACACCTCCACAAGATCTATCTGGCCTGACATCCACAATACCTACACACCCAACACAAGGAAGTGTCCCCTTATCTGATACACAGTCCCTTGGGCTATACCTTCCCTTCCAGTGCTCTTCAGGATGTGCATAGAAGATTCACCAGCCACTTTTATCTTTTTGTGAGGTTCCTCTCTTCACTAGGTTTATCAAGCCAATTCAACGTCTCTTCCACTCCTAAGTCTTGCATACAGTTCAGACCCAAACCAGGGCATACATAACAACAAACCACAAGGAGACACAACAACACAGGGCTCCACTCTCTAACATAGACAACCAAAGTTCCATACCAGTCTGTAACACAGGAGAAACAAGGTTTCACTTATAAACAAGAGACCAGGGTTCCATACCACTCTGTAACACATAAAAACAATGTTGAACCACTCACCCCGTGACTTAGGATAGTGAATAACATAATGAATCCAAAATGGAATGGAAGAATGACCAAAAATGTTCTGGGCGACTCCAGAAATGACGAACTAGGCACACATTCAGGTGATTACTTGCTTCAGAAGCAAGAATGTGGCTTCCCCCAGGCTGCAGGCTGGCTCAGTCACAAAACTAACTATCATGCCTCGCTCTGCCCAAGGCATTAACTGCCTCAACCAACTTCTGGAAGAATTTAATGATTGAGTGCAAATCCCCTCCCTATTCCTTGTGAAATCATGCCACCATCTCTTATGTTGCAGTGCATAGCTTGTTGTGGTATTTTATTAAATTGCATATTTACATGATATCTCAAAATATACTGTGTTTGACTTAGCACTATAACCATCGGCGTCAATCTTGATCACCGATACACAAAACACCAAATCAATGGTAGGGCATTAGCCTTGAGCTCCTTGCCATGATTTAATATACTATTTACATCATGTACAATTTTAATACCATGGGGTCAAAACCAGGGTATTACACATTATATATTCCTAGGATGGATAGGGCATGGATATAGTGGTGGCCTTACTTGGAGTGTTGTTGGTTTATTTATCTCACCAACTTATTTGGACACTTCATCCTCAATTTCTTTTATGTCTAATGCTTTGGCTTCTTCAACTGGATCAATTCTTTCCCTATTGGCTCGAGGAGTTTGTTCTTCTTGATCAATTTCCATGTCTTCTGCTCCTCTCTTTTGTCTTGTTTCTTGTTCAGACTCGCTTGATACTGCTGCATCTTTTAAAATATTCGCAACCTCCTCCCAGTTGTCGTTATTTGCAATGCTTACCATATTTAGTCTATAAGTAGGTTCATATGCTAACTTTTTATTGTCTAGCCTCTGCTTTGATATCAATTTGTAGGGGTCATAGGCCAATGCTTCAACTTTCTCAAAGTTTAGTTGCTATAGAAATATTTCCATATAGTGCACTGCACTTAGAGATTTGATTTGAAAGATACCTACATCTTATGAAATGATTTGTGTTGCTTGAATCATCCAAAGTGTAATTCATCTGAGAAAACTCTATGCCTGACCTATTCCATGACCATAACTCTGACTGTTAGGAATGTAGGCAATTTGTAAGGTCTTTCTTCAAAACCATAAACTCTTATTATTGTATGATCTTAAAAAAATAAACCAGTCCCCAACTCTAGTTTATGGGATGAATTATAACCATTACCTACATTCTCTAGGCATTCTTAGCACATTTATTCCATGAATAACATGGTATGCAATTCTCATGAGTTTGTCAATGAACTTTGTAAAGTTAGAATTGCTTGATTTCCTAACAAATATAGGATTCCACTCATATACATGAAGATCCATGTCCAACTGATCTGTCATATTTAAAACCGTACCTTGAAAGTATTTGAAGTTTTGATGTAGGAAGAGGAAAAATATGCATGAAGGGAATGAATATTTCTTGAGCAAAAAATTCTATTAACTGTTGGTTGAGGATTTGAGCTAGAAAATCGGGAGTATTCCATTTTAGGGCTTCATTTGCAATAGGATGCAGTTGTGCCAAGAAACCTAGTATGGATTCGTCAACCTCCTCATCATTTTTATATATGAGGATAATACACATTTGGGCAATGATTTTCCTAGATTTAGGCTTGCAAAATATGGTTTTAAGTGGAGGTTTTAGGTTTGAAGAAACCATACCAAATTCCATATAATATTTTAGGATTGTGGCCTTGTCAATTGGGCTTAGGATTTTGTATTTCAGGGCTAACTCTATTTCTCCAAAAGTCACGAGGTTTCCTTCTTCCGGCAATGCAAATATCTTTCTAATATTTTCAATATTAAAATGGAAGATGACTTTGGCTTTATTTGAGGATGTAATTGTTCTTTGACTTGGGGAATAACAAACTGAGCACCAGACTCATCGTAAACTCTGGGAAATGTACCATTGGAGGGAAGACTCAATGTACCAAGTTTGGATGCCACAAGTTATGGGGGTCTTGATATGAGAATGCTCGGTATCTATCTTCACTTATGGTTTGGAGTAGATCAGAATGGACATTTCAGGTTCCTTGATATCAGCTTGGTGATCAAATATGATGACATTCTCCATTGGGATAGGCTTTGGGGCTACTTCGGGGGTTAATTGAGACATCTTAGCAATGAAAAGCTAACTGGTTCGAGGAGTAGTTTACCAAATTACGTATTAGGGTACAACTTTATAGTTCGATGGTAAATCTAAGCACACGTGGGGTTAAAAACAATTTACTTGGTTAATATGATGTGGTTGAAGGCTTTTGTCCGGGATGATGACTAGATCGATGACCAGATGTACTCACATGCAAGGGTTTTGACTAGTTTGTTGTTCAAAGGCTTGAATGAAAATGACCATGACAACTGACATATTTGGATTCTGACGTGCTTTGAAAATTCAAAATGACACTTGGTGGGGCATTAATGGTCGAGGGAGTGTGTGATGTGACCTTTGACAATGAATTTGGCAGACTGACATGGCCTGACAAGGCTGACTCAGACTCATGGTGGGGACAACAATTTATCATGGGAGAAAACCACCCTGGTTTCCTAGGGTGGTAACACACACTCACTAGGTAGTTTCAAAAATCACCCTCGACCATGTGCACCCAATAAAAATTAGCCACACGTCTCTAGCGGTATTTTTCATTGCACATGGTCGAGCCTTTTCTTTGTACGCACACTTTATGTATGTGTTATGCATCTCTATCGTCTGATCAAACCTCACTTTTTGTAAAGTAATCGTCACTTTTAGCCTTTTAACCATCTGTCACCTCATCCATGCATTTTTTATTTCGACCATCGATCTGATTGATAGTCAGGAAGATCTGCTCAACTATATCCTCTCATATCCACCCTACACTTTTACCAGGCACTATTCTTGTTGTTTATTTGATCAAATGAATATCGATGGTGATCCACTCGATCCAAGATAATCCTTGATTACCTTCTCATGGTCACCTGTTATGCTCTATAAACCCTCAAAATTTTTACCTTCAACCCCATTTAGCTGGTCCGCGGGCCATATCTTGGGATTTTCAAGGGCTAAAGGAGCCTTAAAAAATATTTGTACTAACATTGCCAAAGATTGTACATTCAAACTATATTTTGAGCTCAATATCACCCCCAACTAACAAATCTTATAGTCTTCTTAAAACTTGTCTTGGTGCTTGTCCTTGTCTCAAAACCAAGGACATTCATGGTTCTATAACTTTCAATTTTGAAGTATCTAAATGTTTGGTATCTTTCATAAATTATATGTTATTTTCTTTTGTTTTCACTCTTTATTCCAAATCTTGCATTTTTAGTCAATTTGGATTCACCGACATTTAGTACATTTGATGCACTCTCCTCCAAGCTCTTGAAGATTTGAAATTTGACCCTTTACCTCTAACCATAATACATTCCTACAACATGTTTATATAATTTTGCAAAACTGGCAAACAACGCAACCACAAGCCACGATTGATTCAAGGGTGCACAACAACACATAGTTCATTTCAACACAAAATGAACCTTTTAAACATGTAAGTTAATGGGATTTAGCTATGATTTCTTAGGTGCAACATGTAATAAATGTTAGCTACATTTAAAAAATACTTGAAAAAAGAAATCCTATGAATCTGCTATGCTTTTGTGATTTTGTGTGTAATTATCTCCTTTGTCTTTCATGCTTTTTCCTACAACTGTGGTATTTGTGTCTTTGGATATCCAACTGAAGATAGACAAGCATTTATCAAATAAAAAAGGAGCCATTTTTTGTGTGTTTCACTGTTTCTAAAATAGATAAACAAGCATGCTTTACTATCTTTATGTCTTTTTCTAGAGCTCTCATATTTTTCCTTATTGTGCAAATGCATTCAGATATATCTAGTAAACAATGTGGCCAAAGTTTTTATGGCTAACAATTGCAAGAAGTCGGGATCCAATATCTTGCAAATTGGCTCATGCAAACATAAAAAAATGATAAGTCTAAAAAACAATCCAAAGACTATTTAGAGACAATAGGATCTTTCTTTCAACCTTAGACACATTGCTAAAAAACCAAAAGACAACAACAATTTAAAGTAGTTGCTTTCACCGCTACTTTAAACCTGGCATTCTATCTATTGACTCATGAATTCATAAGTTACTTTCTTTGTTTAGTGACTGGTTGATACATTCAAAATTTTATTTTTTTTATGCAAATTACTTACCTCCATAGTTCATTTGACATCCTACTTTATTATGAATTTATATCAAATTTTTATGATTCTAGGTACATTTATGTTTAACATGCCATGACTATATTGTAGAAGACTTGCTCGGTGTTGCAGATGGCTATGTTAGAAATCAACATACACGGGGCTTTATTATAAAAGAAAAACATCAATAACATAGTTGTTTGATATTGTCTTGTTTCTTCTGTTTATTGCATAAACATCATGTTTAAAAAAATAATCCATTTGGTGTTAAACTTGTGGATTCTTTTGACACTTAAAATTTGAAATTAAAGTAAATTTGTGTTTATCTCTAGCATTCAATGAAAGAAAGTAGTTTCAACTAGATCTCAAGTACAATAGTGCAACTCTCTACTATATAATTACTATATTTATACGGATAGGTGTTTATGTCTTAGAATTTGGAGTGGACTCCATCTATGCTTTTTCTAGATTACATGAGGATGAGACAAGTGTACTTTCCAAATTGATTTTATGGCAGTAGTTCCATATTTAAAAAAAAAATTATAAAAAAATAATACAAAAAATCTTTTCCTAAATTACATGAGGATGAGACGAGTGTACTTTCCAAATTGATTTTATGGTAGTCGTTCCAAATTAAAAAAAAAATTTAAAAAATATATATAAAATAAATAAATGGTAGCTGATGCATGGATAACTAGTAGCTAATGAATGGATAACATGCAGTGATGTACGGGGAGGCAGGTGCAGGGGGGATCCTCCTTGATCCCAGAGGACAAATGACAAAAACTTTTGCATGGGGGTTGGTCCATAAGACAAATAATAAGGCTGAGTGGATGGCGCTCTTTCAGGGCCTCGATCTAATAGATGTAAGAGCCATTTCAAGGTTGTTAATTTTTGGAGACTCACGCCAAGTTATTCTCAAAATGATCACCGACTACTCCTCTGGCGCTATCAAATGCAGAAGACTGTTCGACAGAATTAAGCTTCTCACCACGGGCAACATTGAATTCTTTCACATTCTCAGAGCAAATAATGCTCAAGCGGATGCCTTGGCTAATGTTGGAGCCTCTCTCCCCCAAGGCTTCATATCAATTGACAACTTTGCTCCTCTCCTTAAGCCTATACCCTAACCTTTAGAATGTCCCTCACCCACTTATTGATCACCCACCTAATAAACACCCAGAAGCCCCAACCCACAAAGGCAATTGACATGGTTTTTAGTGGCACTCTTTTGGCATGCCACAGTGACAAGTGGACTTCACCCTTCCTCCATTTATTCTCGTCCTCTGCTGCATTCATTAGCACTCACCTCAGGCTTTATTTTTTGCGTAGCTTGCACGCTCTAGTTCGTCTCCATCTAAGTACGATGGCTTCTCAACGAAGCTTTTTATTCCTCCCTCCCACCGTTGGCCCTTCACTGTTTCCTCTATCTATGAATTCCCTCTCCGAAGAAGAGCGTCCTCTCGTCATTTTGGTTTTCGGTGAAGGGCTCCTCCCTACAACCGACCCTCCTTTGCTGCAATTCTTCCAGGCTCCGTTTGATACTTTGGTGGATTATGTGCACAATGGGGATAAGGAAAGCTTCGCCCAGGCTGGCTCTTTAAGCACTCACCATAATCTTCTCCTTGCAATTGGGCGTTCCTCCCATTCAAGCTCGGTGAATCTTAGCTGCTTGCTGAATGACGATAACTATCAACGACAAATCCTTTCTGAAGGTAATTTCTTCCTGGGTTACCAGTATTCTTCTTTGGGGGAATCCCAGTTAGGTTTTTCGCTTTGTGTTTTTAGAAAAGCCCAGGATTTTAAGCAGTTTGGAGGCCCTTTCACAAACAGAGTTTCGCCTCTCTTAGTTTCTGCTCTCAACAATCTGTCTAGACTCAGTTTAAACAATAATCGTGACAGTTATACCGGTCAACCTATCTAGTTGGAAATGGACCGTAGGAATGAAGAAGGGTTTATTGATTTGAGGATAAATATACAACGCTTGTATGAAATTGTGTCTATTGGAATTTCTGATAGTAGAGAGGCTGCTAAAGAGGTCAAAAAACTTGTTGATGAGGTAAATTACCTCTCGTACCATACCAACAACCATGATGCAAGGATTGATGACAATGAGATGAATCTCAAGGAAATTATGGGTAAAGTAGACCGCATTTAGGAAGACCTACAGCTGTTGGTCCAGATGAACCAGGGAAGCCGTGTCCAAGAAAATCCAGGAGAAGCAAACCAGAAGAAGGAGGAGGAGTCAATAACCCAGCCTGTGGGTCAATCAGGCAAACCAAAACGATCCTCTCAGGAAATGGTCTTTTGCATTTTGCTTAATCAACACTTTGTTCATATTTATCCTCTGTCTATAATTATTCGAAATACTAAAACTCTCTTCGGCTCGTTAAGGTCTCCTGTAGGGCCAAGTTTCGCTGTCTTTCCTTCAAAACAATCAAAATGTTTAAGCTGCTGTTTTTTGTACTGAATGACTGTGCACAGCCTGTTTAATATAATCTATTTTAAGTTTCTGTTAAAAGAAAACATGTAGTGATGTATGTATCACTAATAGCTAATGCATAGAAGAACATGTAACATATAACTTATTTGTGGCGCTTAACTTATGGCCCGTAAATATTCATATTCAATTGCCACAAGTTAAGTCTTTGTGCTAGTCATTAAAACTTCTAAAAATATATTTTCACTTCAAAGTCTTCTTAAAAAAATCAGCAATAAAACAAAATGCATCTATTTGAAATTTATAGTTTTAACTATATCTTGAAAATCAGATATTTCAATAACTTATATACAAAAATCAGTCATTTTGAGATACTTAAACTAAAGTCTAAAAAATCTGAAACTACCTTTACAATTGAGTAAGGACATTACCAACTTGTAAGTATGGCTTAGTTATGAAAATATATAATTGAAATTGGATCATTCAATATATATCACAATCACTTGGCACAATCATTATGACCGTTGATGTATATACTTCATAGACGTGATATCATCTAGCCAGCTCAAATGATAAGAATTCTACCGTGATGAAATTAAGGACCAAATAAACATCAATAGCCATAGGGACAGCTCATCATTATTATGATACATTGAACATTTTATGTAGCATTATATTTTAAAATAACGCCACGCCCGTCCCAATCAATTTCCTGCGAAGCATTCGTCTTTGAATGGTCCGCACAATCAAATCTGATGGATAATCATTGAATGTTAGATAATGGAGAATATTGAGGTCAGCGATAGAACCCTCCAAGCCACGCAACATTGTAATTTGTCAGCAACCAGTTTGCCCTAAAGCATATAGCTTGCCATTTATGGAAGGGGTAAAAACATCTGCAGTAATGATTTTGGGTGTTATCCCTTTCCCCTCTCTGTAAAGCTAAGCGCGGATAACGGCCTCTCATTGAATTCTGATAGTTTTAATCAAGTGACCATGAGAAATCAGGTGATACTTGTTTATTTTTAATATTTAGGAAAATTTTTGCGAATCGCGTTGGGGATCTTCATGAAACGAAATCAGCATGAAAGCTCCAGTGAACAACCTTAATTTTCGGAAATTGGGGTTAAATACTGATACTAGGGTTTTTTCGTTAGCATTTGGGGAATTATTAGTGCGGAACAAGTTTTAGAGATCTCCCCAGCTTCAAGTTCATATTCAGGGTAAGCGAACATTTACACAACTTTATTGAATTCGTTAACGTTTTGGTTTTGATAAATGTCACTATTTCGTTTGATAAATTTAGGTTTATTTTTAAAGTCGGGATGTGTAGTATCGTTCTTGGAATTTGCCTTAGCGGAAGAATCCGCGGATGGGTATCGGGTTAAATTTAGCGTGTCTCTCTGCCGTTTTTTAATCATGTGACGTGCATCTGGATAGTTTGTTTCATTTGAATGACTTGTCAACTGTTATCTGTTTGAATTGATGTATTTTGGATGGAGCTACTTCATTGTGTGTGGATGATATCAAATTCTTATCTGTTCGATTGACTTTTTATTTTGACGGGATGAATTCAGTGTGTGCGGGGACAGTCTGAGTGATTGGGATACGTATATATTTTAGGTCGTGTATGGGCTGTTAGCTGTTCGTATGAATGTTTTTGGTATCTGATCAGACCTGTGCATCATTCTTTATACCATCTCATCTCGACAGCTATTTTACGCTTCAGGTATGAGTTCTCATCTTTTTAAGTCTTGACAGTCTTGAAGTAGGGTGGACAATTGCGATTCATTTCAAAAGTTTGAGGAAATCAGGAAGTAAAATGACACTAGTGTCTGGCTATGTCTTTCTTCTGGCCTATTTGTCTAGGGTAATCTTTCCACTGTTGCTGTTCGTTAAAATGTTGCAACGCGTCAAAATATGAAGTTAATATGTTACATCTCCGATTATCTTCTTCAAGCAGGGTTTATGGTATTGTGAAGCTCACCGTACGGTCCTCGCGAGCACCCTATTTTACACTAACATTGTGTATATATTAAGCTAAGTGTAAATGAGGACATCGGTGAAGATGATATGAAACTGCCTGTCACATGCACAATCCTGTTTCTTCCCTTTTGAAGGGTAAATCGTTTAGGCACTGAATGGGTTGCTGTTCCAATAATTATGAATACTAGATGATGCAAGTATATCCTGTATTGTTGGGATCTTTCTCTGTAACTGTTGTTTGGTGAGTATTTCTATTCAGTCTCTGAATAGAAATGACGATTTTTTCCTCAGAAAAAATATCCTGTATTATATAGAAGTCCTCCTGCATATGATTTTTTGACAGATTGATGTTAGATTCTCTATGGTTAAAGATTGAGTACTTTGAAGAGATTAGAACATGCACACCTCACAAACTCCAGTAGCTTATTTTGATATTCAGATCCTTTGGTATAATTCAATGTTTGAATACATCTTAATTACTTTTTCACAGAATACATCTTAAACAATACAATGTTTGAATACATGCTTTGAAATTTGTTTACTGCAATAGTTCCGAGAATCGTTTAAAAAAAAATCCTACTAAATGAGATGATAATTTGAACCTATTGTTTTGTGAAGGAAGAAAAAGGGATATAAGATAACCTTCTCTTAAAGAAGCGTTCTTAGTATTTTTTATCCTTCCTTTTTTGATACAACAATTCACAAGATAGAGATCTTTCGTGTTTGATAAACTATAGAGGGAAGTGAGGACTAAAAGTTAGAACCTTTTAGAATTTAGAGGTGTATGCTGTTGGCTTGTAAGTTTGCCCTTGACAAGTTGATTTTCCTTGCAGGTCTGCCTAGGGTTTTAGTTATGTTCTTGTTTACATTGGCTTTAGTATTTTTAAAATTTTACCCACTTTTTTTAAATTTTTTATGAAGATTTTGTGGCAGACTCTGGCAATGTCCACGGGAGACAGTGGGGATCTTCTGGAAGACTTTTCTTGCATCTTCGAGGATGTCTCCAAGTACCTAAGGCATCTCTCATCTCCAAAACATGTACCCTACCTTGAGAGATCTGTCTTTTTCCTACTATTCAATTTTCATAGGAGATATCATTTTTAAGTTTCTAGTGTTTTAGGGATTGCTTTTCAGAGTGTAGAGTCCGCTTTACCATGATTTGAAATTAACATGGCATTAGAAATTGTTTGTTGAAATCTTCCAAGAATCTATGTATGGATAAGGCCTACGAGAGGGAGTTGTTGAAAGGTTTCAGTGGGTGTGATGCCCAAGAGTCTTTAGTGATTAATATGATCCAAACTTGTGAGAGGTTGTAGTTGTGGTACCCTAAGTGCTCCAATGCTTGGATAGGATATTTGCATGTGTGATAGGTGTCTGATTTGATTTATTTCCAACTGATTTGTTTTGTTGAAGTGTGTTCTAGGAGTTATAGGGATTACAAGTCTAGGTCTTAGAGAGTGTGATGGGTTAGATGGCATTTCAAACTTTACTCCTTGGAAGTGCAAATTTCAAATGTTGTTGGGGAGGTTGATCTTTGGTGTTTTGTTGAGGGGAAGGTTGTTGTCCCTACCAATTTTACATAGTTGGCTAAACATAACTAAAAGATAGACAAAACTAAGAGAATCATCCTTGATTCTGTGAAGGACCATTTGATCCCTCATGTTGCGGAGAAGAAGTTGGCCTAGGATATGTTTGATGCCCCGATCATTTTGTATTAGTGTAAATATTTTATGTAAGAAGATGCCCAAGAACAAGCTCACTACCACATGCATGAGTATTACAAACACAATGTCTAGATACCTTATGAACATCATCGAGCTTTGATCAACAAGCTGTTATTGAGATGAAGGTGGAGAATGAGGAGTAGGTGCCCATAACATTAAATGGGTTCTCTTCATCTTGGGAGCCTTTTGTTTGGGGCATTTGTGCTCGTGGGAAGCTACTCACCTTTGAGAAGCTTCGGGGTGATTTCATCTAGAAAGAAAAAAGGTTAAATTTCTCCTAGATCTTAGGAGATCTAGAACGTTTCCATCATGAGGAAGACGTGGAGGGAAGGTAAACAAGGAGAAACGAGAGGGGTTAGAAGCATTAGAGGAATTTTGAGGTCTAAAATGGGCCTCCTAAGGAAAATAATAAAATAATAGTTTAAAGATTTATTAAAATAATAATATTTATTAATTTTGGAGGAAGAAAGGAAAAAACAACTATTTTTGTTCGTATTTTCAACATATCTCCCTATGTGTTTGCTCAAATTTCGAGCAGGAGCACTCGTTGGGTGCAGATTTAAATTCCACATCCAACAAGTACCCACACTGCTTACTTTTGACGGACCCTGCTGCCCCAAAAACAAGAAATACCTAAAAAATGTAATGAATCATGTTTTTCAAGTATTTCTTGTTTTTGGGGCAGCAAGGTCCGTCAAAAGTATGCAGTGGGTACTTGTTGGATGCGGAATTTAAATCCGCATCCAACGAGTGCTCACGCTTGGACTTTGAGTAAAAACACAAGGAGATATCTTGCAATTACGAATACAAAAAGTAGTTTTTTATGACAAATATGTCAAGTCAACCATTATGGTTGACTCATTTTATTAAAATTCTATTGGTTCTTGAATTCCAACTCATCAAGAAATTATGGTTGGCTCGATTTCTTATATGATGACACGATTTCTTATAAGACCCATTTTAGACCTCAAATTTCCTCTAATGGAGGAGGATTCAAATTATCCTCTAGCCAGGGAAAGAAAGAATTGAGTCACGTGAAGTGCTTCAAGTGCCACAAGATGGACCACTATGCTTCTCAATATCTAGAAAAGAGGGGGAAGGGCAAGCATAAGTAGTGTGCAGGGAGTGCATACATTTATCTAGAGTGGATGAGTTATCATTGAAGAGAGACAACCTTCCCCATGGTTCTGTGCCTTTCCACCAACTTTGTCTCTACCGTAGGTTGTATGTGGACAATGCAGGATCTAGACACATGACCTTCAACAAGAAGGTGTTCGTTCAATAGACTTCAAGAGCATGAACTTGACATACAAGTAGAGTTGGGCGATGATGTCTCTTATCTAGTTATAGGGACAAGCTCAATCCCTCTTCACATGCCATTAGGTGATGTTCTTGATCTTGATTATGTCTTATATGTTCCAAGTTTAATGAAGAATCTTCTTTTAGTGTCAACCATGGTAGACCTTTGATGAGGGGTTGAGTTTAATGATTAATAGTTGTTATCAAAGATTGCAACTAGGATCGTGGTTGTACTTTGGCCAAAGCTATGCAAGGTGACCTTTATAGGGTTGCTTGTGATCCAATCAAACATGGAGCTTTAGTGCATGATTGTGATAAATTGTGAGCTTCGACACAAGAGATCTAGTCACTAGCACAATGGAACATTACATCTGTTGAAGGACATAGTTTAGGGATTGTTGGACTTCTAGATTGAGAAGATAGGATTGTGCAAGGGTTATGCACTCGATAAGCATGCCAATGTCGTTTTCCCAATTAGTGAGTAGAGATCAAGAAGGATTCTTGATTAGATCCATTTAGATGTGTAAAACTATGACTTCAACTTTTTTGGCATGTAAAATTTATTGTGTTTTTTCATTGTTGACTCTAGAAAAACTTGGATTTACTTTATGAAGACTAAGGGTGAAGTCTTTAGTAAATTCGAAGAATTTAAAAGCTTTTGTGGAGGATCGGATAAGTAAGAAGATTAAGATGCTAGATCTGACAATGGAGAGTATGCCTCCATGGTTCTGTGCCTTTCCACCAACACTGTCTCTATCGTAGGTTGTATGTGGACAATGTAGGATCTAGACACATGACCTTCAACAAGAAGGTGTTCGTTCAATAGACTTAAAGAGCATGAACTTGACATACAAGTAGAGTTGGGCGATGATGTCTCATATCCAGTTATAGGGACAAGTTCAATCCCTCTTCACGTGCCATTAGGTGATGTTCGTGATCTTGATTATGTCTTATATGTTCCTAGTTTAATGAAGAATCTTCTTTTAGTGTCAGCCATGGTAGACCTTTGATGAGGGACTAAGTTTAATGATTAATAGTCGTTATCAAAGATTGCAACTAGGATCGTGGCTGTACTTTGGACAAAGCTATGCAAGGTGACCATTATAGGGTTGCTTGTGATGCAATCAAACATGGAGCTTTAGTGCATGCTAGTGATAAATTGTGAGCTTCGACACAAGAGATCTAGTCACCAACACGATGGAACATTACATCTTTTGAAGGACATAGTGTAGGGATTGTTGGGCTTCTAGATTGAGAAGATAGCATTGTGCAAGGGTTATGCTCTTGATAAGCATGCCAAGATCGCTTTCCCAATCAGTGAGCAGAGATCAAGAGAGATTCTTGATTAGATCCGTTTAGATGTGTAAAACTATGACTTCAACTTTTTTGACATGTAAAATTTATTGTGTTTTTTCATTGATGACTCTAGAAAAACTTGGATTTACTTTATGAAGACTAAGGATGAAGTCTTTAGTAAATTCCAAGAATTTAAAGCTTTTGTTGAGGATCGGATAAGTAAGAAGATTAAGATGCTAGATCTGACAATGGAGGAGAATATGCCTCCATGGTTTCGTGTCTTTCCACCAAAACCGTCTCTACCGTAGGTTGTATGTGGACAATGCAAGATCTAGACACATGACCTTCAACAAGAAGGTGTTCGTTCAATAGACTTCAAGAGCATGAACTTGACATACAAGTAGAGTTGGGCAATGATGTCTCATATCTAGTTACAGGGACAAGTTCAGTCCCTCTTCACATGCCATTAGGTGATGTTCTTGATCTTGATTATGTCTTATATGTTCCTAGTTTAATGAAGAATCTTCTTTTAGTGTTAGCCATGGTAGACCTTTGATGAGGGGTCGAGTTTAATGATTAATAGTTGTTATCAAAGATTGCAACTAGGATCGTGGTTGTACTTTGGCCAAAGTTATGCAAGGTGACCTTTATAGGGTTGCTTGTGATCCAATCAAGCATGGAGCTTTAGTGCATGATTGTGATAAATTCTGAGCTTCGACACAAGAGATCTAGTCACCAACACGATGGAACATTACATCTTTTGAAGGACATAGTGTAGGGATTGTTGGATTTCTAGATTGAGAAGATAGGATTGTGCAAGGGTTATGCACTTGATAAGCATGCCAAGATCGCTTTCCCAATTAGTGAGCAAAGATCAAGAGGGATTCTTGATTAGATCCGTTTAGATGTGTAAAACTACGACTTCAACTTTTTTGACATGTAAAATTATTGTGTTTTTTCATTGATGACTCTAGAAAAACTTGGATTTACTTTATGAAGACTAAGGACGAACTTCGTCCTTAGTAAGTTCCAAGAATTTAAAGCTTTTGTGGAGGATCGGATAAGAAGATTAAGATGCTAGATATGATAATGGAGGAGAGTATGCCTCCAAGGAATTTGATTCCTTTTGTAGGCAAGTAGGGCTCAAGTTGGGGTTGACAATAGAGTGGTGTTTGTAGAGTGGAAGAACATGTCCATCGTAGAGAAAACCAAGACTACGATTCAGCATTTAGATCTGCCCACATGTCTTTGTGCAAAAGCACAAAGTAAAATTATCTAAAATACTAAAAGATGTCCTCACATGATATTGAAGGACAAGACACTAAAAGAATCTCTCACTGGTGAGAAGCCATAGGTATCATACTTTTGTGTTTTTGGTTCTCTTGTTTATATTCATATTTTTTATGAGAAGAGATCTAAGTTTGAACCTTCTAGCATGAAGGGTGGATTTTTTGGATACAACGAGTCCTTGAAGGCATACTAGATCTATCATTCATCATAGCATAAGACAGTGGTAAGTGAAGATGTGAAATTTGATGAGGATGCATGGTCCGCTAAGTCTTGAGCCTCCAACAAAGATTGAGGTGGGAGAAAAACTTCTTGTCCCAAAGGACAATTTGCAGAAAGCAGAGAAATCAGATTTAGATTACCAAGATTTTGGTGAAGTAACAGATTCTTTAATACAATCTAGTTTAATCAAGAAGCTAAGATGGATCTTAGACATTATGGGAGGCATATGTACAAGTGGGAGCACCTAAAGCTACATTTTGGGTGGGTAATCCTAAGAATTGCATTAATTACTTATATTCCTATGGCAGAACCTTCCAGTTGTAAGGAACCAACTAAATTGAAAATTTGACAAAGGAGTTTGATGTCTGGGAGATAGTTCCAAAACCCACTATGGAATCAATGATTGATTTTGAGCAAGCAGTTTCTAATAAAGTATTTATTGAGTAAGACTAAGTCACATGGCTTGTAAGACTACGTCAAAACAGTATATTCTTTAGTAGGTTTAATAGATTGGCACAGTTTCTAATAAATTGTTTCTTGAGTAAGACGAGTACTTGTGGCATACTTGCAGGATAAAATCGCCACTCACTTGTAGCATTCGTCATGTACTCGTTGAACTCATCAATTACTCGCGAGTCCGTGATCGGCTAAAAAAACTCCACCTTTGTTGACTATTTGACCGCTAGTTTTTGTGTTTTGGAGGGAACGCGAGGAGGGAATAAGCCTTTAATAAGGCACAACTCTCCCTTGTCATCTCATTTAATGGCTTGGCTGCCCTCGAGCTATTATCAATTCATCAGCTGTATGCGTGTTGGGAACTTTGGAGTCTGCGCACTGAGGAAGGTCGCTAACATTGGTTTGAGCACTGAGGATAACGTTGGTGACTGGTCTAAGCATTGAGGAGTGACGAGAGATCACTATTCAGCTGCCAACACCAAGGATTTCAAGTTGAAACGGTTGAGTTACATCAAAGGTGAGTCGTCTTAGTTGAGTTCAATGAATTAACAGGATAGTATTAATTTTTTTCAAGTTATGTAATTTTTTTGTCAAGTTTTGTATTAATGTTTTTTAATGTAATAATTTTTGGGCCTTTGGCAACTTGTGGAGGTTGCCATCACAACCTATAGGGCTGTGGGTAGTCACTAGGCACAAAAGTTACTATATTTTTAATTTTTCATATTTGCCGAGTCTTTGTCGAGTCTTATCCGAGTCGCCGAGTATTTGCCAAGTCTGTGTCCGACTACACTGGTTTGAACTTCTCCAATCTAGTGCTGATCCCCTTCTTTTCTGCTTGAAGAATTGGTCCCTACACCTCCTCATAGGTAGGGCATTTATACACTGGGCCAACAATAGCAATGGCATCACACATCGACTAGAAAAATGGATTGGTTTTAGTGATGCTAAGAGGTAAGTCCCTCCAGAAAAGCATCCTCTCGATAGTCTTGTCTGCTTCTTCCTTCTCCCTTTTTTTAATCATGACCTGATAGAAGATTGTGCTCCACTTCTAGTTCGTGGAACAAAAAAAAGATGAGGCCCTCTTGACAGGTGAATTTGTGCGTTTGGAGCCCCTACCACTACCTTTAGTGATATAACTATATATCCCTAAAGTTCTAGCCACTCCACCAACTGCAAGTTTGGCTGTGTTTGTGGCTACCTCTTCCCTCTTTCTATCCTTTGAGTGAATTGAATCATGGACAATTCTTATAATCTTCGAGGTAACTGCATACAACCACAATATGTCCATTGCCTTTGTCGTATTTGCTATGGAAATGGACAGCTTCAAAAATCAAACCTAAAGTACCAAAAACACAAAAAATGACATTAAACCCCACTAGAAAAAAATAACAGCAGCTTGGTTTAAAAAATCAGACCTCTGGATTAGATTATTAGCAATGATAAATGACAATAAGAGGGTGGATGAAAATCAAGCTTGCTGTCCCATTAAAAGACACCCTTACATTATTTTATGGGGATGAAAATCATGGCAAAATGACAAAAAAAGAAGCAAAATGTAGGCAAGCAAAGAGGCAAGAAACCATGCATAAATCTATGGAAATAGTAACATTAACATGGTGTGATTTAATAAATACATACCTAAGATTGGAAGATTCAACATCGGTTGGAAAATGAGATTGAATCCTTGCTCCACTAAAAAATATTTAATGGTGATGATGATGGTTGTTTAGCTATCTCCACAATGAGTGATGATGACCACAAGCTCTCCTTCCTTCTCGTAAATCCTAAAGAGAATGACAAACAAAAAGTAAAAAATTGAATTTTTGTATTATGGCACGGTATTTTAGGTAAAACTCACACAACTTTTTTGCTTGAAAAATTTGTTGTGCTGAAAAAAATCACGATTTTTGGGAAGTCGGTGATTTTTTTGGCGATGTTATCAACAGAGGCTTTTCTTAGCATGTTTACATGCGTTGTAATCCTAGAACTTTCATGGCTCTCCGTCTATTAACAAGAAATATGGTAGACCATCTAAGTCACCTGACATGAGCACACAAGAATACGAGTGTCCGACACAGACACAACAACCCCCAAACTTAGGACACAGAGGACATGTTTTATATTTATATATATATAGAGAGAGAGAGAGAGAGAGAGAGAGAGAGAGAGAGACATTCAGATCCAAAATTTTGTAGAAACTAGAAAATTTATGAATATTCAATAGAAATTACAATCAATACACATCACACATTCACAAATCACAATGCATATGTCAATGATAGACCTAACTGAAACCCCCATTAGCGAAAAGGGATAGGTCTCAATTCACTATTGAAATTTGAAACAAGGGAAAAAGGTTGCTGATTGGCTTCTTTCGGCCCCCCTAATGAATGCCCGCGAGAGGCATAAGAAAGCCAACCAAAATAGGACTATTTCTATTTGATTAGATTATATGGATGGGGGCCACACCCTATTATTATATGTTCCCATTACTAAATACCCTTTGTATTTTAGATTATGCCACTTACAATGATGATGTCACTTAGATTGAATGTCATGGGTAGGAATAGAAATAAAGGGTAACCTCCCCTATGTGAAATGAATCCCCTTGTGATGTTGTCTGACTTTATTTGAGAGTCTAAGAGCCAACCAATGTAACATGTAAATTGTACATACAAGAATACTAAAAATACATCACAACTAAGAGCTAAACAATGTAATATGTACATGTATATGGAAGAATAAAATACAACACAAATTGCAGACAGAGAAAGAGAAGGATGACAAACATGGGGGGCTATAATTCCGGTGCAGTGGGTTCTCATAGACTCATAAAATTTCTCATTAAGTCATCAAAATCAAAATGTTCTATTACATAGATGTCGGAATCATATTTGTCATTAAGTCATCAAAATCAAAATGTATTACATAGATGTCGGAACGCCACTCGCAAATACAAAATGGGGTAGATCAAGATGGAAAACCTTCTAATGCTCTTCACCTGCAAAAAAACCCCTCTTAGAGCTCAATCCTCACTGAAAAATGTGAATGAATGACAATAAAATTGTCTTTTTACAGTTTTTTTGGGTTAGAAGTGTCCTGTTTTAGGGACACAATGTCCTGATTTTCGGACATGTCCTGACAGAGTGTCGGACATGTGTTTTGGACGTGTCCTAAAACAGGACACTTCCAAAACAAGTGTCTGACACTGTGTCAGGACGTGTCCGTGTCCGACACAATGACACATGACACTTTGGCCTATTTGGATGTGTCCGGTGACTTAGCAGACCATTGATGTGTCTTAGATAAGTTAAGATAATTTTATTAATGTCCAACTAATGACCACAAAAGTAGGTCAAAGGGACTGCTGAATACAATGATGTCATTAGAAAGCGGGAGTACCAAAAGGATTTGAGTGGGTTTGATAGTTGAGTTTTGAGGTATTGTAATTTCTGTTTTCTGAGTTAATAGACAGAGAAGTGATTGGTGCTACAATTTTAGTTTGCTGTAATATTTTTCAGTTAGCTGTGTGTTTGTCGAATCTAGCATTCAGAATTTACTGATTTGATAGGAGTTATCAGTTTTAAGTTTCTTAGTGTTAAGTGTTTCTTTTTCAGAATGCAGAATCTGCTTACCATGATCTGAAATTAACAAAGGTGTAAGCAGCCATTATAATCTTATAGCTGAACTAAGATATACATCCCTATTTTCATTATTGGTAGATCTTTTCAGTTGCGGTCAAAGTTTGGTCATTAACATTAACATGGATGGTTTGCATTTTCTATGCATGTAGCATATATACTCTTGGTTCTATGGTTGACCATTAATATGCATATTTGGACATCATATTTATTAGGGTGTAACACCCCGGTTTTGACCCCGTTTGCATTAAATGTATATGATGTATATATTGTAATTAATCATGGTGTGGAGCTAAAGGCAAAAGCCCCACATCGATTTAGCGTTTTATGTTTCGATGATTAAAAATCGTTGCCGATGGTATTTCATGCTAGTCGACACATTATAATTTTGGACATCATGTAAATATGCAATTTAATTAAAAACCCTGAACCAGCTATGTCAATGCAACAAATAATGAGATGGGGGCATGATTTCCTAAGGATAAGGGGGGGGGGGATATTCAAACCTTTGGGGCCAGTGGGGAAAAGCCAAATGTCAAAGGGAGAACCATCAACACTGTCAACTACCTTTTTTGTCTTATTCACCCAATCATTTATTATTGCCAGAAATTGGTTGAGTTGGTTATTGCATGGGATGGGCAAGGTATGACAACCCAAATTCGAATTGGAGAAGCCATCAGTTTTTGGGAAAGGCATTTTGACTCCTGGGACAAGTAAAAACCCAAAAACGTTTGCCCATTCCAACATGCTTTCTCGTTTTCATGTTTTCCACCACCATTCTCTCATTCACCTGAGCTCTCTCAGGCATCCAAAGTCTCTTGTGTGTATCCATTCATGTTTTTGGCAGTCAGCTCCAATGTTTTCCATTTTGGGAAATTGTTTTTGGTAATGCCAGCAAGTGGGAGAAGAGACCCACAAATTTTGGTTGTTGTGGAGTTCGTTTTGGCCACGTTAGGGCCATAAACGACTCTGGAAATCGAATTGTTGCTAAATGGTTGTTTTTACCTATCTGGGTAATTCATTTTGTTGCCGAAACTGTTTTTCCTCAACCCAGAATTTTGTATTCTGTTGTGTGTGCGTATTTTACCTTGGTTTGGACTGATTTGGGAGTGGAAATGGGGTCTGAACTAGCTTGATAAACCTAGTGTGAGAAGGAACCTCACAGACAGATCTAGGGGGCTGGTTTTCTTCTTTGCACACCCTGAATAGCACTGAATGGGAAGGCATAGCCCGAGGGACTGTGTAGCAGAGAAGGGGATGCTTCCTTGTGTTGGGTATGTAGATGTTTTAGAAGCAAGGCTAGATTTGGTGCAGGTGTCCATAGCTCTGTGGTTGAGCTCACTAGCTTAGCAGTCAACCTTTACAGCTCCTTTGCAGCCTGATAAACTCAACTGTGTTGGCTTGGCTGAGATTTTGGTTGTATCCTTGGCTATGTGTGAGTCTGCTAGTGTTCCCTTATTCCTGGTGGGAATCATGCCCAGCTCGGGGGTGGCAGTGGTGCTGAGAGATTGATAAGCACACTGGCCTATGGTTGGGTGGAACGTTGCAGTGATGTAGCTGGTTGCGTGACAAGCTTCTTCCAAGATAAGTATTCTTGTCTCTGTTAATTTTTGCATTTGTATTTGCTTAATGAAATATGATGAGCATGTTAAATGCTGTGAATGAATGGATTTTGCTTTTGCTGTATGTTAATAATTTATGCATCTGTGTATGTTTAAGTTCAATGCATTTTTATCATGTGTATGTTCATGGGATTTAAGTTTCCCGGATTAGATCGCAGCATCATGGTCGCGTTCCCACTCGGGTAGACGGGAGGGGACGTGACATAGGGTCTGTGCATTCATGTATGGTGCAACATACAAGGGAAACAAAATGAAATATTTACTAGAGTGCAACATAGAAGTGAAATAAAATGAAAGAAGTTGACACAGATTTCAATTTGATTTATTTGTGATTATTCTCGGGTGTGTTCTTTCATTTGGTGCAATTTTCCCTTGCTGTTAATATTTAATTATTGTAACTTCGAAGAATATTCTAAATATATATTTTTAGTGGTCCCCGATGCTCCTATCGGGAGAATCACTTGTATTTCTTTGTACCTCGATGTTCCTATCGGGAGAATTACTAAAAATCATGAGGAAGTCCCCTCCATTGTAAGTCGAGTCATTAGTACCCCAGTTGTGGTTACTCGAGCCTACATAATTGAGTTAGGATTACTCGAGCCTACATAACTGAGTCAAATATTAAGTGAACGAAAGAATATAGATAGAGGGAGGCGCTCCTCATTTGAGACACACACTCACTTGTGTAGCGCATAAGAGAGAGAGAGAAAGAGCTGTAGCTGGAGAAGGAGCAGCAGTGTTTTTGGGTTTTACCTTTTATCTTTTTGGGGCATCTATATTGAGGAAGCTTTTGTTGGGTTTTTCCCTTTAGGGTTTTCCCAAGATAAATCTGTGTTGTTCTTGTGATACTGTTTCTTTCAGTGATCCTGTCTATATGCTTTTGTTATGAAATTGAAATTAAATGTTGATAATCTAGCTTAGCATATGGAATTTTAACATGGTATCAGAGCTAGCCTGAATAGGACAACTTTCACAAGGTGAAAAAGCCCTCTCTCTCTCCTTGGAAGAAATTAGGGTTTCAGGAAACTTTTTGATTTTCGAAAAACTACTTGCATAGAAAGTTGCGCCCTCCCAGAGTGCATCTATTGAACCTGGAATTGAGGTTTTGGGTAAGTGAGTCTCTGGGAAAGTCAAACCCTAGTTTGACAGCTGCACCAGAAAACTGTAGAACCAAAAAACAACTGGAAGCTGCAGAGCTGAATCTCGCAAGTCTAATTTGGAAGGTGAAGACTTGAGATCTCCAGAAACCAAGCACACTAGTCAACTCGCCTCAGTCAAGCGCATCTTTTGGTAAGTTCAGTTTCTCATTACGCATAATTTCAATTTTTTGTGATTTTCTGACAAGATGGCCCCATGCACTAAGCTTGAGGAAAAGCTAGAAGGCATAGAGAATTTCCGAGCATGGAAATACAGAATTGGTCTCATTCTCCAAGAGAATGATCTTGATAAGTATATTAAAGAGGAAGTTGCAGAACCTGAAGAAGTTGAAGCTAAGGAGAAGCACAAGAAGGATATGATTAGGGCACAAAGGATTATTGCTGAATCTATCAAGGATCACTTGATCCCTCAAGTGTCATCCAAGAAGACTCCAAAAGAAATGTATGATGCCCTATCCAGAATGTATGAGGGTAGAAACATCAACAAAAAGATGAATCTAAGAGCCCACTGAAGAGCACCAAGATGAGTCATGGAGAATCCATCCAGGACTACTTCACAAGGGTTTCTCAGATCAAAGAACAAGTAGAAGCCAGTGGAGACAAACTTGATGAAGATGAGATGGTTATGACTGCTCTCAATGGTCTCACTAGACCCTGGGAGTCATTCATCCAGATGATGTGTGCCAGGAAGGAAAGCATGAAGTTTGATGTTGTATGGGAAGACTGCATTCAAGAGGAGACTAGAGTGGCAAATAGAGAAGCCCTACTAAAGGAGGATGATTAAGCCCTAGCCACTCATACTAAGAGAAGAAGAAGTCAACCCAACTTCAAGCAGGGAAATAAGAGGGAGTATCAACCTCCCAAGAAGTTCCAGAAGACAAGAGAAAGTCTCCCCAATAGGGACTACTCTGGCTTTCAATGTTTTCATTGTGATAAGATAGGACACATTGCCAGAAATTGTCCTATGAAGAGACATGAATATAAGAAGAAGATCAACAACAACAAAAGACATCATGCTCATCTAGCTGAAGATGAGGACGAAGAAGAAGAAGAGGAAGGACTTCCAAGCAAGCAAGCAAGAGAAGAAGATGCAAAAGAGTATGCATTATTATCAACACTCTCCGAATCTATAACACCTGGAGAAGATACTTGGCTTATTGATAGTGGTGCTTCAAAGCACATAACGAGACAAAAGAAGACTCTATCAAGACTTGAAGAAAAGAACTCTCCTTAGAAAGTATCTCTAGGAGATGACTATCAATATCCGATCAAAGGAATTGGGGAAGCAAGCTACAAGCTTGATTCAGGAAATCCCCTGAAGATGAAAGAAGTACTATATGTACCAGGTCTGAAGAAGAATTTACTTTCTATGTCAGCTTTAGATAAGAAAGGATTCAGAGTTGCATTCATAGATGGCCAAGTACTCATGTGGCCCAAAGGGAAGAATATTGAAGATGCAGTTATCATTGGTGAAGAAGAAGGAGGCCTGTATAAACTCAAGGGACATTCATAAACAACCCTTGTTCATGAGTCCACTAATCCTAGTGAACTATGGCATAGAAGGCTTGCTCACATAAATTACAAAGCACTACCGCATATGAACAAAGTAGTGACGGGATTACTAGACTTGAAGATCAAACATGAAGGCATTTTCAAAGGATGTGCGAAAAGAAAGAACACCAAGAATCCATTTTCGAAGAGCGAAACAAAAACAAAAGGTACGCTATAATTGATTCATTCAGATGTGTGTGGTCCAATGTCCTCCACATCTTTAAGTGGTTTCGAATATGATATTACTTTTATTGATGACTATTCAAGAAAGACATGGATCTACTTCTTGAAAGCAAAGAGCGAAGTGTTTGAGAAATTCAAGGAATTCAAAGCCTTGATAGAGAATATTTTAGACAAGAGAATCAAGACACTCCGATCAGACAATGGCAGAGAGTATACTTCAAACGAGTTTGAAGCCTTCTGTAAAGATGCCGGAATCAAGAGGGAACTAACCACTCCCTACAATCCTCAACAGAATGGTGTTGCGGAAAGAAAGAACAGAACCATCATGGAGGCAGTGAAGACAATGATATATGATCGAGATCTTCCAATGCATCTATGGGCAGAAGCAACAAGAACTGCTGTCTACGTACAGAATAGAATATCTCACAGTGCTTTTGGATTCAAGACTCCAGAAGAGATGTTCACGGGAAAGAAGCATGAGGTAAGTCACCTCAAGATATTTGGTTGTCCTGTATATGTTCATATACCAAAAGAGAAAAGAACCAAGTTGGACCCTTCCGGAAAGAAGGGAATATTTGTTGGATACTGTAAAGTGTCCAAAGCATTTAGAATTTACATTCTTGGATTCCAGCACATGGAAATCAGTAGAGATGTAACATTTGATGAAGAAGCAGCTCTCAAGAGATCTAGAAAATGTCAACATGAAGAAGTATATGAGGAAGATGAACCCCCTAGAAATGTTGAGAATACATCCCTCCCTGAAGATGAAGTACGTGAAGAGCATGATATGACAGAACCACAAGAACCTCCTACAATGGAGATGTCACGGAAGAGAAAGCCTGCTTGGGCAAGAGAAATTATACACGAAGTAGAAAGATATGGAGCTCCTGAAGGCTCCACAAGGATAAGCAAGAAGCCTAAGCCATTTTCTAGCTATGTGGCTTTGCTGTGTGATCTGGTGGATCAAGAACCTACAAACTACGAAGAAGCGGTACAGAAGAAAGAATGGGTAGAAGCAATGACTGAAGAATACCGGTCAATATGAAGAATGATGTATGGGATATAGTTCCCAAATCAGAAGGAAAGAGTGTAGTGTCCTCCAAATGGATCTACAAGATAAAACATGCAGCTGACGGAAGTATCAAAATGTATAAAGCAAGATTTGTTGCCAGAGGTTTCTCTCAGAAAGAGGGAATTGATTATGAAGAGACATTTGCTCCAGTAGCACGGTATACTTCAATTAGATGAAGTGGGACTTACACCAGATGGATGTGAAGACAGCCTTCCTGAATGGTGTGATTGAAGAAGTATACATAGAACAACCACAAGGATTTGAAGTTGAAGACAGAAAGACACACGTATGCAAGTTGAAGAAGGCCCTGTATGGCCTAAAGCAAGCTCCCAAAGCTTGGTATGGAAGGATAACTAGTTTCCTGATGAGCATGGGCTTTGCCAAGAGTAAAGCCGATCCTAACCTTTACTTCAAGGTTATAGAAGATGAACTTGTCATACTATTATTATATGTGGATGATTTATTTCTGACAGGGAATGAGAAACAGATTGTGGAAAGCAAGAAGAAACTCGCCGAAGAATTTGAGATTGAAGACCTTGGGTTAATGCATTATTTCCTAGGTCTGGAAGTATGGCAAAGTTCAGAAGGAATCTTTCTCAACCAGGGAAAGTATGCAGTAGAGATATTGAAAAGATTCGATATGTTGGAATGCAAAGCCATGGCCACAACCATGGATTTCAACCTGAAGTTGTTAGCTGATGACTCGTCAGAGTTAGTGGATGTGACTCATACAGACAGATTATTGGGTCGTTGATGTATCTAACAAATACTAGACCAGAAATTTGTTTTGCTGTGAACACCTTGAGTTAGTATCTAGTTCAACCTAGACGTGTTCACCTAATAGCTGCAAAACATGTGATGAGATATCTGAAAGGGACTATAGACTTTGGGCTATACTATGATGGAAGCCATGAGTACAGACTGTATGGCTATACGGATGCAGATTGGGCTGGAAGTGTATCAGACAGGAAAAGCACATTAGGTCGATGTTATAGTCCGGGATATGCTATGATTTCATGGTTTAGCAAGAAACAATCCAATGTTGCTCTTAGCACGACTGAACCAGAATATATAGCAGCTTGCTCTGCTAGTTGTGAAGCCATATGGCTTCAGAAGCTGATGTTAGGTTTATTCAACCTGGAGTTGGATACTACCGTGATTCTATGTGATAACCAAAGTTGTATAAAGATGACAGAGAACCCAGTGTTCCACGATAGATCGAAACACATAGAAATTTGGTATTTCTACATCCGAGATATGATGCAGAAGGGAGCCATAAAGCTCCAGTATGTGAGTACTGATGAACAAGTTGCTGATGTGTTGACGAAGCCTCTATCATGGATAAAGTTTGAATACTTTCGAGACAAGCTTGGTGTTGTTCGGAAAGACCTTCCTTGAAAGGGGGAGCAGTGATGTTGCCGTGGGCATAGTTTTAAAAATCGGAATCGGTCGAGGGTCAACTCGGAATCGTAATCGGAATCGGTCATAAATCGGCCGATTTGAGTTTAATGAATCGGTTTGCTAAAAAAAATGATTATTATTCTTCTTCTCTTTTTTTTACCAAAATAATTATTATTATTCCCAAAAAAATAATAACTATAATAATAAATTTATTATATAGTTAGTATATACCTTTTTGTGGGGAAGAGTTTAAATTGTTATAATAATAAATATTATTTATTATATATTGAAATGTTGTAATTTTAAAGGAATTTATAATAAAAACTAACAATAGTGATAGTTTCAGCATGCCGATTTATCTGATTTTTAAATCTATGGTCAAAACATAATCAGCATGCCCCTCTAAAGCTTCTCTTGCTCCTTTGGTAGATGATAAGAGAGCTCTACTGCCAGAGAATCTGACTATTGTTGTTCGCACAATGCACTGTGAACAACAACAAATCCTGTAGCTGATTAAAGTCCATAGTAACATAACAATAGTGATAGTTTCCTCTTAGCATGCAAATGTTATATAAAAAACTTTCACCACCATCATTTTAAAATATAAAGTGTCTGCCTCACTGGAATAACAAAAATGCAATATGAGAAAACGAAGTCCTTGACCAGATCTACAAATATGCAATTGAAAACATCACTATCATAAAAAAGAAAACATTTTAAAGACTACAATTAGATACACCCTTATTGATTTTAGTTTCTCTCTCAAGGTTTTAAGTAATGATTGAGTTTCATACTGTAATGACACATATGTCGTGCTGTGCAAATTAACTGAGCTATAAGGGGGTCTACACCAAGTAATGTTTTGAATTTTATTTTTTTTGGAGCACAAGGATATAATTACAAATCAACATAATGTAAAACCGGTCCTCGATCCAAACCATATAATTACCAAACCGGACCGGTCAGCTTCGAACTCGGCTGGTTGGATCGGCTAGTTACCGAACCAGACCGGTTTGGTTACCAACCGGCCGGTTCGGTAACTAACCGGTCCACGATCCGGTTTACCTACCGGTTTGACCCGGTTTGGTACCGAACTGGTGAACCGGCCGATTCTGAAACCGATTTGGCCGATTTTCAAAACTATGGCAGTGGGATTGTATCATCCTTGGACACTTGTCCTAAAGTGATCCGGTGACTTCGGACCTCAAGAATGAAGAGGGATTGTATCATCCTGAGACATCTGTCCAGAACGGATCCAGTGACTTCGACCCTCGAGAATGTGGTAGGATTGGATCATCCTTGAACTTTTGTTCAGAACGGATCCGGTGACTTTGGTCCTTGAGAACATGGTAGGATTGTATCATCCTTGAACTTTTGTTCAGAATGGATCCGGTGACTTCAGTACTCGAGAACATGGTAGGATTGTATCATCCTTGAACTTTTGTTCAGAACGGATCCGGTGACTTTGGTACTCGAGAATGTGGTAGGATTGTATCATCCTTGAACTTTTGTTTAGAACGGATCCGGTGACTTCGGTAACTCGAGAACGTGGTAGGATTGTATCATCCTTGAACTTTTGTTCAGAATGGATCCGGTGACTTCGGTTCTCGAGAACGTGGTAGGATTGCATCATCCTTGGACTTAGTCCTAAAGTGATAGGGAGTGATTATCCCGTAATTGAATCCGGTGACTTCGGTTGTCAAGAATGTGGTGGGATTGCATCATCCCTGGACTTTAAGTCCAAAAGTGATCCAAAGACTTTCGTCTTTGTATTGAGGATTGCGGGTTGTTGCTGATGACGATGATGTTCCTGATCGAAAGATCAGAATGTGATGATGATGATGTTACTGATCGAAAGAGCAAAATGTGACGACGATGATGTTGTTGATCAAAAGTTCAGAATATGATGATGATGATGGTGCTGATCGAAAGTTCAGAGTATGATGATGATGATGCTGATCGAAAGTTCAGATGATGATGTTGCTGATCGAAATGATGTTGTCGATCGAGCTGTCAAAGTGTTGCTGCTGCTGAAGTTTGAAGATGAAGACTATATATTGAAGATGATGAAAAGCTTCCAATGATTTATAGATGTATCACCCTGATGATGCTCTCTCTCCTACTGTTGTTGTTGTTGATGTTGTTGTAGAATACCCTTTTCGTTAAGGGGGAGTGTTGAATTATTGTAACTTCGAAGAATATTCTAAATATATATTTTTAGTGGTCCCCGATGCTCCTATCGGGAGAATCACTTGTATTTCTTTGTACCCCGATGTTCCTATCGGGAAAATTACTAAAAATCATGAGGAAGTTCCCTCCGTTGTAAGTCGGGGTCATTAGTACTCCAGTTGTGGTTACTCGAGCCTACATAACTGAGTTAGGATTACTCGAGCCTACATAACTGAGTCAAATATTAAGTGAACGAAAGAATATAGATAGAGGGAGGCGCTCCTCATTTGAGACACACATGCTCACTTGTGTAGCGCATAAGAGAGAGAGAGAGAGAGAGAGAGAGAGAGAGAGAGCTGTAGCTGGAGAAGGAGGAGCAGTCTTTTTGGGTTTTACCTTTTATCTATTTGGGGCATCTATATTGAGGAAGCTTTTGCTGGGTTTTTCCCTTTAGGGTTTTCCCAGGATAAATCTGTGTTGTTCTTGTATACTGTTTCTTTCAGTGATCTTGTCTATATGCTTTTGTTATGAAATTGAAATAAAATGCTGACAATCTAGCTTAGCATATGGAATTTTAACAGTTAGTGTTAGGTTGGGCATATATAAGGTAGAATATTAAACTTAAAGGTCTGTAGTCTATTTGGATTAAGCATAGCAATGGCCTCTTTACAATATGGTATTGGGTTCAAATCCCATTGGCATGCTCGATATCCTCAGTTGAAATAATTGAGACTGTGTATGATTTGTGGAGATAAAAAGGAAGCTCACTGTTTTTATGAAAACAATGATTTTATTGGCTGCATTTCAAGATAAAGTTGGTTTTGTATGGCTAACTGGTAAACAATTAAAAATTCCTCCTGTTCATTACTTTTCTAGCCAAGCACAGAATGTTTTCCAAAAAGGCAAAAATAGTAATTTTTATCAATTCTAGTGTTTCTAGTGATGTACTTGATTTATATGAAATAATCTTAAAATATATCCATTCAACAAATGCATAATACATGAAAACAGAGCAGGATGTCACTCCTCTTAACAACAGATGTACAGCTCCCAGTAGATTTTTCAGTTTATTAGTCAAGGTCCTAGAACTACGGTGCTACATATTTAAATTGCCATCTTTCGGATTCCATTTGCCAGTTTTATGTTTGCTTATAAAAATTCACTATTTCAATTTGTTAAGACAGTTGAGTCTAATTATACTATCAAGCAGGTGCAGGAAAATTCAATAAATAGAAATGGGGCAGTTATTCTGCTGTTTACAAGTGGATCAGTCACGAGTGGCTATGAAGGAGACATTTGGACGCTTTAGTGAAGTTCTTGAACCAGGATGCCACTGTCTGCCATGGTGTTTTGGGCAGCAAGTTGCCGGTTATCTTTCGTTACGGGTACAAAAGCTGGATGTGCGATGTGAGACAAAGACAAAGGTATGCAGTTTGTTTCTACTCTATGGTACATCTAGTTTTAAGAAAACCCAACTTTCTATGTGTTTATGTTAATAAACATACTATTAATGAGCTTATTTTCATTTTGGAAAGTACACTGGAAAAATTACTGTACCTTAAAATGCAAACATTGTAGGCATAGAAGATATTTTGAGTTTATATAGTGAAGTGAATATCCGTCTTTTATTTTGATTTAAAATGATATTGCATTGATAACTTCTACTGTGGCAGGATAATGTATTTGTGGTTGTTGTTGCATCTGTGCAATACCGTGCCATTTTAGAGAAAGCAGTGGATGCTTTTTATACGCTTAGCAATACAAGGGAGCAGATCCAAGCTTATGTCTTTGATGGTAGATTTCAGAACTATCCCTATTAACTGTCCCAAAATTATGCTGCTGGCCACAAACCATGGCAGTTTGTATCTACTAATTTGTATTTTGTGAACATTCATAGTTTCATTCTGTTTTGGATTAGTTAAATGCTGCCATTTATCTAATTCACTAAAGCAAATGTAATGGAATAGCCATTGTTAAAAAGGATTAGCAACCAATACTTGAACTTGCTTGTTATGGTTCATGTTTTTTGCATTGGTAGATCGTAAATGAAGAACGCAGATGAAGAACAGAAGCAATGGTTTCTAAGCTTTGATCAAAAGATGAAAGCTTGTTAATTTAGGCTAAATCAGAAGTTTAATATGATGCCTTTATTCATAGTAATATTGTAATATATAGTTTGGGTTCTGTGTTGGTGCAAGATCTTGTTTCTTGTTTTATGCAACCGGTGCACTGTTATTTGAGCTCATGTCCATGTTTTCATGTGCAGTCATTCGTTCAAGCGTCCCAAAGATGAACTTGGATGATTTTTTTGAGCAAAAGAATGATGTTGCTAAAACTGTTGAAGATGAACTTGAAAAGGTAAATGCTGAAAATCATTTCATGTTTGGCCTATGCTTTTATTTGGAGGATAAATACCTACTCAAAAATACTTGCGTATTTATTGCTTCATATTCAGTGGGGAAAATGTCTGTAATTTCTTCGCATCTTCCAGCGCCATTGCATTGTTTGTCTTGATTTTGTGGATGGTTTGTTCTAGTTTTGGTAAAATAGTATTTGAGTGTTCTCCACAATCATGTCTTCTATTTGGATATAGGTTATGACAAACTACGGATTTGAGATAGTGCAAACTCTCATTGTTGATATAGAGCCTGTTGAAACTGTGAAGAGAGCAATGAATGAAATAAACGCAGGCAAGAATTCTCTGCCATATTGAAGTCACAATGGAATTATGAATATGCAAGTACATAAAAGCTAATTTCTTGCTGTTAGCTATTTTTTAAATAAATGGATAGTTGATCTTTGGGGAACTTTGTCTCTTTAATTCAAGAGGTTCTCTGGTATGTTTGTGTATTTATGGATAGTTTGTTGGCACAGGTTTATCATCATTTAATAGCAGGGATCAAAATTTTATCAGCTTTATTAATGTAGCTTTGCTTTAAAAATGCAATATCTTTTTAAAGTTAACCTTATGAAAACATGTTATGAACTTGCGTTTTGCTGCAGTTTTGGGGAGCTGTGCCTCTTTTATTTCAAGAGGTTCTTTGATATATTTGTGTATTTATGGATAGGTGGCTGGCACAGACTAATCATCATTTGATAACAGGGATTAAAACTTTATCAGCGTTTTTTTAATGTAGCTTTGCTTTATAAATGCCATATCTTCTTAAAAGTTAACGTACAAAACAACACAACTTACATTTTTACTGCTGTTTTTGAATTTTTTGAATTTAATTGTGTTATTTTGTTTACCTTTTTTGACATTATCTTCCATCTTATTCTCATTATTAGTGATTTAAAATTTGATTTCAGCTGCAAGAATGAGGGTAGCAACAAAAGACAAAGCCGAGGCAGAGAAAATCTTGCAAATTAAACGTGCGGAAGGTGAAGCAGAAGCTAAGTATTTATCTGGATTGGGAATTGCTCGTCAACGGCAAGCAATAGTGGATGGCCTTAGGAATAGTGTACTTGCTTTCTCAGACAATGTGCCTGGTACAACTGCAAGAGAGGTGATGGACATGGTCTTGGTGACACAATATTTTGACACATTGAAAGAGATAGGAGCATCTTCAAAGTCAACGGCAGTATTCATACCCCATGGACCTGGTGCAGTTCGTGATGTTGCTGAGGAGATCAGAAATGGGTTACTTCAGGCACAGGCCCTTTAAACATCATGAAGTGTCAGATTTTGGAATAAAAGCATTTTCTGTGCGACAATGTTTATAGCTTACTGTTTACTTTTTAAGGAGTTTTTTTTATTTTTTTTATTTTTTTGAACAAGGAGTTCTTACAGATTCCCTGGTATAGTGTTCTGTAGTATCAACTTCCAGTGCCAGTTTACTATATAATTAATGTGGTGGTCTGTAGCCATTTTTTCAGTTTTATTAATGACGAAAAAAATTCTGCATGGATGGGAGTTTCGCTAAGTATTAATTTTAAGGTGTTACATTTGTGTCATGTGAAAAGCTCAGGAAACATAGGGAATAGATTTACTGATTGAAGTTCTGAGAGATTAATTTGGAAGGTGTGAAAAGCTCAGCAAACTTGGGGAATAGAATTACAGATTGAAGTTGCATTAATATGATTGGGTTCTACTTATTTATGATTTAAGGATCTTGACAATTGCATAACAAGGGCTTTAGGATAACTTTTTTTGGACTTTAACATTGACATTATGTTTCAATTTCATACAGCAAATGCCAAGCTTATTACAAGGTCTCGATTTTTTATGTCCTTACATGAAAGACTGCCATCACCCCTTTTTTGATGTGAAGATTTAATGTGGAAAGCTTGTGTCTGTGTATTTATCAAAGTAACTTGCTTAGATTGATCTCCAAGAGTGTACACAAATTGAGAATGCCTATCATGTTTTTTGTTGGTTGGTAGTTTGAACTTTCTCCCTCTGGCCCTACTGTTTTTGCATTAGAAAAATGCTCTTTGCTTTGGTGTTGATAGTTACATGTATTTGAAACATGCTCTTTGCTTTGGTGTTGATAGTTACATGTATCAGAGGAGATTAATGTAGCAAAATGTAGACTTGAAGCAAAAGTAAGGGATTTACTTCTTTTTCAATTTTGACATTTGGAGCCAAGGTTTCTGTGTCAGTGTAGCTCCAAAAACTAAATATAATTTTTTTTTATAAAACCAAGCATACGTCGTCTCCAAATTTAAATTGGCTAGATTGTAAAATACATGAATATATATATCGAATTTCAGTTTTAATTTCCATTCATGCATCCTTACATTTTAAATAAATCTTTTGATCAATAATTACGAGACAACTAATTTTTTATGTGTTAAATAGCCTTCCTTTGATTTTATCTACAAGATATTTAAAACAAAATCGTTACAGATTAAGAATAATTATTTTACTTTATAATCAATGAATCAATGCAGTTACTTTATAATCAATGAATCAATGCAGTTTTTGGCTATTTGTAGGATTCCAAATTGGAATAGTTGACACGTGGATGATTGTGATGGATATATATATGATTATGCACTATTAAGTTAATAATAGAACAATAAGTTAGATATTAGTTTTGTAATAATTGCAAGTTAATCAATCATCCAGTAAAATAATGCAAGTGTTTTATTTCATGATTAATTAATTAATGTAACTTTTGCCTATTTGCCTATTTTGTCATTCATTGAATTCTTTCATATATATAATAAGTAAACATGATTATTACTTTATTACAATTCACCATTTTGATTGTGTAAATATTTTTTGAATTTTTTTGGATGAGATGATTTCAATGTAGTAATTTTTGTTTTTAGGCAACATTGTTTTGATGCAAGTACTACAATTGAAATCAACATAAATTGACTCTATCAAGCGTAGAAAGGGATTAAATCCTTTGAAGTGGGACATTTCTTCAAGTTTAGGATTCTAAAAAGGGTTTGCACTTCAAGGGATTTGATCTTTCTTAGTGCTTGATAGAACCAACATTCTCAAGGGTGTTAATTTGATTGTTAACAGATGCCCCCTCACGTGTGAGGTCCAAAGCTATGTCGAGGGCCGAAATACATTGATTTCATTCTGATACTCTTCGCATTTATACACTTTGTATTGATACTCTTTAGTGATCAAGGTAGGATGGTAAAGGATTTAGTTCATAAGCGTAGGAGTTGGAGAAACACTTGCAAGTCAAACATGGAAATTTTCCAAATATACAATATCTTCGTGAGGCGGGTATACCCATGCTCAATAGTAAACAATCATGGCCACGAACAATACACAGTGGATCCATGCCAAAAGTAAATATTTCAAAAAAATGTATATATGCACTTCTGATCACTGCACAATATCCAAATCTTCATGATACGTTGACATGGTATTTTGATCTTGTGCAACTAAGGTAGTGCATGGATGAGTGATACAATCATCTTTCCCAAGGCCTTCAATACAAACCAACGATGGTACGAGTTTATATCATGTGAATATATGAGCTGATGTCGAGCATAATTAAACACCATTTGATTGCCGATCATTGATGTAAACAATTAACAGATTTGAGGGGACCCATCGATAATATGAACTCCAAGGTATTTGAGTACAAACTAACAAGTGCAAATAGATGCTTTGATGTCGAACACTTGTAGAATCAAACAATTAAGGGTCATTGATGTAAACCCACTGCCATTTGCGAGGAAACTTGCTACTAATGATTGCAAGATCCAAGGTACACACTCGGTTTTTCGAGATCCATTTCTTAGATGGTGATTTGGTGTCGATAGGAATGAATCCGTCAGGAGGGCATTAATGCATCCCACATCAACTGACACGAAACTGAAATCAATAGGCTGATATAATTTGGTAGAGCGGCGAGATCCAACATTGTATACTGACACAAGGCCGGCCGATATGATTGGTCAAAAATATTTGAGGAATCGCTGATACTGGTTCTTGCAACCTGCTACTAATGATTGCAAGATCTTAGGTACACACTCTAGGTTCCTAGATCCATTTTTTACATGGTGATTTGGGTCGATAGGAATGAATCTGTCAGGAGGGCATTAATGCATCCCACATCAACTGACACAAAACTGGGATCAATAGGATGATATAATTTGGTAGAGTGGCGAGATCCAACACTGTGTACTAACACAAGGAAGGCCGGTATGATTGGTCAAAAATATTTGAGGAATGGCTGACATTGGTTTGGCCTCCCTTGAACACGTAACACAACGCAAAATAGACACTTGACGACGTAAGACTCGAGTAGCTAACCATTATGAAATTCGTCAATGCCAGATGCATTAATGAAAGGCTCCAGAGATGATGGGAATGATAACCCATTGATGGAGATCTACTCAAATTACCAGTATAGTTTCTTTCTACAACTATAAGTGGTTCACTGACAACAAATAAAAGTTATGTGTCATGTTCAAGGGCGCCTAGGACTGACTATTCCTTTTGTTTAAAATATTCAATATGACATCATTTAAGTTTCCCCCTTTTTCTGGATTTTTGTGTTTTTTTATTTTTTTGTACTTTTTCGTTTATTAGCTTGAAAAAAAATAAAGAATGCTATAGTACATGGGAAGAAACGAGTGTTGCATGGGCTTAATCTATTTTTCAAGAGCATAGGTCATGCCAAGGCAAAGATACATATTGCAAACAAGAGTTGAGCTAGTTGTGCACACTCTTACGGATGTTCCCTCCATGGGTTGGCTATCTGAAGTAGGATTATGTGTCGACGGGCGGCTAAATAGAACCAAGTAACTACGGTTATCCAAATTGGTGCAATGGCCAAGTGGAAAAGGGGCAATGCCGTTTACTTAATTCCAATTCATGTGACAACACCAAAATTATAGATCACCATGAATTGTGGTCTATCTTCGACTACATGAATCAAATAGTTCTCACATGTATAGGTCAACTTAAACAAAAGCAATGGTTCATTGATGTCTTGAGCAAAAAGTGACTGTAAAGGCATATACAATACATAAGCATTAAGCATCGAAGTAGTAAGCACAAATGTTCATGCACATATTTTAACACATGCTTATGTAAACTGTCACGAAATAGGGATCTCATTAGGAAATGATCAGAACTATATGGAAGAGAAGTATGTGGTCTCAAACTCCAGGTCACGATGGGACTAATTGGGCCCCCATGCCTATGCGAATAACTTAGTGTGGGCCCCAAAATCGCAATGGGGTGCTGACTAGCGTGTCCCATGTTCGATTGGTTCTTCTGTTGGAATGGTGGGAAATACATATATGATGGGCTGACCCACCAATTTCCAACAGGTTCCATCATATGGAAAATTTGGGTTGTAAAAGATTTAAATGCATCTTCACAGAGGGATAACCTAAACCTATATGCATGCTTCCAAATATAACTGATAAATCGAGGAACATATCAATGATGCTCTTATTCTTAAGTGGATTTAAACCAAGAATGCTTCCAGTGGCCCCACAAAAGATGTCCTTAGGTGGGTACAACCAAATGTTTATGACTTCAAAGATAGCTTCATCAGATGATAAAATTCCTTCCAAGAAATCAAGGGAGTTGGGAGAGCTTGGCAACCCAAATGGGCCAAGTCGCTGGATCATATTCCTCCTCGAAGGGAAGATTTTGATCCAAATCTGCCGAAGCCATTTGAATAGCTTGGTATGACACTTTTACAACAAATAAGGGTGGTGGGATCATAAAGTTTCCCATGAGGGAATCATTTTCGAACAATCCTACCCCCATGTTTTGAAGCTCCTTTAGAGCATCCCTAATGAAAGGAAAAATTGACTAGATATCAGTTTCAGGCATGTAGTAATCTAATTGGCTGATCATGACAATCTTCCCCCAATGAGGGAACTGAATCACTCGGGACTCTGAAGACACTATAGCCATCATCGCATGTATCTAGCTAAATTGTAATCTACAGGCAAATCTACTACCTCAACATCTATTGTGACTGTTTTGCCACCCCATTTAATAGGGCAGGCTACAATGAGTTTGCGAGGAGAGAACGAATGTTGATCAAATGCCTTTCGCACAGTATGGGATTGAACTATGGTGGGTTATATTAATGTTCTCCAACATTTAAACGATTTGATACAAGTCGAGGCCCCTTCATCAACTATGGTTCGAAAAATGTTCTTGCCATGAGATGTTACTTTCATTTGAAAAACAACTTCGAAAGGGATCCTACATGTTAATTGGTCTAAGTCAAATGTGATCGAAGTGGCATTAGATGGATCAACAGTTCTAGTTGAAGGAAATAGTTCATTTCTTTACGAAGGACAATATTGCAATACCTCCATGGTGGATATGGCACACGGTGCTTGAGCTATTTCCTCAACAACACTTTCATTATGAGTATCTCATGCATTAGGATTATGCATTGTTCTACATAGACAACATTTGGGGGGTATGGTACTATGTCTATGGTTGGTTTCTCTATGGGAAGAGAACCACTTAGCTGTGATTTTGATTGATTCAATGGACTAGGAGGGACATCATAAGAATGAGATCTTATTTGAAAGTTCACCTCATGATCACACATGAAGACATTGGCATTGGGAATATTCCCTCCTCGCGGGAGTTTTGACTGGTTTCCCCTTGGCAGAAGTACCAACGTTGTAGCAACCATTTAATGATGGTGCTGCAGGAAGGGTGGTATCAAACTAGTGGGTTGTTGTTACCCACCATCTTGAACAAAATTCAATGAATCTCTCATTCCAAGTGTAGCATTTTGCATACTCTTGTATTTCTTCTTCTTTCTTCTAAGGTCCATGGATTGAACTACGAGAATTTCAGAAGTCTAGGAATGATTAACATTGTGCTTACCCTTGTACTTATTCTTCTTTCCCCTAAGGTCAATGGGTTGAACTATAAGGGTTTCAAAAGAAAGAGAAGGATTAACATGTTGCTACATATCTTGGCCAGTTGTAGGTTGTGAAGTATGAATAGACATTTGTTCCATTTGCTGGGTAATCTACTCAATTTGGTTGACATAAACCATCATACCATTGGCATGAGGTCCTTGTGGTGGCCTAGCTGTATCAAACAAAGGTATTGCAGGATAGTTCAAAAAAACTTGGTTACTTTCTAGAACCTCACCACTCCATTGTGGAATGGGGTTCATGGGTGGATTCCCCCTTGCGGGGTTAGACTCCAAGGAGATGGGATATTTTTTGGAATCTGACCACAATGGAGGTTGATTGTGTTGCCAACAGTGTGGTTGCCTTAGCCCTTGGTTCCCTCGTACTATATGGTCATGTGGAGCTCTCAGAACCTCTCCCCTAGTGGAAGTCATGTCTCTTCCATGCCAAAAGTCTTTGTCATGACATGTGCTGACGTGAGAGGAGGTGACATGTCCCGACTTGAGAGGAGGTGTGTGGCTTTGGGGCAATCCTTAGATAAATGGACGATGGGATTTAAACCTTGCTCGTGGGAACAAGGCTCACTTGCTCACAACCCAGAATGGGAGGTACGAAGGTAGCTCGATCGGTGGTCTCACTTGCAGTTTGTTGTACGTCGGCGGGGGAGGAANCCTTGCTCGTGGGAACAAGGCTCACTTGCTCACAACCCAGAATGGGAGGTACGAAGGTAGCTCGATCGGTGGTCTCACTTGCAGTTTGTTGTACGTCGGCGGGGAAGGAAATTATGCAATCATGGATCATGATATCCGACCGCACGAGGTAAGGCATTATATATGGGCTCGCTCGGGAGGAGATGTATCATATTTTATGCCCATCTATCCAAGTTTAGAGCTCCTCGCTGTCATTTTCTTTGCCTGTGGTGGTGGAACTCTCAGGAATTCGTCCCACACTCAGGAGGTATTGCTTCAATTCAAGGTGGAAATGGACTCTAGAGAGGAGAGTCATGATTGTTTTTCAGAGCATACGAGGGCATCCATGGGAAAAAAATTGCGTTGAGTTAAGGAAGTCATGAAGGCTCAGAAGAGGAAATTGAGGCAATACCGAGAGGAAACCAATGACAAACTAGAGCATTTGGAGGAATTCGTCCATGAAACCAGAATAGCTCAAAAAGACTAGTAAGAAATGGCAACAATTCAGCCAAAAGAGCAAAATGTTATTTCACAGGAACTCTCGGACCGACTTCTGCAAGTTGAAATCTAGCTGGGTACCATAGCCTTTGAATAACGAGTTCATAATGAAGTGGAGGAGAAGCAGAAGATGGGGAAGGAAAAGGATTTGGGACCTCCTACGGCATCTATCCATACAACTAATTATGTTTTTTTGAATCCTGTTAGGGATCAGTTTGTTTTCCTTCTTTGGTTTTATGTCAGTTGGACTCTGTTTAGAATAGTAATTTTTAAGTTTCCAGATATATTAGAGCTTTTATGCTCCATTTTGACTGTAACTGTTACTATATGCCAAGCCGTCCAGGATGTAATTAGCCAGGTGCCAACACTCGTTTTTTTTATAATACAAAATTAATACTCGTTAATGTAAAAAATGAGGGTGATTATTATTATTAGAGGGATCTTGGAGGTGTGTGGTGTAGAATTGATGCACATGGTGAAGAGTGGCCTATAATTATTGTACATTTTGTATTATGTTTTATAGTATTTATATTTTGGAAAATACAAACATTTGACTTTCGTGAAATGAGAAGGAATATCAAATTAAAAACATAGTAGATAAGTAGTGGGAATACATGATATAGAATACAGAGAGTGAGAAGGCATGAGGTACATACTAGAAACCCACGAGAGTACTAGCTTTGTTGTTTGCATACAAACGTAGATTGCGTCGGGCTATAAATAAAGAGCAGACTACACATGACAAATAAACCAAATAGTCGATGAAAAGGAGTTTAATGTGTAGAGAAATAAAATCACCCATGTGTTGAGGAATACAATGTAGTTTGTGTCTAGAATGTTGAATACACAATGCACCCACAAGTTTCTTGGTTGATGGTGAAGGAAAGAAATTTAGTGACAAATAAATAAGTAGCAATGGCAGACATCTGAAGGCACAGAGAATTAATGCATAATGTTGAGGATACTAGGAAACTAAGGAATCATGGAAAATGATAACAATGTAGCTTATTTGTCACCAGCATAGATCCATCTTAAAAGGGATCTAACAAGCGCTGAGAGGGATCAAATCTCTTAACCCGTTTTTAAAGTGTAAATGTTGAGGAAGCATTTTAATTTATCTAATTTGTGTTTATATATATATATATATTCCTTTGTAAATTTTTTAACTCTAATTTGAGCCTACATGTTATTATTTTCGTGTATATTTTTTTAAAGGGCACGTGTCAACTCTAGGATGAGCACGAAAAGAGTTACACAGCTCTAATTTATCTAGTTTATGTTTTTTAAATATACATAGTTGTAAATGTTTTAACTCTAATTTGAGTCGACATGTTATTATTTGATAATATTTCATTATTTTTTAAAAATGACATGTGTCAACTTCTGGATGAGCACGGAAGGAGTTACACATCCCCCCCTATTGGGTTGTAGAATGCATCGCTTCGGCACAATAATGCCGAGGATACTAGGAAACAAAGGCATCATAGAACATAATAACAATATAGTTGATTTGTCACCATCATAGATCCATCTTAAAATGGATCTAGCAAGCGATGAGATGGATCAATTCTCTTAACCTATTTTTAGAGTGTAAATGTTGAGGAAGCATTTTAGTTTATCTAATTTGTGTTGTTTATATATGTGCCTTTGTAAATGTTTTAACTCTAATTTCAGCCTACATGTTATTATTTTATAATTTTTTTAAAAGGACACGTGTCAACTATAGGATGAGCACGGAAGGAGTTACACATCTCCAATTTATCTAATTTGTGTTTTTTAAATATATGTCGTTGTAAACGTTTTAACTCTAATTTGAGTCAACATGTTATTATTTTATAATATATTTTTTTAAAAGGACACATGTCAACTTCTGGATGAGCATGGAAGGAGTTACACATCCCCCCCTACTGGGTTGTAGAATTTGCTTCTTCGGTGCAATGAAGAATAAAAGTTGAGGGGACCCATTTTAGTTGCAAATAAAGAGAAAATACTTGTGTAGACTTTAGTTGCAAGCATCATTAACCATTTGGAACGAAGTATGAACATCAGTATAATCAAAGTAACAATAATGCATTAACATTCATGATGGCATTCGAATATTGATTACATGCGCATTTAGTTGAACCAATTTCATATTTGCAATAGCTAAAAATGCTGAAGTAGATGTATTTACTTGCAAACTGTGTGTATGTAAGTGAATATACAAAACCGTCTAGATGTATTAGTCCTCCATTTACTGTCAAACAATATGTGACCTTTTAACAACTGTATTGTTTTGCGTGCAGGGATCAAATGTATGGCCCACAAAGACAAGAGATGGATTTTAATTAAAGAGGGTTGCCACTGTAAGGGCATCCCTAAGGTATGGGTAAAGGCCACACAGTGTAATAAAGGGGTTTGCACTAGACCGAGAGGAGGGTAAAGGATTGTCACCAATAGGACCGAGGTTGTAACAACCTTAGGGAAGAGTCCCAAGGATGTAATGTTGAAGGGAAGGAAGAGCGAGACTACTAGCGTCCTATAGGGTGACAAAGAGGGTAGAAGCAGGCTGCTACAACAACTTGGGGGAAGGGTAAAGGCTGTTGCTATAACATCAGCAAAACTGAGTTACTGAACATCCCAAGGGCTGCCTCAAAGGAAAAATTGAGGGTGAAACTAGGGAGAACAAGAGGGATAGGGAAAGCTAGAAAGGTAGACCGAGGTCTAATTAGGTTAGATCTAGGGTTAATTCCATAGGATTCGAACCTTCTTATTTCCTTTAGAATCTAGTTGTTAGGGTTAGTTAGGTTCCTTTTATTTGTTAGCTTAGGGTTAGCTTAGGTTGCTTTCAATTGTGCAAGTTGTTCATAATTGTTGTTGTGTTGCAGCTGCAACATTTTCCCAAAATTCCAAAAAAATTTTGGACCCTCCTTTTGCTTGGATTAGTTCGATTTTCTTCTTTGAGTTGGTCTAATAATGATTTCTCAGAATGATTGAATTGATTTACCACTTGTTTGTTTCTCCCTCTAGCACTTGAAATAATCCACTGTTTGATCAAGCTTTATCGCTGTCCCTGAATGCATTTTTAAGCATGTTCCAATCAGAAGTTTGTTTGGTTGAATCTTCCGCCGTTACGGATGGACATTCGGTTTTGGCTTCGCTACTTTCCTCCGTTACGGCTGACTTTTGGTTTTGCATCAGAACTTTGTATCATTTCTTTCTCCGCCGTTACGGAAGGTGTTTGCTTTTCCTCCCGCCGTTGCGGATGGATAATCGATATGGACTTCGACTTCCTTTCCGATTTATTTGTTTTTACCTCGGCTGTTTGGGAGTTTTACATCGGAACTTTTATCATTTCTTTCTTCCGCCATTGCGGAAGGAAAAATGCTTCCTCTTCCGATCAGTGCTTTAACGTTTCGAACCCGTTCGTTATTTCCATCGATTCCGTAAGTCGTGGGCTTCCGCCCTTGCGGCTGCGGGAAGCCTTTTTTCTTCCGGCCGTCTAGATCATTTTTTAACTCACCGTTGCGGAAGGTCGCACGCTTTACTCTTCTGCCGTTGCGGCTGCGAAAGGCATAACCCTTCCGATCTTTAGTCATCCACTCGACCATCGGAAGTTATTTGGCGGGGCGTGATATCCTTTTGGTATCCGCCATTGCGGCTGCGGTTCTGTTTTCGTTCCGATGTTAGAAGTCCGACGCGTGGTTATTTGTCACCCAGTTATGTCCGCTGTTGCGGATGGATCTTTGTTTTGGCCTTCTGCCGTTGCGGAAAGAAGTACCCTTTCATCTTCCGATCCAAATGTCTCCAGCATCCGATCTTTTAGCTTTTCCCCGCCACGCATGTTTCCACAGATGGCTTAGCGCTTTGGTCGTCTGCCGTTGCGGAAGGAAGTTTTCTTTCAGCTTCCGATCCAAAAGTGGTCCGCCATCCGATCTATTTCCCGCCGCGAGAGTTTGACCATATGCATATATATGAGGTCGGGGGGGGCATGTTGGATTATTCTATTGTTATTTTTCAACTGCCGTGCTCTGTCGTTATCGTGCTGTCGCTCGCTCACGTGTCCCCCATTTTCGGTACCCGCGGTCCAAGTGTCTCGACCTTGGGAGCTTGACAAGTTTCTCCACGCCGGTTACACGCTGCATTGCCAGGTAGGATCATTTTGCCTTTTCCCGTTCCGTTTAAGGCATTTGGGTGATGTTTGCTATGTTTGGGTTAGTACGCGTCCGTTTTGCCCTCGCCCCGTTAGTTTCTCGCCTTTATAGATGGGAAATTTTACCTTAGTGGTCTGTGGGAAAGCGTTTTGACCCGCATAATAGTTTTTTCCACTGCCGGTTGTTTTGAAACCCTGCGCATAGAGAATAGGGGGGTTTGGTGCAGATGGCCGTTACGTTGTCTGCACCAAACCGCCCCGTCTGATGATGTTGGGTAGGAGTAGGCTTTACGCCATCTCTCCCTGTGGGGCTTGAGCTGTTTGTCCTGTTTTGGTGATACCCTTATCCTTTACTCCAGCTGCTTTGCCTACGCGGTTCCGCGCAACCCAATTCGTGCTCAGTTTCGAACTCGGGCCGGGGAAGGGGTGTACCACGGTACACAGTTATTGACCGAGGTTTACGCAGGGGGGTTTTCTTTGATCAAGCGCACCTTAGAAATTTTCATAGTGCTCCTATTGCTCCCACACAGTGATTTGGCTATGGCACCCGTGAACAGCCCGTGTCTTTTTCAATTTTATGTAGATTTCCTTCCTGCTAGATTTTATTGTTAAAACTGTTCTGGTATTGAAAAGCAGTGGTAGTTTGCATATATGTGCTTTATTTGACTGATTTCCATCATGATAAACGTAGACACAATAACTGAACACTGCACATTGGGTTTTAATAGTTATGTTAGTGAGGCCAGTTCAGCTTATATACATGCATATATTCGTTTCATTAACTAATTGCTGTCATGGTACCCATAAGAGGAGTAAAACGCTTCACATCGTTATGTAAATGTTTGAAACTTAGCCGATAATGGCTTAATGTTTACAATGTTATACATGGCAGGAAGATTTCAAACTCACAATGTCGAAGAGGCAAAAGAAGAAGGCCCCTGTGGTTGAGGAAGAACCCGAGGTAGAAGTTGTCACCAAGACAGAATACATATATGAGGACACTAAGTGTATTTCTGGTGTTGAACCCGAATACCAATGGGGTGAGATTTATAGACTGATCACACACAGAGAGGTTCCTGACATGGGCTTAGAAGAAGAGTCCATATATGCCAACATAGAAAGATCTTCACTGATGAAGATCGCTACCAGACCAGAGTTGTTCCCGTGCTCTGAAGTAATCGGTTGGATTCTTCCTCGGGCGGATGTCACAACAATGATCTTGGAAAATGTTGAAAGACAGGGCTATGCTGCATATAGCCCTGGATATGTAGCGTTGGCTTGCCACCTGCCAGAAGCCCAAGTATTTTTATCTGATGATTGGCTGAACAACAGTAGAATGGACCTGGTAGAGACTCTAAAAAAGATGCTGTTGCAGGGAAAACATTATAGATACAGACCGACGGGTGATTACGATACATCAAGATTAAGGGCCCCCTATAGGTTCATAGCTTTAATGCTGAATAGGATTTTTGGAAGAGCACATGGTAGGTTCTTCAAGTTAGAATGGATCCCAATCATTTTTTATGTTGCGACCTAGGGGACAATTTTCAACTGGGCCAACATCGTATCAAATAGTCTGTCAGCTTGCTTGGCCTTGGCTTTGGGAGGAGTGTCCTGAAAGAGGTCTGAATTCTTTATGAGCTCCATACTTATAGATTGTATATTATGCAATCAGCCTTTCCCCGGCCTCTGGTGCATCTGGGACAGGGAAAGAACGCCTGTATATTCTGCTTATAAACCATTGTGGGCACATAAATATCACGACCATTATCGAGAAGTCTATGAGCACTTCATTATGCCTCTATACACACTCATTTTCCTGAAGGAGTGTGATTGTATGTCAGAGGAGGCACTGCAAGTAAGAGAGGAGTATGCAGACTACTATTTGATGGAAAATGGCCTATACTTCAGGATGTTTGGAGGTTCAAGAGCTCCTTCCCTGCTGCCCAAATATGCCACTGATTACATCATCCACAAGGAGGCAGTTAGGCAAGTATTATTGGATGGCATAGGGAGTTTCTTATTTGAGCATAAGAAGACTGCTTTTCCTCCTTTTCCCTTTAAGTTAGGAAGCTACAGATTCACCAGGGTGAAGAAAGTAGATGAATTCGTAGAAGAGTTGGAAAGGTTCCATTTTGGCGAGATGCCATTCCACAGAAATGACTACCGCGGTAAGGTAGCCGAGCATTGTAAAGAGAACAATGTACATTTTGAGTATACACACCATTGGGATAGGGAGGAATTAGTTTTCCGAAGTGCCCTGAACCTGATTGCATTGTGGAGAAGGTTCAAGAAGAAAATAGTCACCAAAGGTGGGAAGGGAGATGAACAAGCCAAAGCCGAGGAAGAAGCTAAGAGAAGAGATGAGGAGGCCCAGAGGTTGGCACAGGAAGCGGCATGGTGGCTACACACAGAAGAAGAAGAGAAAAGAAGAGCTGCTCAAGAAGCAGCTAAGAAAGCAGAAGAAGCAACTAGGGAAGAGGAAGAAGAGAAGAAAAGGAAGCTGGATGAAGAGCTACAAAAACAAAAAGCAGAGAGGCTGAAGCTGACATAGACTGAGACAGAATAGTCAGCTTCTGACACAGCTGGAGGGCAGACCCAGGACGTGGAAAACCCAGAGGTTCAGGACCCACAAGTACATGCAGCCAGCACATCCATGGTCCCCACACTAAAGCTAGTTCCTTTTGTTCAGAAAAAGGGAGAAGAAATCCCTGATTTCAACACTGTTTTCTATGATAGGGAAACAAAGAGGATCGTAAAGAGAACAGAGAGAAAGGTTGAAACAGGAGGTCTGTCAGGAAAAATGATAACAAACACCCCCGTTGTGCTCGGTACAGACCGGGACCCGAGATTCACCTTGAGGGATGGAGCTGCCCTAATCCATGCCTTAGAAGATAACATGGACAAGGTAATGACTGACTTGGAGCAGTCCAAAAAATACTCTGCTCAATTAAAAGATACATTGAGGAAAGAAAGGGAAGAAAGTAATCGGCTTAAGAGGAAGTTCGAAGAAATGAAGGAAGAAATGAGGGTTTCAAAGAGTGAACTACAGCTCCTACAGGTGGAGAAACAAGTAAGAGAAACCACGCAGGAATGCTTGGAGAAGGTATAGAAAGAATATCAAGAGCTGAAGATGGAGAAGGAACAACTGCAGGGAAAGGTGGAAGAGCTAGAAGAGCAGCAAAAGATCATCTTGGAGGCTAGTGAGATGCACTCCCAAGAACAGGGAAAGAAACACCAAGAGAATATTGCCTCTCTAACCACTGCTCTAAAAGTAGCCAGAGAACAGTAGGTCAGTCTACAACCCTTCAAGGAGCATGTGCTGGCCCAAAAGGCCAAGATGCTACAGCTATAGACTGCTGTTGAAGAGGAGAGATGTAAAGTGCTGCAGATAGATGGCCGATTGGAGGAAATCTTGGAAACCTCCTCTTACTTTGTGGACAGATCTCAGGACGTCCTTATAGTCCTGACTGCAAGAATGGTGAGGCTAGAAAACAATGAAGAAACTCCAGCAGAGCTGCCATCAAAGGATCAACAGGCCCTCAAGCGGGATTATGACTTAATAGAATTTGCTATTAACACTGCAGAGGATTTCAAGAAAGCAGTAAAGAAGACGAAAGGAGCCTGCACCGAATTTTTTAGAAGACTCCTTATTACATACAACCGGTGCCAGATAAAAGCCGAGCACATGCTTGATGATTTCCCGGACCACAATTCGTTTGTGGAGATGTTGCAAAACAGATATTAGGATGAAGAAGCAAGAATGCAACACATTAAGGCCATTGATGACTAGATTCTGAGAAGCGAAGTAGGCCACTCAACCGTTAGTGTACAGCTTTTGGAGGACCAGCTTCAGTTGAGCGCAGCCAGAATTGAGGCTATAAAGAACCAGGCTGCAAAATTTGAAATCAACATTCAATTCTTGAAACCCTGCGCATTTGAGGGCATCGCCTCTGAAGCTTCGGCTTGGAATAAGTTTCTAGACACCCAAGTGGGACCCTCCTCATAAAGGACTGGTCGATTTTGTAATATTGTAACAATTTTGTGAAAGCATTTAAGAAAGATGAAACGTTGGGAAACGAGAAGTTGGGAAGTCCAAAGGTCACTTTTGGGCAGCCCAACAGTCTCACCCTTTTGTATAAATGTAAAAGACTTAGAGGAAAAGGGGCTTTTTCCCAGTTGGACATGTAAAGCAATGTTGTAAGAAGAACTATTTTTTTTGCAATAAAGAGTTATTGTTTGCCTGTTGGAGAAATATCAGTGGAGCTTCCAAATGTTATGCTGTGGATGGCTGAAAGATGAACTATTTTGTTTTTCCAGTTTTTGTCCATTAACCATGAGATCGTTCTAACTTTTAGAACCTATGTTCTTGTTTAAATGATTTCTGGTTTATTTTGTGGAATTACCACCATGAGTAATGTATGCTGTTCATAAAAAAATTGGCTATCTGACTGTTGAAATATCTTTAATTGTTCATGTGTTGTATGTAGGAATGTCAGCTACCTGTAATTTCTGTTTACAATGCATGGATAATACACATTACTCATAAATAGATTACAATTTGGCTCCCAGGGGATAGGTAGTTAGGTAGATAGATAGATAGGTAGTTAGTTTACTTCATTGCTGCATATGTGATTTAGATGCTGGTGAGTCTAAGACGAGAGGTAAGAACCTGCGCATCACATTGTGAATGCTCCTTGCATCCTTCATCACCCTGCATTGTTAATCAGGCACTTGCATCTCATACATTAAGTCAAAAAATACAAAATACACGGTGGACCGGGCCGTAACCGGTAAAACATTTGTTTTTGTTACTTGACCTACGGTAGCCGGACCGCAAACTGGACGGATTCCCTATACCAAACAGTCAACGGGCTAGTTGGGAACGTTGACTGGGGAGAATCCCTTGCTATTGTTGCCTGCAAATTTCCAGGCCTCAACATGTTGCCAACAGATTTTTCTCAAGCAGTTAAAACTGGAACAACTCATTAACATGGAAAATAGATACAATCGTCCCTCTGAATGGATTCATGTGGAACAATTCTCAATTTTTATTTTTCCTCTGTATCAACGATTGTAATAAATTGTTCAAGATAAAGAAAAAGTTGGAATTTGGCGAATTGATGTACATCATGACATGTAAGGTTGGTGATATGACATAATTTACTATCCCTTAATAGCTAATATAGGTAAAACTTGACAAGGTGTAATAAAAGCTGGCAAAGCGAAACTATCAATAAAACCCTGATTACAATTTATGGAGGGCAGATAGGAGCAACTCTCATACACGCACAACATGATATATTATGCTAGAAATTGAGTTAATGGATTAACTGAAAGCAATTGGCATTTTATTAGGCATTGATAATTATCATTGAACTCACCTTCAGGTTTGTTTCATTCTTCTAGTATTTTCTTGATTACACTATTGGGCATTTTATTAGGCACAATTATTTTGTTTCCTCGAGAAATGGAAATTGTAGGTAAGTAATTAGCTAAGTCACATGGTTCAAATTCAAATTCGAGTTCGAGGACCATTTGATTCGATTCGAATTCGAACTTCTCGATGAGGTTCGTCTTTAGATTCGAGTATATATATGTATATATAACTGCACTATAATACAAAATAAAATAAAAAGTTACATCAACAATTTAATCGTGGAACTGGAAATACACAACTCAGGGTTTGTTTCAACTTTCAGCTCAACTACTTAAGTAAATTTAATCTCAATCGTGATTAACTACAGTCTTCAATGGCGACACAATAGAATTGCGGTTTTGTAACCGCAGTTGCACTTATAGATTATAGTATGTAACTAAAATAGTGAGTTGGTGATTGAGCAGTAGCACTGATTCACGAACACTAAGATCAAAACTCATGGAGTTGCGAACTCTAAGCACTAGCATGAGGGTTTCTTTGCTAAGTAGTGACAAGTAGAGAGGAAAAACTTTGCTTGCGGGTTGGGAGTTGGGACTAGGGTAGGTAGACCATAGGGTGTTAGGACTAAGGTTTAAGTGAAGAAACAAAGGTGAAGAAACCAAGCTCAAAGTTTTTTTATTTTTTTAATTAAATTCGCCTTTAGATTCGAATCAGCTTGAGATTCGGCAAAATTCGAACCTGAAGGTTCAAATTCGCCGAATCTTGTGACTTAGGTAATTAGCATGCATATGTTTTTTGGCCTACATCATCCACCCCTGGGTGTTGATTGGGAAAATAAGGGTGCAACAAAGGCTGGGAATGGACCAACAAAACTTTAAAATCTTTGGCTTCAGGAACAACAAATTCAAATCTTGATCATTCCACTAATACCATATATTCCAAAGTTGAATGCGTTACCAAATGCCATGTACAGTAACAATATTGTAATTGATGAAACTAAAAAATAACAATGTACATGAAAATAACAATGTTAATAATAGTGTTACAAAGTCCACTTTACATTCACGTCCCACAAAGCAGTTCATGGTTCCATACTAGGATAAAAAAAGGTGGAAACACAGTGCATGACACACAAAGTAGTTCATGGTTCCATCCCACGGTTGAGTCAAAACCTAGCCACGGCTGAGCCCACAGTTCAAGATAGCCCAATAGTCCAAGTTTAATCCACAGTCCAAGTTTAATCAATAGTTCAACCCACAACTAAGCATCATGTCTCAACTTTAGGGCACACGGATCAACATTAGGGTTCACTTCACGGTTTAAGAAAAAACCCATCCTTCATAAAGCTATGAATAATTACAGTGTAATGAAACCCTAACACCCAATAATCCCTATCATAGCCGCCAAACATAAAGAGATTAGAGCTGGAAATGTATGAAAGGATAATTGAATAATGAGGAATACAAGGACAAAGGTAATAAACAAGGTTTTCTCTCTCAAGGTATATAGTACACATGTTTCATACAATAATTGTTTTCATCATCACCATATAGGAAGGTCCTAACTGGACGAAGTGATCCTTTGGTCCACCTACTACTCTTGAAGTTTAAGTGTTGGTGATATCATCAAGGGGTGTGCAGTCCCTTGAGAAACAACCCAACTTAACCATATAGGAGAGGAGGTCATCACACTTCATCATCTTGGTCTACTGACCAAGATCCATAATAACAATATAATATAATAACAATACTAAGTAACGACTTTTATTACGAAAATATTTTCAACTAAGGCTAAGAATTTAATTTCAAAGTAAATACAACCATCAATTTTTCTGTACAACACTTACTGAACCAAGAAGCATGCAGCTGAAACATGTGTGATATTTTTGGGAACTACTATTTTGGGGAATAAATGAAATGAGAATATTATGATATGTTCATTTTCGTTCAACATTATCACACAACTTCATTGCATGCAACAATGGCTGGGGCTAGATACAAATCATGGGAAACATTAGTGGAAGAGATACCCCCCACTCATGATGATGGTGATGGTGGAAGAGATACCCCCCACTCATGATGATGGTGATGGTGGAAGAGATACCCCCCACTCATGTCTGCTTAACTAAAGGAAACCAATGTCATACAAACATGGAGGATCATCAATCTAACAAGCCAATGTCATGAAACAAATATAATATCATTCCCTTAGACTTATCATGCAATCACTAGTTCTAGACTTTAGTTACAAGTATCATTAACCATTTGGAAAGAAGTATGAACAACAGTATAATAAAAGTATCAGTCATGTATTAACATTCATGATACCATTCAAATATTGATTACATGTTCATTTAGTTGAACCAATTTCATATTTTCAATAGCTAAAAGGGTTGAAGTAGATGTATTTACTTGCAGACTGTGTGTATGCAAGTGAATATGCAAAACAATATAGATGTATCAATCCTCCATTTAGTGTGAAACAACATGTGACCTTATAGTAAATGTATTGTTTTGAGTGCAGGGATCAAAGATATGGCCCACAGAGACAAGAGTTGGGTTTTAAGTAAAGAGGGTTTCCACTGTAAGGGCATACCTAAGGTATGGGTAAAAGACACACAATGTAATAAAGGGGTTTGCATTAGACCAAGAGGAGGGTAAAGGACTGTCACCATTGGATATCGACAATGAACTGAGGCATAGAATGAACCAAACCCAACAAGCTAAAAGGAAACTCATCATTGGGAACATTTTATTCAAGAAAGAGACAGAAGCTAACTGATTTTGGAGGCATATTTCCTTGTCGAAATTGCTGATGTCGCTGAGGACTGCTTACTAAGGTCACTGATGTTGCTGATTTATGCTTACCACCAAGGTCTACTTGCCGAGGTCTCCTTGCTCTTGGCGGGTTAAGTTTTGTTGACTCTACTCTTACTAATCTGAGAGGAATGGACCATTTGTGTGGGAGGTCTGCGTAGAAGGATGGTAGGGAGGGAGGCCACAATGCAGGAAAATGGTAAAAGGTAATGTATGTTGTTTTTTGTGTTTAATGTTTATTTTTTATTTTGTTTATTTTGTTTATTATATAATATAATAATATTATATAATATCCAATATTCTCTTTAAGCATTTGCACCTTGTTGCATGGTTTTTTTGTATATGTGTGTACTAAAAAATATTCTTAGATAGTTGCTAGAAGTTGAGGTAGACAAATAGGAAGGACAAATTGATATATGGTATGAATAATAGTACTTACGTAAGGACAACACTTCCCTATATGTAAGGACACTTTGGAGGTAAATTTGGGTAGTGTGAAGCTAAATGAAATAAAGAAATGGTACTGGAGGTTTATGGACATCTCTCTCTTTGACAACAAATTGGAAATGTAACCTTATCTTGAAAATATCTTCTTGGTTTCATGGAGGAGGCTTTCCTTTATATGTCAAAATTCAACTTGAAAATGAACCTGTTTAAATGTGAATGCCATAGATTCAAGTATGGACACCCATGTGATTGAATTGTCCAAATGGATGGACAAGTACCCTTCTATTAAATGAGTAAGTTCAATTTATATGGTGCCAATTCACTCACCAATATCATGGGGAGACCCTTGGAATTTATTCAAATGATATTTACATTTCTAGTGCCACTCTACAGGCTTGGTACAACACTACTGAAATTTGAATTAAATAATGACTTGGCATGTTTAATTGTCCTTAATGAACTTGCAAGTTGGAAACACTATATCAACTGAGTAGCAATTGAATGCAACTGATATAAAATGATTGGATTTAGTGGTCCTTCTGTTGTAGAATGGAATCATTATAGTAGTTCTATCTTGTATGGCCAAGTAAAAATTTATCCCTAGAGAATCAAAGTATCACCTTTGTTGAATGCAAATAAGATGTAAAAGTATATTTGATTTATTACATAGTTTGTAGTATTAGAGACAAGAAGAGAATAAGTAACTTCCACACTCACTCTCATCACAATGTAGAGGGGATTGCTCACATATGGGATGGGTTATTAACTTATTATAGATATGATAATTTTAATAGTTAGATTTTGTTGATTTTTTCATGAGACTGAAAAATATCGTTACTTGTAACAACTTTCAAAGCACCAAATGGTTCATGGCCTAACCCTTGTCTCATGCAGTAATGTTGTTTTCCATGGTTTCTTGGGTAAGCATTGCAAAAATCCATTTCCATCTGGTCAATCATGGCGAGCACAAGCACTAGTTGAATTAGTTCACAATGACATAACTAGGCTATTTTACACTCCATCCTATTTTGGTACATATCATATTCTCACTTTCCTTTATCATGAATTTGGCACACATGGTTTTGCTTCTTTAAAATCAAAGAAAAGTTTTCAATATTTTTGTTGCTGTAAAAGCATTGGTTGAAAATTAGTTAGGACAAGTAATAAAGAGAATTCACATTGATAATAGGAGTGTGTTAATAAACACTTAATTTAATTTTTTTGAGGATGAGGACGATTATGATGCCCATGATGATGATGAGGATGATGGTGATGATGATGTCGATGATGATGATGATGATTATGCTAGCCATGATGATGACGAGGATGAAGATGATGATGATTATGATTATAACATTGATGTTGATGAGGCTGAGGATGAGGATGACATTGATTATGCTATCGATGATGATGATGAGGATGATGGTGATGATGACAGTGATGATGGTGATGATGATGGTGATGATGAAGGCGACGACGATGATGATGGTGATGTCGATGACGATGATGATGACAACGAGGATGAATATGATGATGATTATGATCGGATACCATTGATGATGATGATTATTATGATACGATTAATGATCATAAAGATGAATATGATGATGATTGCGATTATTCTAATGAGGATGAACATGATGATGATGATGACGATAACATTGATGACAATGATGATTATAACATTGATGTTGATGAGGTTGAGGATGAGGATGAGGTTGATTATGATGTCGATGATGATGGTGATGATGATGGTGATGATGACGATGATGATGGTGATGATTCTGATGATGATGATGATGTTAGCCATGATGATGACGAGGATGAATATGACAATTATTATGATGATACCATTGACGATGATGATGATTATGCTACCATTTATGTTGATGATTATGGTTATACCATTGTTGATGATGATTCTGATAATACCATTGATGATCATAAAGATGAATATGATGATGATTGCGATGATTTTAATGAGGATGAGATTGAGGATGAGGTTAAGGATGACGTCGATGATGATGATGATGGTTTATCCCTAGGGAATCATGAACTGTCCATAGAAGCATTGCATTGAATGGAATTGCATTTTTCTTTGTTGTATGGGTCTAGAGATACCATACTTAGTGATTCCATTCCATAACTTTAGTAGCTCATCAATAAGAGGCTCGATATATACATTCATATATTTAACTTGGTACTTACCTAAATGATTCGAACATATACAATACATAATTATTAAAACCATTTAAGATATATAACTAATATCTATGAATAAATGAAACAAAAAACATACGACATTGTGTAACAAATACAACAAATGAGATGTTGCATAAACAACTACTTGGAATAATCATCATATGTCCTGTCATGCAAATTCCTCCTAGATTCCAACATTGCTACAATGTCATTGATATTCTTCTTCATCTGACTCAACATTTGTATCATCATCTAGTTCAAAATATCTATCGTTGAAAGGATCGGTCATATCAACATCATCATCAATGTCCTTTTCAGTTATATATTCATCATCAATATCATCACTGACTACGTCATTGTCTTCTACATCATTTGGATGATAATCCTCTTGATCACATTCTTCATATGACACATCTACATCGACGACCAACTGCTCCTGATCTGCATCACCTTATTCTTCAACATTGTCTTCTTCCTCTGGCGCATTATACTTGACCGGTCTTCCTCTTGGATCATATCTAACAATGTATGAACAACCTGTTTTACCTGGAACCTATGAGTAAAAGACCTGCTCACATTGAATTGGAAGAACACAAGGTTATGTTTCTGGTTCAAGTTCCCTTATATTAACCATGGTAAATCTATTGGCATGCTCAATAACAACTCTTTCGGGATCACGTTCATTCATTCGTATCCTGTACCATTTGACCTCAAACAGAACTATTTTAAAGGAATTAAATTCACACTTAATTATATCTTCCAAATAACCATAGCGCCTATTTTCAAATACTTTTGGATGCTTGTCACTTATAGAGGAAACATTAGTGACTTGAAAAACTACAGTTATCCCACAATCAAATGTTTTCTTCTTATCATCCAACTTTTTGATGCAAATTTCACGACCATTGTACCACATACTACTTATGTTGTATCAATTGCATCATGTCCGAATCAGTAAATAAATATATAACAAGAAATAAACGAAATAACTACATTGATATAATGGGAAACAACGAAAAAATGAGTAGGTTAAATATACTTGCATTTTTTTATTATCTTTTAAGCCACATGCTAAATCAATTTCCCTTTGCATAAGTTCACCGAGATATTCTTCTCGATAACCGTTGCACTGTTTTAATCAATTTAATAACCCATTCCCATGATAAGGTACCATAGAATTATGTACATTGTTCTATCCATTCCTCCATCCAATCAAGATTGTTTGCAATGTATAAATGTAGTGCATCCCACATGCGACCAACTATATCAAAAAATAACAATTAAGAA
>LPNX010449489.1:29010-110589 GCA_001517045.1 Pseudotsuga menziesii | reverse complement strand
TTTGTTGATGGAGTTGACATGCCAAATGTGAGGCATATTGATATTTTTTGCTAAATTTGGAAGATACTGACTAATGTACACCATGGATTGATATACCATACATCCCTGTACCATAGAATCCTCAGGAAGTACTCTTTTTGTAACAAAAGCCTTCAATGACTTCAAATTCCTTTCCACCATCCACATTGACATTGAGTCTATAGGTCCACACAATTCGATCTCCTCAACTTGGTGTATAAGATGTTGAGTAAAATGGTTGTCATTGATGTCAAAACTGTTAATGAAAGTCAAAGATATGGTGGCAGGCTAAAATCAACAGAATAACAAAATAATAAACCTCTTGCAGGTTACAGGTTGAATGACAAACGAATAACCCTATAACAAGTTAAAAGACTAAGATAGATCATCCAAGTAAATTGACGGCTCACAATGTTCTTGCTGAATGAACTAACGTAGAGGTTAAATACATGCGAAGTGATAAAATTCCACAAAGGATTAAGATTGGACGACCGAGGTTAGTCCCGCCCTAGATCCAGAGGCTGAGGATCACTTCCACAAAAGATATGCGAAAGGATGAAGTTCCACAACAATCAAGATCGGATGGCTTATATTAGTTCCGCACTAGATCCGAGAATTAAGGATTAATTCCGATAGTTAGGCGGAAAATCCAAAGTTCTGCAAAAGATCAAGATCAGACGATTGAGATTAGTTTTGCTAAAAGAGATTGACGGTGTGGAAGAAAAAATGCGGAAAGGGAATTGTGGAAGTAACGTTTAAATATTTTATGAACATGCAATATGCAACCCGCAATACAGAATATCAAAGGTCAGGAAAGACTCCACAAGAGATCGACGGTTTGGAAGAAAGACTGCGGAAAGAAGCTTGCAGAAAGGAGATTACGGAAAGGATCTCGTGGAAAGGAGCTTTAAAAAAGGAGCTTACAAAAAAGGAGCTTGCGGAAAGTCAAGACATGATTTGAGGAAATGTTACATTTTTGCATCCCGCAATCTGGAGATCGACGCTCATGGAGAAGGCCGATGAAGATCAACGATGGGGAAACGTTGAAGCAAAAATTTGGTGCAGAAATACGATTTCAAAAGGGAAATTTTTATAGAGTAGATCAACAGTCTGGAGAGATCCAGACATAAGATTGATTGTCCGGATTGTATCTAGAGAAGAAGATTACGGAAGCACTAGAAAATGATAAACAGGGCTGCAGAAATGGATTCCGATCCATGGGAAGAACGAAACGGTGCCTTTGCTGAAACTTAACGATGAAATGATGCGACGGTTGAATGAGTAGATGATGAATAGTTGTGGCTCTAAGTAAATAGTCATGATCCAAAATGAAAGAGCACAACTATGGAGAGATGCGTTGATATGAAATAGGTAAAGGGTATTTATTGAATAAATGTGTAAAGAATTAGGTGTCTCTGTTAGTAAGCTTGACAAAGTCCAAAGTGGATAGTTTTTCAATTGTTCCAAAAATACTGATAAAATCAGTTTAGGGTGGCAGGGTGGTGCTAGGGAAAGCCATAGGTCTGCAGGGGGTCGAAGCGTCCTTCTAGTCGCAGCTGGAGAACAGGGTGTCATAGCATCCTTGTCTGTTGAAGTAGGAGAAAACCATATGGGTGTTGTAGCATCCCCATCTGTAGTTGCAGGCAAAATCTAGGGCGTGTCTACATCCTTTCTGTTGAAGAAGGTAAACAATTTTGTAAATTCATATTATTAATGAGTTTGTGTTGGTGGTTTTCTCTTTTGAGGTTTTCACGATAAAAACTGTGTCTTGATTGTTTATTTTTGTGTATTTTAAAGTAAAATCTGACATTACTGATTCACCCCCCCTCTTAGTATTGCGGGATAAACCAAAAATTGGTATCAGAGCAAGTTCCTTCACAACAGTTTAACCACTCGAAGGAAGATCTCATGCAAAAATCACAATGGATCAACAAGAAGGATTGGAAACTAACAAACCTCCACTATTTACCGAATAAAATTATGCTTACTAGAGTGTAAAAATGAGGTGTCATCTGATGTCCCTGGGGTGGAAGGTTTGGGCAGCAACTAAAAAGGAGCATAAAATAAGAAACCAATACCCTACAGACCCGGTTGAACTAGGTGAATATGAAGGTAATTCCAAATCCCTAAACACAATCTTAAGTGGTTTAACAAACTCGGTATTTACTAAAGTGATGCAATGCGCATTTGCCAAACAAGCTTGGGACAAGTTGAAAATTATCTATGAAGGGGAATCCAAGGTAAAATAATCCAAATTTCAAACATATAAAGGTCAATTTGAAAGTCTTAAAATGAAAGAAGAAGAGAATATTGGTGAATACCTTCTTTGTGTAGATGAAGTTGTTAATGCGACCAGAGGCCTTGGAGGAAAATTAAAAGAAAAGGAAATGGTAATCAAGGTACTAAGAACATTACCAATGAGATTTGATCCAACGGTATCCATCTTAGAATAACAAGATGATCTTAAAAAGGTAACAATGGATGATATACATGGAATTCTCACTGCATATGAGATGAGAACAGGACAAAATGGATCTTCAAGAAAAGAAGCAACTTTTAAAGCCTCCAAAAATCAATCAGAAAACCCAAATGATGAGGAAGCGTTTTTCATTAATAAACTTAAGAGAGGGACTGGAAAATACAAGGGGAAGTTACCTTTAAAGTGTTTTAATTATGGAAGGATTGGACATTTTTCCTCTAAATGCACATAGACTAAACAAGATGAGAATGAAGAAAAGGAAACTTCGAAATTCCAAAAGGGTAAAACAGGGAACAAGAAAAAACCTTATGGGAAAAAGAAGATTGTTTACACCATGGAAGACAACGAAGATTTAGATGAAAGTGAAGTTGAAGAGACTGAAGTGTTATTTATGGGCCTTGATACTCAAGCCTCAAATAGTGACTCAGATGTAGAAGGAGAAGTAGACCTAAGAGATGAACTTGTTAGTGCCCTTGAAGAACTTGAGAAATGTAGGAAAAAGAATAGACAGTCAAATATTATCATTAGTCAGTTGGAAGCTCAACTTCTAGATGCCAAAAAGGTTGAGGAGGACCTAAATCTACAGCTCAAAAGAAGAATACAGGAGTCTGAAAATCTTGCAGAGGAGATCATGCAATTCAAGAGAAAGCTTGATGGAGGGTCTATCAAATCAAAGTTTGAGAATAGCTCAAGGATTCTAGATGACATTCTTAGTAGCCAAAGACTATCAAGTGATAGGTCTGGTTTGGGGTTTGTTAAAGAGAAGAAGCTAGAGAATTCTGTTGTCACCAATCAAGAAGGAAGTAAGAGAAGCTATGCTGAAGTACTAAAGACTCCAGCTAAAAAGGAAGGAAGCAAGAAAGCAGGTTTAATTTCTCAAGATAAAAATAGAAACAATATAGCACCAAAGAGACCAAATAGGTATCTACAGATCTTTTTAGGCCACTGCTATTCTTGTAATAATTTTGGTCATGAAGCCTTAAATTGCAGAACTGAAAGAAAAGTTTCTGAATACAAGAAGAAGTCATTAAGTAATAAATCGAAGGGAAATAAGAATATTTTTACACTACTCCAAAAATATGACATAGAATGTTATAAGTGTAATAACCATGGACATATGGCAAGATATTGTAGACTAAAGACTCCTACAATGAATATTGATGCAACCAAATCTTAGAACACCAAACAAAATAAGTATTGGAGAGAAAAGGAAGAAAAGGAAAGTTCCATGATTGCTTTATGTGCAATTGAAAGCCAAAACACATGGCATTTGGACAGTGGTTGTTCAAAACATATGACCGGTGACCCATGCAAATTCATAACATGAAAATATAATAAGGGAAAAGTCATTTTTGGAGACAGTCTGGCCTCCAAAATAATTGGCAAAGGAACAACTGTTGTCAACAGCAAGATCAAAGCAGAAAATGTTTTGCTAGTTGAAAACCTAAAGCCTAATATTCTCAGTGTTAGTCAAACATGCGACCAAGGACACATTTGTATCTTTGACTCAGAAAAACGTGAAATGAAGAATAAGGAATCAGGAAAGGTCGTTGGCATTTCTATGAGAAATACAAACAATGTATACATATTGGAAAATGAAAACCAATGTTACTTAAGTATGGTAGATGAAAGTTGGTTATGGAATAGAAGGTTGGGACATTTAGGTTTTGACAATCTTTCCAAAATAAGCATGAAGGAATATGTAAGAGATCTACCTAAAATTGTAGTTCCCCTAAACTCTGTGTGTAAACACTGTGAACATGGGAAGCAAACTAGAGCTAGTTTTAAAATAAAAGAACATATGACTTCACACCCTTTGGAAATAATACACACAGACCTTTGTGGACCAACAAGAAATAAAAGCTTGCAAGGAGATCACTATTTCATGTTGCTCATTGATGATTACACAAGGATGACCTGGGTGACATTTCTCAAAGAAAAATTAGAAGCTTTTGAAAAATTTAAAATCTTCAAGGCAATGGCTGGAAATGAGTTAGGTATGAAAATAAAGTGTCTTAGATTAGATAATGGGGGAGAATTTACTTCCAACGAATTCAATGAGTTCTATGAAATTCATGGAATTAAGAGACAAATTTCAGCTGCTGCAAAAACTCCTCAATAGAATGGGGTTGTTGAAAGGAAAAACAAAACAGTCCAAGAAGATGCCAGAACAATGCTTAATGAAGCAAGACTATCAGATTCATTTTGGAGAGAAGCTGTATACACAACTGTCTACATACTTAATAGAGGGAAACTCAAAGTGAATAAGGATAAGAGCCCCTAGGAATTGTTGTATGGAAGACCGTCCTCAGTCAAATATTTTAAAGTGTTTGGCAGTAACTATTACATCAAAAGAAACGAGGATGACCTTGGAAAGTTAGAATCTAGGACTAATGAAGGAATCTTTCTAGGACACTCATCCACCAAAAAGGCATATAGGTGTTACAATAAAAGGTTACATAAAATTGTAGAAAGTGTTGATGTGAAAGTAGATGATATAAAACCACGAAAAGAGAAAAATCTTGACAGTATTGAAAATACATGTGATGATGAAATAAAAGACTGGAAAAAGGATGAGAGAATTCATAATGAAGAATAAGACAAGAGAAGGAATATACACAGGAAGATGAAGAGGACTTTCCTAGACCTGACACTAAAACTCCATCTAGAAGGATACAAAAGAATCATCCGGAGTCACAGATCATGGATGATCAAAATGCTGGATTCAAAACAAGAAGACAACTACCAGGTGTTGAATAAGCCCTACTCTCAATAGTACAACCCAAGAAATTTATAGAATCCATCAAAAGTGATGAGTGGGTCAAAGCCATGAATGAAGAACTAGATCAGATTGAGAAAAATGAGACCTGGGAACTTGTCCCAAGACTCGAAGATAAGAACATTGTAGGAACCAAATGGATTTTCAAAAACAAGTTCAATCAATATGGACAAGTAATAAGGAACAAAGTAAGATTGGTTTGTAAGGGGTATTCCCAAGTGGAAGGTATTGAATTTGAAGAAACTTATGCTCCTGTAGCATGAATTGAAGAAATCCTAATGTTTTTAGCACTGTCATGCCATAAAAATTTCAAAGTATATCAAATCGATGTCAAGTCTGCATTCCTAAATGTAAAACTAGAAGAAGAAGTGTATATTGAACAACCTGAAGGGTTTCTCTTGTCAGAAAACACAGATTATGTTTGTAAACTGAAGAAGGCACTCTATGGTATCAAACAAGCTCCAAGAGAGTGGTTTTAAAGACTAGACATTTACTTGAAAGGTTTTAAAAAAGGAGCCACTGAAAGTAATCTTTACCTAAAGATCAAAGATAAAAAAATGATCATTGTTGTTTTGTATGTGGATGATATCATATTTGGAAGCAATATTCAAATCCTAAGTGTAGATTTTGCATTTGAAATGAAGAAAGAATTCGAAATGTCAATGTTGGGTGAATTGACTTTCTTCTTGGGATTTCAAGTCTACCAAACAGATGAAAGAATTTTCATATCTCAAACTATGTACATCAAAGATATGTTGAAAAAGTTTAAAATGGAAGATTCCAAACCTGTTGGTACTCCTATGGTCACTGGTTTCAAGTTAAGTAAGGATGATGAATCTATGGAAGTAGATCATACCATGTTTAGATCCATGATTGGCAGTCTGCTGTATGTGATAGCCACAAGACTAGATGTGATGCAAGTTGTTGGATTGGTGGCTAGATTCCAGTCAGCTCCTAAAGAAACACATGTAAAATTAGTAAAAATTATTTTCAAATATCTAAAAGGTACCATGGAGTATGCTTTATGGTATCCAAAATTACAAGATTTTACGTTAAAGGTGTTTACTGATGCAGATTGGGCAGGAAGTGTTGATGATAAAAAAAGTACCAGTGGGGCAACATTCTTTCTGGGAAATTGTTTAGTATCATGGTCAAGTAAAAACAATCCTCCATTTCACTCTCTACAATAGAAGTAGAATATATTGCTGCTTCCTCATGTTGCACTCATGTTATTTGGATGAAACAAACCCTAGAAGATCTACTTGTAAAATATGAACATCCAATAGTGATCAACTGTGATAAAACTAGTGCTATAAATATGTATAAAAATCCTATCATGCATTCTAAGAAAAAACATATACCAATCAAGTCTCACTATCTAAGAGAACATGTATCTTAAAAATCTGTCAAATTAGAATACATTGACACAAAAGAATATATTGCTGACATTTTCACCAAACCACTACCTAAGGAATCCTTTGAGCATCTTAGACAGAAGATGGGGGTAATTCATTTACAAAAGCACTAAGAGGAGGAAGCACAATCTCAGGGGGATATATGATGATAGGGGGAGCTTTCATATAGAGAGGTTCTTTGTCATTGGTGTCAAAGGGGGAGAATGATTAAATATCTTGCCATCAATTCCAAAGGGGAAGATTGTTGAGTAAAATGGTTGTCATTGATGTCAAAACTGTTAACGAAAGTCAAATATATGGTGGTAGGATGAAATCAACAGAATAAAAAAAGAATAACCCTGTTGTAGGTTACGGTTTGAATGACAAATGAATAACCCTATAGCAATTTAAACGACTAAGATTGATCATCCAAGCAAATCGATGGTTCACAATGTTCTTGCTGAATGAACTAGTGCATAGGTTAAATACGTGCTAAGTGATAAAATTATGCGAAGGATTAAGATTGGATGGTAGAGGTATGTCCCACCCTAGATCCATTGATTGAGGATTAGTTCCGCAAAAGATAGGCAGAAGGATGAAGTTCAGCTACAATCAAGATCGGACGGCTTATATTAGTCCCGCACTAGATTCGACGGTTAAGGATTAATTTCGACAGCTAGGTAGAAAATCCAAAGTTCCACAAAAGATCAAGATCTGATGGCTGAGATTAGTTCTGCTAAAAGAGAGCGACGACGTGGAATAAAAAATGCGGAAAGGGAATTGTGGAAGTAACGTTTAAAGATTTTATGAACCCGCAATCTGGAAGATCAAAGGGCAGGAAAGACTCCGTAAGAAATCGACGACGCGGAAGAAAGTTTGCGGAAATAAGCTTGCAGAAAGTAGCTTGCGGAAAGTCGAGATACGATTTGAGGAAATGTTACATTTCCGCATCTCGTAACCTAGAGATCGACGCTCATGGAGAAGCCCGATTGAGATCAACAGCGGGGAAATGTTGAAGCAAAAACTTGGTGTGGAAATACGATTTCAAAAGGTAGATCTATAGGGTAGATCAACGGTCTGGAGAGATTCAGACATAATATTGACTGTCTGGATTGTATATGGAGAAGAAGATTATAGAAGCACTAGAAAACGATAAATAGGGCTGCCAAAATGGATTTTTAGCTGTGGGAAGAATGAAACGGTGCCTTTGTTGAAACTTAATGATGAAATGATGCGACGATTGAATGAGTAGATGATGAATAGTTGTGATCCAAAACCAAAGAGCGCAGCTATGGAGAGATGCGTTGATATGAAATAGGTAAAGGGTATTTATTGAATAAATGTGTAAAGAATTAGGTGTCTCTGTTAGTAAGCTTGACACAGTCCAAAGTGGATAGTTTTTCAATTGTTCCAAAAAGACTGATAAAATCAGCTAGGGTGGCAGGGTGGTGCTAGGGCAGGCCACAAATTTTCAGGAGTTCGAAGTCTCCTTCCAGTCATAGCTGGAGAACAGGGTGTCGTAGCATCCTTGTCTGTTGAAGCAGGAAGAAAACAGGGGTGTTGTAGAATCCCAGTCTGTAGTTGCAGGAAAAATATAGGGTATGTCTACATCCTTTCTGTTGAAGTAGATAAACAATTTTGTAAATTCATCTTATTAATGAGTTTGTGTTGGTGGTTTGCTCTTTTGAGGTTTCCATGATAAAAACTGTCTTGATTTTTTATTTTTGTATATTTTAAAGTAAAATCTGACAATACTGATTCAACCCCCCCTCTCAGTATTGTGGGATAAACCAACATAAGATAGTGTTCTTGTGCATTGAAAATGATGGAGATAAATACTTCTGCATTTCACACATTATACGAGGAATTTTTTCTTCCAATACCTAATATCTTATTTATGGATTTCTTTAGATGAAAGCCACCTACAAATGATGCAAGAAAATAGCAGTGATCAACAAGATTGAGGCACACATAATAAAGTTCCAAGCTGTAAAACACAATATGTTAATAACCTATGCAACAAAGAGAAAAAAACATTTTCATGCATATAAATCGTTACTTACCTCATGTATTTACCAAGATCATATATAACTTGTTTTATGTTATTATGAGAGCTTTGGAACTTGTGTGGAGGTTTTTTTTATCTTGACGTGTTTCAGTCTTCAGAGTCGAGTTTGTCTTCAGGAGAAGGACTGTCTCTCAAAAGAACATTTAGGTTTATTAAATGTCATAAATAATTGTTTATTAAATGACGTAAATAATTGTTTTTGTTATTGGTGAATGTGTCGGCTTGCTTTTTTAATAATGGATTATTTAGTTAAGTTTTATTAACTATTTAGTTTTTATTATTAACTATTTAGTCTTTATTATCTATTTAGATTATTATTTGTGTTTTTTAATTTTATTATGTATGTCTATTATTATATCATCATTTATTATCAAATGTTTTATTTGTTATTGATTATCATTATTATCAATTTATATCAATTTTTATTATTATCATTATTATTATTATGATCCTTATTTAGCCTTATGGCATGAATAATTGGTTTCCAAGCCTCGCACAGGATTAGGTCGTTAACTCTGTTGAAATTTCTTGGATGTTTCTCTATCTCTATTACTTTGTGTATATGCCACTTGTTATAGTGTTCTTCAAGGGCTATGACCTTTGCTTCTTCAATGGAAACATGGTGGTTTGTTCTTGATGAATGTTCTGCCACGACCGACTTCTTGGTTCTTTCATGAATGGTTTTAGCACAATGTTCTTTTAAAATTAATTTTATTGATCGGCCTGTTTCACCTATGTATACTTCACCACATGAGAAAGGGATAGAGGTATAGGTAGAACGTCTTGTATAAAAAAAAATCATTATTTAATGTTTCCAAATAAGAGACAACAATTACTAAAAAGATGTACTAAATGGAATTATATACATAAATAATTACCTAAATGAATGTATGCTATTCATGAGTTTAAACACCACCAAAATCACCTTTTTTGCTAAGATATTTTTTTATGTTCGATGAAAACCCCGTCAGAAAGCTTATTTTTTGAATGACCTCTTTTATAGAATTGATTTGTTGCTCTGTCAATAACCATGGAAAATTAATATTTCGGTCCCCATCTCCGGCATTGGGAATAATTACACTTTGCAATGTGTGATTGGCTTATGCAATGTCACTACAATTGTTTCCAATTTTATCGTTGTCAGTCCTTCCATCTAATATCCATCATATCATTTATGTTACATTCTTCTTGATATGCATTGTATCGAACAAATGGGCTATTTGTAGGTGCTCGTAGTAAGGCAACCTACTGAATTGTATGTGATAACTCTTCATTCCTTGTGGAATCCCATTCATTCCTTAAAGACATTCATTAAACATAAACAAAAACACATTAACAATAATTCATGACACCCATGGTAGAGAAAATTCAGTAAAAATATAAAATTAATAATATTACATGTTTATATATGCTACATATACAATTTGCATACCTTGATGATTTCTATTATACTCCAACTTCTATAGGTGAGGTGTCATTCTTCGTGGTTTCTTTCCATTATCTTGTTTACCATTAAATTTTGTTTTATTGGTAGTTTGATACCTATGGTTCCTAGGGAGGAAGTGCATGTAGTCATCAAAAACCTCCTTTGCTAAAACTCTTGAACGACGATATTTTAACCTAGGACCACATACTAGACATTCAAAGTTTCCCTTTGTTTGAAGGCCTGCAAGATATATGTATTAATGTTACAACATCAAAAGATTATTAATTTAAAAAAAAATGCATGATATTTACCTTAAAAACATATAATTTTAACGACATTCAATAGAAATTTACATACCACAAAAATGTGTTAACCCGTGAGCATCATGAATTGTCCATGCAAGTATTCCATGGAACTGAAATTGTTTCTACCCTATTGGTCTGGAGATGTCATACATAGTGATTCCAGTCCATGAATTCAATGGCTCATCTATAAGAGGCTCAATATATACATTCATATCTTTAACTTGGTACTTACATAATTGATCATTTAACATACAATGCTAATTAGTTATTTGTCTCACTATATAAAAGGTGTTCTCATGCAACAATTAAACAAAGCAATTAATAAAATAATATAATTACTTTAAAAAAAACACCTGGAATCATCATTGCCAACATTGTGTGCTCTCTCTTTATCGACATCCAAGGAGGAAGATTATTGTTTATGACAAAAACATGCCACACTGAGTAAGTAGAAAAAATCTCTCCAAATGGATTGAAACCATTAGCTGCTAATGAGAGTCTAAAATTACGAGGTTCATCTTTAAAAATTGGCCATTTTTCTTCGATCTTCAACCCTTAACCATTTGCAGGCATTCAAAAAACACCATCTTCACTTCTGTTCTTTGCATGGTAATCCATAAGTTTTTCTATACTTTGGCACCTGAATAGCCGTTGAAAACATGGAATTATGGGAATATAACGAAGAACTTTGCGAGGCACCTTTTTTGTTACTTGATCAATTCAATATATAATAATTTCACATTGCGGGAATTTGTTTTTTGATGCATATTGTCCATAATATATAATATGATCATTAGGACATGCATATATAGCTTGATAATCCGTTCCAATTTCTTTCATAATCAAGAATACCTATCGACATGTGCATGGTAAATTATTTGATGGTGGTAAAAGAAATTCACCCAACAATCTGCAACATTGACAAAAAATAAAATGTAAACAATATAAGCCATAAATATTGCATATCCCTATTCGAATTAATTAACAATAAAAATAGAGGAAAATAGTCAACTTTACATACCTGTTGCAGCTGCAACAATTTCCCAAAATTCCAAAATTTTTTAGGACCCTCCTTTTGCTTGGATTTGTTCGATTTTATTCTTTGATTTGATCTAATGATTTTTTCAGAATGATTTTCTAATGCTTGGATTGATCTATCACTTGTTTGATTTTCCTCTAATGCTTGAAACAATCCACGGTTTGTCCAGACTCTATCGTTGCTTTGAATGCATTTTTAGCATGTTCGAATCGGAAGTTTATTTGGTTGGAGCTCCCGCCGTTGCGGCGAAATAAAAGGTCTTGGCTTCAACGTTTTCCCCAGTATTTTTTCCTTAATCGGCTGAATTTTTGGTTTAAATTGGGAGGATTTGTCATTTATTTCTCCGATGTTGCGGACAACAAACTAATAACTCTCTCGATTATTGCTTTCACGTTACGGGTCCCACTTTGTTATTTTTGCCGATCCTTGAGTTGTGGGCTTCCGTCGTTGCGGCTGCAGAAAGCTCTATCTTTTCCGGTCGACTAGTCGTTTTAAACTCTAACGTTGCGGAAGGTCGCGCACTTTATTATTCCGCTGTTGCGGCTGCAGAAGTCACTATCCTTCCGATGTTTAGTCGTTTTTCTTCCGACTCAGACCTTACGTCGCGGACTGTGGTACCCTTTATATCACCGCCGTTGCGGCTCCTGTTCCGTTTTCGCTCCGATGTTTAAAACTTCGACGCACGTTGTTTAGTAATGATTTGGCCACCCGACGTTGCGGAGGGAGTTATGTTTTCGACGTCCGAACCATTTCTCTACGCCGTCCGATCTTTTACTTTTCCCCATCACTTGTAGTTATCCATACACACATATATAAAGGGGGTTTGTGTTATTATTCTATTACTGTTGGGATTGTCGTGAATTGTCAAAGTCGTGTGCTGTCGTTTGCTCGTGCTCGCCTGCTCCCCCATTTTCGGTACCCGCATTCCAGGTGTCTCAACCGTAAAGCTTGACAGGCCTCTCCACGCCGGTTACGCATCGTTGCCAGGTAGGATCTTGTCACCCTACCCCGTTCCATTTGAAGCATTTTGTTGATTTTTTGCCTACGGTTGGGTTTTTTTTCTAGGGCTGTTTTCCCCTCGACCCCATTTATTCATGCGTATATAACGGGGTGTGTAGAAAAGATGTCAATAGTGAGTCGTGTTGCCCATAGGATGTTTTATGCCGCAGCCGTGATGCGTTTCAACCTTGCACTTAGTGGTTGGGGAGATTGGTGCGTACGGCCGTTGTGCTGTCCGCACCAGTCTGCCCCGTTGGGAGATATTTTGTTTGGCAAGGATCATGTATGGTTTCCCTGGATTGTGCGACTGGTTGCCCCCTCTTACGTTGATCATTTCCTTAAAACCCTAGCCATTTTATACCGCGTGGTTCGGGCGACCTGGTCCACTATCGATGTCAAACTTGAGCCAATTAGGAATGTATTGCACGGTGTAGCTTTCATGACCATAGATTGCACAGACCGCGTACCTCCTGAGGACACAACATTGAAAAAGATTGCGTAGTGTTTTTGTTATTCCCACGCAGTGCGATGGTTATGGCACCCACAGCGAGTCTGAAATTTATTTATTTTAATGTAGTTTTCATTTTCTCACAAGAGTTCTGTTAGTTAGGTCATTTCAGCTTATATACATGCACATATTTGCTTCATTTAACTAATTGCTGTCATGGTACACATAGAAGGAGTGAAACGCTGCACTTTGTTATATAAATATTTGCAACTTAGCTGGGAATGGTTTAATGTTTACAATGTCATATATGACAGGAAGTTTTTGAATTCGAAATGTCAAAGAGGCAAAAGAAGAAGGCCCCTGTGGTCGAGGAAGAGCCCGAAGTGGAGGTTATTACCAAAACGGAATACATATATGAGGACATGAAGTGTATATCTGGTGTGGAGCCCGAGTACCAATGGGGAGAGATTTACAGGCTGATCATGCACCGAGAGGTGCCGGATATGGGCTTGGAAGAAGAGGGCATATATGCCAATATCGAGAGATCTTCACTGATGAAGATTGCCACCAGACCAGAGCTTTTCCCATTCTCTGAAGTAATTGGTTGGATTCTACCCCGGGCAGATGTAACCAAAATGATCCCGGAGAATGTTGAAAAATAGGGCTATGCTGCATATAGCCCAGTATATGTAGCTCTGGCCTACCACCTGCCAGAAGCGCAAATATTTATGTCTGATGATTGGTTGAATAACATTAGAATGGACCTTGTAGAAACCCTTAAAAGAATGCTGCTATCAAGAAAGCATTTCAGAACCAGGGCTACGGGAGAGTATGATACAGCGAGCTTAAGGGCCCCATACAGGTTCATAGCTTTAATGCTTAACAGGATTTTTGGAAGAGCCCATGGCAGGTTCTTCAAATTGGAATGGATGCCAATCATTTTTTATGTTGCAACCCAGGGGACCATTTTCAACTGGGTCAACATTGTATCAAACAGTCTTTCAGCCTGCAGGGCCTCAGCCTTGGATGGAGTATCCCAAAAGAGGTCTGAATTCTATATGAGTTCCATACTTGTCGATTGTATATTGTGCAATCAGCCTTTCCCCGGCCTCAGGTGCATCTGGGACAGGGAAAGAATGCCTGTTTATTTTGCCTATAAACCACTGTGGGCACATAAGTATCACAACCATTACCGAGAGGTATGTGAACAGTTCATCATGCCATTGCATACGCTCATTTTCCTGGAGGAGTGTGATTGCATGTCAGAGGAGGCGCTGCAAGTAATGGAAGAATATGCAGACTACTATCTGACTGAGGATGACCTGTACTTCAGAATTTTTGGAGGATCAAGAGCACCCTCCCTGCTGCCCAAATACGCCACTAACTACATCATTCACAAGGAAGCAGTCAGGCAAGTCTTCTTGGATGGCATATGGAGTTTTCTGTTTGAGCATAAGAAGGCTGCTTATCCTCCTTTGCCCTTCAAGTTAGGAAGTTACAGGTTTACCAGGGTGAAGAAGGCGGATGAATTTGTAGAGGAGTTGGAAAGGTTTCATTTTGGTGATATGCCCTTCCATAGAAATGACTCCCGCGGTAAAGTAGCTGAACATTATAAAGAAAACAACATACATTTTGAATACACCCATCATTGGGATAGGGAAGAATCTGTCTTCCGAAGTGCATTGAACATAACAACTTTGAGGAGAAGATTCAAGAAGAAGATCACCACCAAAGGTGGGAAGGGAGATGAACAAGCAAAAGCTGAGGAAGAAGCCAAGAGAAGGAATGAGGAAGCCCAGAGGTTGGCACAAGAAGCTGCAGGGTGGATGTACACAGAAGAAGAAGAAAAAAGAAAAGCTGCGCAAGAGGCAGGTAGAAAAACAGAGGAAGATGCAAGGAAAGAAGAAGAAGAAAAGAAAAAGAAGCTTGATGAGGAGCTTAAGAAACAGGAAGCAGAGAGACTAAAGCTGACTCAGACAGAGACAGAGCAGTCAGCCTCTGACACAGCTGGTGGTCAGACCCGAGACATTGACAACCCCAAAGTACAGGACCCAGAAGTACCTACTTCCAGCACACCTATGGTCCCCACACTTAAAATGGTCCCTTTTGTACAAAAGGTGGGTGAAGAAATCCCTGATTTCAATACTGTTTTCTATGATAGGGAGACAAAGAGGATAGTAAAGAGAACATAAAGGAAGGTCGAAATAGGAGGTCTGCCCAGGAAAATGATAACGGATACACCCGTTGTGTTTGGAACAGACCGGGATCCAAGATTCACCATTAGAGCCGGAGCTGCACTAATTCATGCTTAGGAAGATAATGTGGATAGGATTATGACAGACTTGGAGCAATCCAAGAAGTCCTCTGCTCAATTGAAAGACACATTGAGAAAAGAGAGAGAGGAAAGCAATAAGCTGAAGAGGAAGTATGAGGACATGAAAGAAGAGATGATGCATTCAAAGAATGAACTGTAACTCCTCCAAGCAGAGAGACAAGCTAGGGAAACCACACAAGAGTGTCTGGAAAAGGTGCAGCAAGAGTATTAAGAGCTCCGGGTGGAGAAAGAACAGCTGCTGAGAAAGATAGGAGACTTAGAACAACAAAAGACCGCCTTAGAAGCAAATGAGTAGCAAGCTCAAGAACAAGAGAGAAAGCTTCAAGAGCAGATTTCTTCTTTAGCCATGGCTGTGGAGGAAGTAAGGGAGTAGCAGGTCAACCTCCAACCGTTCAAAGAGCACGTGTTGGCACAAAAGGCCAAGATGCTGCAGCTGCAGACTGCCATAGAAGAGGAAAGATGTAAAGTTCTGCAGGTAGATGGCCGATTAGAGGAAATCCTGGAAACCTCCTCTTACTTTGTGGATAGATCTCAGTACATCCTTGAAGTCCTGACTGCAAGAATGACAAGACTGGAAAATAATGAAGAAATTCCAGCAGAGCTACCATCAAAGGATCAACAGGTCCTCAAGCGGGATTATGACCTATTGGATTTTGCTATAAATACCACGAAGGATTTCAAAAAAGCCGTTAAAAAGACAAAAGGAGCATGCACAGAGTTTTTCAGAAGGCTCCTTATTACCTACAATCGGTGCTGAATAGAGGCCGAGCAGAGACTAGATGCTTTTCCAGACCACAATTCATTTGTGGAGCTGTTGCAGAAGAGATATCAAGAGGAGGAAGCGAAAGTACAACATATTAAAGTCCTGGATGATCATATCTTAAGGAGGGAAGTAGATCATTCAGCCATCAGTGTGCAGCTTTTGGAGGATCAACTTTAGTTGAACACAGCCAGAATTGAGGCTATAAAGAACCAGGCTGCGAAGTTTTAGATCAACATTAAGTTTTTGGAACCTTGTGCATTTGAGGGCATTGCCTTTGAAGCTTTGGCATGGAAAAAATTTCTGGATGCCCAAGTGGGACCCTCCTCGTAAAGGATTGGTCACTTTTTGTAATATGTAACGATTTTGTAGATTTTTGAGAAAAGTTTTGGGAGGCGAGAAGTTGGGAAGCACAAGGGTCATTTGTGGGTATCCCAACAGTCTCACCCTTTTGTATAAATATAGAAGACTTAGAGGGAAAAGGGGATTTTTCCCAGTTGGACATGTAAAGCAATATTGTAAGAAGAACTAATTTTTCTTGCAATAAAGAGTTATTGTTTGCCTGTTGGAGAAATATTGGTGGGACTTTTAAATGTTATGCTGTGGATGGCTGAAAGATGAACTATTTTGTTTTTCCAGCTTTTGTCCATTAACCGTGAGATCGTTCTAACTCTTAGAACCTATGTTCTTGTTTAAATGATTTCTGGTTTATTTTGTGGAATTACCACCATGAGTAATGTATGCTGTTCATAAAACAATTGGCTATCTGATTGTTGAAATATATTTAATCGTTCATGTGTTGTAGGAAGAAACATCAGCTACCTGTCATTTCTCTTTATAATGCGTGCACAATACACATTACTCATACATAAGTTATAATTTGGCTCCTCGGGATAGATAGATAGATAGATAGATAGTTAGTTTACTTCATTCCTGCATATGTGATTTAGATGCTTGTGAGTGCTAAGACGAGAGGTAAGAACCTGCGCATCACATTGTGACTGCTCCTTGTATCCTTATCACCCTGCATGGTTAATTAGGCATGTGCATATCATACATTAAGTAAAAAATACAAAAATACGGTGGACCGGGCTGCAACCGATAAAACCTTTGTTTTTGTTATTTGACCTACGGCAGCCGGACCGCAAACCGGACGGATTTCCTATACCAAACAGTCACGGGCTAGTTGGGAACATTGACTGGGGAGAATCCCTTGCTGTTGTTGCCTGTGAATTTCCAGGCCTCAACAGTAATTGGCGCTAGAAGGAGGGCCACTAGTGCAAGGCCGACCGTGGAAACTTATTTCCCAAGATTACTCCACCAATAGATATTTGGAAGCTTTAACCTGACCAAAGTAGACTCACCGATTTTGTTCTACCTTTGAAGCAGGTAAACCTGGTTTCACCTTACGTTGCTTTTTGCTCAGACTCTTGTTCTTTTACCTGTGCTCATGGCTAGTGTAATTGTGAATCAGCCCAACCCATTGCCTGCATGGAGAGCTAGATCACCTTTAAACCTCACACCTCCTTTGCATAACCTACCTCAAGCTTTTGATAAGCTGCTGCCTAAGTTTGATCCCGATGCAAAGATTGCTGTAGATGACCACTTGCAAAGTTTCTATTTAGCAATTGAAGGGCTAAGGGCTGGGGAGTATGAAGATGTGGTCTGTAGCTTATTCCCCTATACCCTTAAAGGAGTAGCAGCATCCTGGTATTTCGGTTTTCCTGCAAACTCTATCCCTGATTGGGACACTTTCGAAAGGATTTTCAGAAGTAAATACACAACCCAAAAGACACATGCCTCGCTAATGAAAGGTATTGGTTTGTTAAGAAAAGAGAAAGATGAGAAGGTACACCATTTTACTCAAAGATTTTCAACATACTTAAAGAACTTTTCTGAAGCTGACAGACCCTTAGACAAAGTCTTAATTGAATATTATACCTCAGCCTTATGACCTGAGCTGGCCATCTTTGCCAAGATGAAAGCCAAACCTACGTTAGTAGAGACTTACGAAGAGGCAGAAAGGGTAGAAGCTGAAAAGGAAAGTGTATAAGACTATCCCAAGCAACCTGAGGAAAAAACTATCAGGAAAAGAACCCTATGGCTGTCTAAACCTAAAGAGGAGCAATCACATGATTTTGAGGGAATGCTGAAAATGATGCAGAAATTATCCAATCGAATAATAGATCTGGAGAAAGAAAGGGAAATTCAGAAAACTTACAAACCATACTATCCAAAAAGAGAGGATAGCAACCAATGGAAAATCCCTCCCCCAAATTTAGCATCAATGAACATAACAGAGGTTGGGGGGGGACAATTTCTGCAGTTTCCACCAACAACCTCATTCTGAAAAGAAGTGTCCTCAATGGTTAAATTCGATGACATTGGTGATGAATAAGCTGCTGGACTCTAAATTGACTAAAGACAGTGATGAAGAAGAAGAGAAAAACCGGACCATAGAGAAACAAGATAATGATACCGTGTTCTTATGGAATGGTGTCTCGCTTTTCAACACAGAAGAGAATGCTCTCAAGTCTGAATACACACCTACATCAACAAAAGATACGGACCTAACAATTAAGGACAACACAATAATTTCGAAGATTAAAAATTTGCAGAAGAATGTCAAAAGATAGGTCGATGTGAAGATTAAAGATAAAACATCTAAAGTCACTATTGTCAACCAGGAAACCGAGCCAATCAGTGAACCTATCAAACATGTAGAAGAATAGGTAGGTGTTAATGAGGGAAACACTAAATAAACTGAAGAGCTTAAAAAGGATATACCCACTCAAAACCAACCAGGAGAAGAAGACATAGAACCAGGTTGGGAAGAAAAAACTGACACCCCGCCTTTTCTTTTGACCCTAGAAATGCTGAATCATAATGTGCATAATTGCTTGGTAGATTCTGGATTAGCGGTGAATGTTATGCCCCTTGAGGTTTGCAAAAATATTAATGGACAACCAGAGTCCACAACCTGGGAGGTAATGCAATTAGATAGCACATGTGTCAAAGTAGTGGGAGAGATGAAAAATGTCCTCATTCGTTTTTCTGCAAATAACAAGATATGTTAATTTATTGACATTATGGTGGCTGACATATCGGGTGGATATGGGCTTATTCTCAACCGAGATTGGTCTGCCAGGTTGAAGGGTTATTTTGCTTCAGATTGGTCTCATTTACTGTTACCTCTCAAGGGTACCCCAAATCAGATTAAAATTTTGAGAGAGCCTTACATGAAGCATATTGTCACTAAGCTAGGAGAAGGTAATGAATCTGCTGATTCTGTCCTGGGAAATTATCTGATCGAGCTTAAGCTAAGACCTCATACCTTAAGAAAGGCCAGTTCTAGAATTGACACTCAGCTTGATCTCCTTCGACTTCCTCAGGCTAAAGGGGATGACCGTAGACTAATGAACATGGTTTCGATTTCAAAAATGGTACACTTAGACCATGGATAGATTTTTGGCCTGCACTGCAGCCTATCCCTTTAACTCGTTGGATTGAAGATTTCTAAGGGCGGGCCCACATTTCTTTTTCTTTTTGTTTTTTTCGTACATAAATAAATTGATTTGTTTTCTTTAATGCTTGATGCTATTTTCTTTGTTTATTGATTTGAGGCTGTTTTCTTTTGATTTACTGCTTTGATGTTGTTTTCTTTTAAGTTTAATGCTTTGTTACTAGTTCTTTTTATTTTGAATAAAGAGGAAAACTTTTGGTTGCAATGGAAACATCAGGGTTCTTAATTAACTGAAATCTTGAGTAAAAGACTGTGCTGTTAAAGTATAGAATGTCTTCTAGTAGCAGTGTTCCTAATTGGCCATGTATTTATTGAAGTTCTACATAACCCCTGTAAATAACTCAAAATTAACAGGTCTGGAATACTATTTCGAGGCTCCATCCATTTCACATCTTAAATGTCCAATAGAGTGACAGCAAGGGACCCACGGAAAGGAAGCAGAGTAAACAGTATATCATATATTAATGATCCCATGCCATGATTTCAGAAAAGCTAAAAGCTATCAAGAGTCAAAACTCCTTAAAGAAACAATACATATCAAAGCAAAGTATCAAAAGGATGAATCTCAAATTGCCAAAAGTTCCTCTCCGTCCGTGAGATGAAAAGCCAATTATTCTCTCACACAAAAGGACACTATGGATAGAGGAGCCTGAATAAAATTCAGAAAGAAAGGCAGATGGAGGACTCAAGAACTAAAGTTCAAATAGCACAAAAGTGCAGTTGGCATGGGAATGATGAACACAGGGATAATGCTGTTTACTATCTGTTACAATCCTATGGTGTCCAAGCTGGAAACTACATAAGGACGGGCAAAATAAACCTCATTTTTCAGGCCTCAAAAGAGTTATTCATACTTGCAAATATTTCTGATGTTACCTTTTCCCCAATGAACTGTTTCTCAATGAGTTAAATGTATGAGCTGGTCAACTTAGGAATACAAACATCTAGAATATTTCAATTTGGAGCTAGACAGTCTTTTACTGGGAAGAAGTTAAGACAGAAATCTAGGGTTCACCAGGTAGTCGCCAATTGTTGCAGCTGCAACAATTTCCCAAAATTCCAAAAATTTTTAGGACCCTCCTTTTGCTTGGATTAGTTCGATTTTATTCTTTGATTTGATCTAATGATTTTTTCAGAACGATTTTCTAATGCTTGGATTGATCTATCACTTGTTTGATTTTCCTCTAACGCTTGAAACAATCCACGGTTTGTCCAGACTCTATCGTTGCTTTGAATGCATTTTCAGCATGTTCGAATCGGAAGTTTATTTGGTTGGAGCTCCCGCTGTTGCGGTGAAATAACAGGTCTTGGCTTCGACGTTTTCCCTGATACGTTTTCCTTAATCGGCTGATTTTTTGGTTTAAATCGGGAGGATTTGTCATTTCTTTCTCCGCCGTTGCGGACGGCAAACTACTAACTCTCCCAATTATTGCTTTGACGTTGCGGGTCCCGCTTTGTTATTTTCGCCGATCCTTGAGTTGTGGGCTTCCGCCGTTGCGGCTGTGGAAAGCTCTATCTTTTCTGGTCGACTAGTCATTTTAAACTCCGACGTTGTGGAAGGTCGCGTGCTTTATTATTCCACCGTTGCGGCTGCAGAAGTCACTAACCTTCCAATGTTTAGTCATTTTTCTTCTGACTCAGACCTTACATCGTGGACTGTGGTACCCTTTATATCACCACCGTTGCGGCTCCCGTTCTGTTTTCGCTCCGATGTTTAAAACTCTGACGCACGTTGTTTGTTATCTCTCGGTTATCCCCGCGGATAGAGTAATGATTTGGCCACCCGACGTTGCGGAGGGAGTTATGCTTTCGACGTCCGAACCATTTCTCTCCACCGTCCGATCTTTAACTTTTCCCCGTCACTTGTAGTTATCCATACACATATATATAAAGGGGGTTTGTGTTATTATTCTATTACTATCAGGATTGTCGTGAACTATCAAAGTCATGTGCTGTCGTTTGCTCGCGCTCGCCCGGTCCCCTGTTTTCGGTACTCGCATTCCAGGTGTCTCAACCGTGAAGCTTGACAGGCCTCTCCACGCCGGTTACGCATCGTTACCAGGTAGGATCTTGTCGCCCTACCCTGTTTCGTTTGAAGCGTTTTGTTGATTTTTTGCCTACGGTTGGGTTTTTTTTCTATGGCTGTTTTCCCCTCAACCCCGTTTATTCATGTGTATATAATGGGGTGTGTAGCGTAGCCATCAATAGTGAGTCGTGTTTCCCATAGGATGTTTTACGCCGCAGCCGTGATGCATTTCAACCTTGCGCTTAGTGGTTGGGGAGATTGGTGCGGACAACCGTTGCGCTGTCTGCACCAGTTTGCCCCGTTGGGAGATAGGTTGTTTGGGAAGGATCGTGTATGGTTTCCCTGGGTTGTGTGACTGGTTGCCCCCTCTTATGTTGATCATTTCCTTAAAACCCTATCCGTTTTATACCACGCGGTTCGGGCGACCCGGTCCACTGTCGATATCAAACTTGAGCTGATTAGGAATGTATTGCACGGTGTAGCTTTCGTGACCATAGATTGCACAGACCGCGTACCTCCTGAGGACACGACATTGAAAAAGCTTGCGTAGTGTTTCTGTTATTCCCGCGCAGTATAATGGTTATGGCACCCACATCACCACCAAAGGTGGGAAGGGAGATGAACAAGCAAAAGCTGAGGAAGAAGCCAAGAGAAGGAATGAGGAAGCTGAGAGGTTGGCACAAGAAGCTGTAGGGTGGCTGCACATAGAAGAAGAAGAAAAAAGAAAAGCTACGCAAGAGGCAGCTAGAAAAACATAGGAAGATGCAAGGAAAGAAGAAGAAGAAAAGAAAAAGAAGCTTGATGAGGAGCTTAAGAAACAGGAAGCAGAGAGACTAAAGCTGACTCAGACAGAGACAGAGCAGTTAGCCTCTGACACATCTGGTGGTCAGACCCAGGACATTGACAACCCCAAAGTACAGGACCCAGAAGCACCTGCTGCCAGCACACCTGTGGTCCCCACACTTAAACTGGTCCCTTTTGTACAGAAGGTGGGTGAAGAAATCCCTGATTTCAATACTGTTTTCTATGATAGGGAGACAAAGAGGATAGTAAAGAGAACAGAAAGGAAGGTCAAAATAGGAGGTCTGCCCAGGAAAATGATAACGGATACATCCGTTGTGTTTGGAACAGACCGGGAACCAAGATTCACCATTAGAGCCGGAGTTGCATTGATTCATGCTTCGGAAGATAATGTGGATAGGCTTATGACAGACTTGGAGCAATCCAAGAAGTCCTCTGCTCAATTGAAAGACACATTGAGAAAAGAGAGAGAGGAAAGCAATAAGCTGAAGAGGAAGTATGAGGACATGAAAGAAGAGATGAGGTCTTCAAAGAATGAACTGCAGCTCCTCCAAGTAGAGAGACAAGCTAGGGAAACCACACAAGAGTGTCTAGAAAAGGTGCAGCAAGAGTATCAAGAGCTCCGGGTGGAGAAAGAACATCTACTGGGAAAGATAGGAGACTTAGAACAACAAAAGACCGCCTTAGAAGCAAATGAGAAGCAAGCTCAAGAACAAGAGAGAAAGCTTCAAGAGCATATTTCTTCTTTAGCCATGGCTTTGGAGGAAGCAAGGGAGCAGCAGGTCAACCTCCAACCGTTCAAAGAGCATGTGTTGGCACAAAAGGCCAAGATGCTGCAACTGCAGACTGCCATAGAAGAGGAGAGATTTAAAGTTCTGCAGGTAGATGGCCGATTAGAGGAAATCCTGGAAACCTCCTCTTACTTTATGGATAGATCTGAGGACGTCCTTGAAGTCCTGACTGGAAGAATGGAAAGACTAGAAAATAATGAAGAAATTCCAGCAGAGCTGCCATCAAAGGATCAACAGGCCCTCAAGAGGGATTATGACCTATTGGAGTTTGCTATAAATACTACGGAGGATTTCAAAAAAGCCGTTAAAAATACAAAAGGAGCATGCACAGAGTTTTTCAGAAGGCTCCTTATTACCTACAACCGGTGCCAAATAGAGGCCGAGCAGAGACTAGATGCTTTTCCAGACCACAATTCATTTGTGGAGCTATTGCAGAAGAGATATCAAGAGGAGGAAGCAAAAGTATAGCATATTAAAGCCCTGGATGATCAGATCTTAAGGAGGGAAGTAGATCATTCAGCCATCAGTGTGCAGCTTTTGGAGGATCAGCTTCGGTTGAGCACAGCCATAATTGAGGCTATAAAGAACCAGGCTATGAAGTTTGAGATCAACATTCAGTTTTTGGAACCTTGTGCATTTGAGGGCATTGGCTATGAAGCTTTGGCATGGAAAAAAATTCTGGATGCCCAAGTGGGACCCTCCTCATAAAGGATTGGTCAGTTTTTGTAATATGTAATGATTTTGTAGATTTTTGAGAAAAGTTTTGGGAGGCGAGAAGTTGGGAAGCCCAAGGGTCATTTGTGGGCATCTCAACAGTCTCACCCTTTTGTATAAATATAGAAGACTTAGAGGGAAAAGGGGCTTTTTCCCAGTTGGACATGTAAAGCAATATTGTAAGAAGAACTACTTTTTTTGCAATAAAGAGTTATTGTTTGCCTGTTGGAGAAACATTGGTGGGAATTTCAAATGTTATGCTGTGGATGGCTGAAAGATGAACTATTTTTTTTTTCCAGCTTTTGTCCATTAACCGTGAGATCGTTCTAACTCTTAGAACCTATGTTCTTGTTTAAATGATTTCTGGTTTATTTTGTGGAATTACCACCATGAGTAATGTATGCTGTTCATAAAACAATTGGCTATCTGATTGTTGAAATATCTTTAATCGTTCATGTGTTGTAGGAAGAAACATCAGCTACCTGTCATTTCTCTTTATAATGCGTGCCCAATACACATTACTCATACATAAGTTATAATTTGGCTCCCCAGGGATAGATAGATAGATAGTTAGTTTACTTCATTCCTGCATATGTGATTTAGATGCTTGTGAGTGCTAAGACGAGAGGTAAGAACCTGCGCATCACATTGTGACTTCTCCTTATATCCTTATCACCCTGCATGGTTAATTAAGTAAAAAATACAAAAATACGGTGGATCGGGCCGCAACCGGTAAAACCTTTGTTTTTGTTATTTGACCTACGGTAGCCGGACCGCAAACCGGACGGATTCCCTATACCAAACAGTCACGGGCTAGTTGGGAACGTTGAATGGGGAGAATCCCTTGCTGTTGTTTCCTGCAAATTTCCAGGCCTCAACAATACCTTAGGAGATGTGTGAAAAAAGTGTTTGATAAACCATTCAAATCCTTCAAGTTCACCAACAACAATATAGTATATAGAATATTTGTTGTTGAGCCTTCATAAATAGGTTCTTGGGACTTCTCGATTAGAGGAACATCATGAATATCATGGAGGTTGTCCTCGTGATCCAATGGAGAAAATGTGTCTTGGAGCAATCTATTTATCTCATCTTATCCATTTGTATCAATAAATTCATCTTCATCCATAGGATCATTATGAACTTGATATTCAATATTTTGATCTCTGTGTTCCTCACCTTGTAAAGTAGTATTTCTACTATTATGTGGCAAATAGCTCTTTGGCGGTCGATATTTAGGGGGGATTATCTTTATATTTACAAACAATGTAATAACATTAGTGTATAATATACAACACATATATTTAAAATAATAAAACATTTTGTGAATACATGATCAATACTATTAGAAGAATTACATTATGTAATGAATAACGTCTTACCAAGGGACGATATTCATACCCCCCTTCAACATGCCCCTTATCCTTAAATCTTTTTTCAGCTGTTGTTCTTAAAATTATTCTTGTTTGTAAATCCCTGCAATCATTGCAAGGGAAATAACACTTTCCATCACCCTTCATCTCGAATGCTTCCTTAAACTCAACATACCTCATATTATTTTCTTCCCAAGTATATTTATTTGGAATTCTAATACCCTATAAGAACAAAAAAAATCAATCAATATATATATATATATATATATATATATATATATATATATATATAATAAAAAAGACAGGAAATTAAATGACGTGACATAGAAAGTGAAAAATCTAATTAGTAAATGTCCCTCCATGGTCTTAAAACTAGATCATGTGTATCTATCAAAATTTAAGTGACAAATCTATATAGGAATTAGTATTGAGGAGAAAATGAATAATCAACTCACTTTATGTATGACCCTACCCATTAAAGGAGACAAAGAATTTAAAAATACTAACTTGGAAACCGAAGGAGATCGAAAATTCGATGTATTAAACCAATACCAGACTCTTCCAATCACAGATCGAATAATCAATAGAAAAATGGTTGAAACTATATAAAATAATTTGTTGAAATATGTATTAAGAACATGTATTTATAGATCAATGATCATGGCAGTTCCAACGAAAATGCACAACGATCAAATTTCAACAATAACAAAAAGTCAATGATCATTACTGTGATGACCATTGACATTGCACGTGTTAAGTTTACCATCGCTATAGCGACAAAATTTGTGATCTTGTCTCTATTTTCATGAACATTTGTCACTATAGAGATGAAATGTTATTTCTGTCGCTATAGAGACGATTATCGAGCGCCAGAACATTTTCTTTTAAAAATTCTATCTATTTATCCATGGAAATTTTGATTTTAACTTATTCATGGCAATATTTCGTGGAAATTTTGAGCCATATGTACTAGTGTTATTAATGGACTTCTTTGACATCATTGAAAATCATGCCAACATTCTCCCCCTTTGTCATATATGAAAACCAATCTCCAATTTTCTGCCCCTTTGACATTAATGATAAAGGATCTCAAAACTCGCCCTGTCATAATTTCACCTCCTATCGACTATATCCACTTTTTGTGCTAGAGCACAATTTCTAGTTTTATCCTAAGAAAGAGGGATAACCCCCATATTTTGTCTGAGATAGGAAAATGATCTTTGAGTCATTGGCTTAGTAAATATGTCTACAATTTGTTCCTTTGTATCAACATACTCCAATTTGACAACGTTTCGTGATATTTTATTGGAATGTGCTTGGTTTTGGAGTGCATAACTGGATTTTTGGATATTTTTATGGCACTCATATTGTCACAGTGTATCACAAGTGGGTCCTCATATTTCACAAGTAGATATTCTAATGTTTGTTTCATCCATATGACTTGAGTACGATGTAATGCACCAACGATATACTCAGCTTTTGTTATTGAGAGTGAAATGGAGGAAGGTTTTTTGCTTAGCCATGATACCAAGCAATTTCCAAAGTAAAATGCTGCTCCACTGGTGCTCTTTCTATCATCGATACTTCCTTCCCAATTTGCATCATTAAATTCCTTCAGAGTGAAGTCATTTCCTTTTAGATGTCATAAACCATACTCCATAGTTCCTTTTAGATATCTAAGGATTCTTTTTATTGCTGCCGCATGTGTTTATTTGGGGGCGGATTGGAATCTAACGACCAAGCCTACAAACAACATCACATATGGTCTTGTAGCTATTACATATATAAAACTTCCAATCATTCAGCTATACATTGTATGATCTACTTCCAAAGACTCACCATCCTTGCTTAATTTACAACCTGTGACGATAGGAGTACTAACTAGTTTTGAGTCTTCCATTTTTAACTTTTTCAACATATCTTTGATATATTTGGTTTGAGAGATGAAGATCCCATTTTATGATTGAGAGACTTGTAATCCAAGAAATAATGTTAGTTCACCCAACATTGACATTTCAAACTCCATTTTTGAAGCAAACTTTACACTCAGAACCTGTAGATCACTTCCAAATATGATATCATCAACATAGACAACAACAATGATCATGTTTTTGTTTTAAAATTTTATGTAGAGATTAATGTCAGTGTCCCCTCTTTTATATCCTTTCTTCTTCAAGTATTTTTCTAGTCTTTAGAACCATGCTCTTAAATATTTTTTGAGTCCATTGACTGCCTTTTTTAGTTTGCAAACATAATCTCTATTTTCCGATAATAGAAAACCTTTAGGTTGTTCAACATAAAATTATTCTTCAAGTTCTCCATTAAGGAACAAAATTTTTACATCCATTTGGTATACTTTGAAGTTTTTATAGCATGCAAATGCTAAAAACATTCTAATGGATTCAAGTCTTACCACAGGTGCAAAAGTTTCTTCGAAGTCAATACCTTCAATTTCAACATATCCTTTGCATACTAGTCTAGCTTTGTTTCTTATGAATTGACCATCCTCATTAAACTTGTTTTTGAAGATCCATTTGGTCCTAATAACGTTCATGGATTTTGGTCTTGGGACAAGTTCCCAAGTTTGTTTTTTCTCTAATTGGTCCAACTCGCCATTCATGGTGCTGATCTAATCATTATTTTTGCTAGCCTATGCAAATCAACAAACAATATTAATGCTTGTTCTTGAAACAATAGTATTCTTATTGTACTAACTCTTGCATCTTTGTCACCTATGATTAGAGTTTCAGGATGATTCTTTTGAATTCTTCTAGATGGAGTGTTTGTGTAAGATCTAGGAGAGTCTTCGTCTTCACTTTCTTCCTTTTTTCTAAGGCCTCCTGATTTTGAGAAACTTCATCTTCCTCTTCTTATTTTATAGATTCCTTCTTTTGAAAATCTATGTATTTCTCTTCCTTTAAAAACTCCTCCTTTTGAGAATCTTCATCTTTCTCTTCATCATCAGTTTCTTGAACTTTAATATTTCTTGGTTTGGTGTCATCAACAATTACACTTGTGCTTTCTATGATATTGTGTGATCTTAGATTGTAACATATGTATTCCTTTTTGGTGGATGTATATCCAAGAAATATGCCTTCATCTGTCCTGGAGTCAAATTTACAATATTATCATCATCTCTCTTTATGTAGCACTTACTTCCTAAGACTCTAAAATACTTGACTGGTGATGGTATTCCAAACCATAGTTCCTAGGGGGTTTTATCATTATTTATTTTGAGTTGTCCTATGTTTTGTATATAAATAGTTGTATATATTGCTTCTCTCCAATAACTATATGGAAGTTTACCTTTCATTTAGCATGGTTCTAGATGCTTCTTGAACTGTCACGTTCTTTGTCTCAACAACTGCATTTTATTGAGGAGTTTTTGGGGACGAAAAATACCTTTTGATTCCATGAGGTTCACAAAAATAATTTAATTCATTTGCGGTAAAATCGCCACCACTATATGACCTTAGACATTTAATTTTGATATTTGTTTCATTCTCAACTAGTGCTTTAAAAGATTTAAACTTCACAAAAGCTTCAGATTTTTCCTTAAGGAATGTCACCCAAGTCATCCTTGTATGATCATCAATGAACAAAATAAAATAACACCCACCTTGAATGATTTTGGTCCTTGTAGGTCCACATAGATAAATGTGAATTATTTCTAGTGGTTGTGATGTTGTATGCTATTTGATCTTAAAGCTTTCCTTTGTTTGTTTCCCATGAAGGCAATGTCTACAAACATAGTTTGGAGTTTTTATGATCTTTGGTAAGTTTCTTACGACTCCCTTCTTACTTACTTTTACAAGATTGTCAAAGTTCAAGTACCCCATCCTTCTATGCCACAACATGGTTTCATCAATCCGACTCATATAACATCATTCTTCATTTTCTAGGATGTGTACATTGCTTAAACTTCTCACAACAATCCCAACAAGTTTTCCTAATTTTTTCTTCTTGATTTCACACTTCTTAGAATCAAACATGCAAATGTTCCCTTAATCACAAGTTTGACTCACACTTAGGATATTTGGTTTTTAGTTTTCTACTAACAAAACATTTTTTTCTTTAACCTTATTGATAAGAGCCACTATACCTTTCCTAATCATTTTAGATGATAGATTATCTCCAAAAGTGACTATTCCCTTTATATCTCATTTTAGGGTGATAAATTTGCTTGAGTCTCCTGCCATGTGCTTTGAACATCCAATGTCCATCTTTTCGGTGGCACATAGGGCTATTGAACATTTTTCTTTCATGCCTTCTATTATTTTCCAAACATTTCTTTTCTCCTTGTCTCTAGTTGTGATTCCTTTTTTCAATATGAGTAAATGGTTTACAGTTTCTAGACATATGCCCCAAGTTACCACATTTGTAACATTCTTTGTCATACCTCTGTAAAGGTGCAAAGGAATTATGACTTCTGCCTTTTGGAGGATCACTAGAATTGACTTCCTTGTAGGGATATCTATGATTATGATTTTGGTTCATCCTACAATCAAATGCTTTATGCCCAAAATTTTTACAAACTTTTGCAGTTACCCAAAAAGAGTTGCATATTTTTGTGTGCCACTGGTCTTCTTGGCTTTTTATTTGTCCTCCTTTCATTTTGAAAAGAATCATATTTTTTACTGTCTTCCTTTTCAATTGAGTGTTTGAGTACATCAACATAAATCTTTTTGTTTCCATCTTGTATTGTGGGAGAGGATTGTTCCGACTTCATTCCTTTGTCATAACCCAATCCTCTTTTATTACTAGATGATCTTTGGAAACTTAGGATTCCATCTAGAGTTTTCGATCTGCTCACAAATTTTGATTGAAATGATTCTACATCAATCTTCTTTCTAAGTAATACTAATTTAGCCTCATATTTCTCTAATTCTTGCTCTCTTTTCTTGAATTGTTGTTCTAGACTGTTTTCATCCTTTTTATTTTCTTGAAGATGATTTTTTATGTCAACAATAATTCTTTACGTATCATTGTTTTTCTTTTCAGCCTCTATCACTTTGGTTTTTAATTGTTTATACATCCTTTTATACTTCCTTAATTCTTCAAGAGAACTTATGAGTTCTTCTTCAAGGTCTACCACTCCTCCTAATTCTTCTTCAGGGTTTTCATTCTCTATTCCCATGAATATAAATTATCCTTATTCATATCCACTGGACTCATTCTAGCAGCTACCATCCATGGAGTAATTTTTTTTCTTCCTATATTCCCGTTTATTCTTCTTGAAATATTCAGGACACTCATCATTGTATTCATATTAGGGATAAGGGAATTTGGAAGAAAAGGGACCAATTCCCCCAGAGTTGAAGCATTTTAAAGGTAATTCCCCTTTGTACTTACTTGCAACTTTATTAATATTTTTAACAAGAACTTCTTCTTTATAATCAGAGTCTTCTGATTGAATCTTTGATTTGGATTTCTTTTCTACTTTAGATGCCTCAAAAGCTGCTTCTTTCTTGTTATCTTGTCCAATCCTCATCTCATAGACTATGAGGATCCCATATAGTTCATTCATGGTAAGCTTTTCAATATTTTCTCTATCTTCTAGGGTGGATATATTAGGATTGTAAATCATTTGAAGTGATCTTAGTACTTTCTCAACTATTTCAATTTCTTCCAATTCTTCCCCTATCCTTTGAATTGCATTAACAATCTCATCTATTCTCTCAAAGTATTATGATATGTTCTCTTCTTCCTTAATTTTTAGACTTTAAAATTGAGCTTTAAATGTCTGGAGTTTTTCCCTATTTACATTCGTATATCCTTCATAGATGGTCTATAATTTGTCCCAAATATCCTTCTATATATTGCCATGCATCACTTTGGAAAAAACTGTTCTATTTAGTCCAGCCAAAATTGCATTAACAACTTTTGCATTGTACCCAAATCGCTTTATTCCTTCAAGATATGTGGGAGGAGATTTTGGATATCTATATATTGTTTATACAGATAACCAAAATTCAAGTCCAATAGACATTAAATGAATTCTCATCCTAACACTACAAAATGCATAATATTTTCCATTGAATAGTGGAACCTTGGAGGTCATTTTTTCTTGTTGATCCATGGTGATAAACAATCTCTCTTCAAGCAATTAAATTTTTATTGAAGAGACACACTCTGAATCCAATTGTTGGAAAATCAAGGAATATTGAGAGGGGGGGTGAATCAGTATTAGGTATTTATTTAATTTTTATCACCTTATTTAAAAAAACAACAATATAAACAAAACACATAATTTTATCATGGAAACCCACTTGGAAAACCACAAACACTTTCTATTACTGCAAAATTATATTTACAAGTATTTCAAAAGCACCGACTTTATAGATACGATAAAACCCAAGTTTTTAAGCTACAAATGAAGGATGCACCAACACCCTATATTCTCAGCTACAACTGAAGGATGCACCGATACCCTCTTTACCAGTAACAACTAGAAGGAAGCTTCGACTTCGTACAGGCTAGTGTTTCCTGCCCTTGCACCTCCCGACCTCCCTTAAACGATTATGTGTTTCTCTATTTTATGTACACTTTATATTTTGAAATTTTTGTGTGTACAGAGACACTTATTTGAAAGGCTAAAGCCTTGTTTATATACCTTCAATTGTGCCTCTTTGTCTAACAGTCACAACTCTTCATCGTGACCCTTTGCAAATATAACTAATTTAGAATTACCTTGTTTGTTTAAACTTGTGAGTTTTAACAGTATGATTGTGAAATATTTCGACTTCGCAATCCTGACTTAGATAGGTCAACTTCTGACCCTTTTATCCTTTTATTTACAGTACGTCGATATTTTCAATTTTGAATCCGACTGATCGATTTCAATGTTGACAATCAACCACAAATATAATCTATGTATTCCAGTGTTTCTGACTCCGTCGTTTATACTTCGACTTTGTCAATTCCAATGTCGAAATGAACTCCTTCGATTCTGAATTATCGATTATGATGTCGAGCTAGACTTCGTTGATTTTGACTTGCTGATTATGATGTCGAACTATGATTTCGACTTACTGATTCAATGTCGAACTAGACTCTGTCGACTCCGAATTTGTGACTTTGACTACTACGACTCAATTGACAATGGTCGACAAAGGATTGACTTCGACTGAAAATGGTCGACAAGCGGTTGACTGCGACTGAAAATGACTGAAAAACGGTCGAATTCGACTGAAAATGATCGAAAAATAGTCAACTTTGACCAACAATCGAGTTTGACTGACAATGGTCGACACTAGGTCGAATAGGTTGATTTTGACTTACAGAGATTCAACCATAATACAATATGTCAATACCAACCTTTGAAATCTTCGACTAAATATGGTGACGATTAAATTGTTATCCTTTTCCTTTGTTATTAATGAAATTATTTGACATTAATGACAATCATGCCCAACAAAAGGTAGATACGCAACATAAACAATAAGCACTGAAGCAGTAAGCACACGTGTTTATGCATATATTTTAACACATGCTTATGTAAGTGACACGAAATAGGGATCCCATCAGAAAATGGTCAGAAATGTATGGAAGAGAAGTATGTGGTCTCAAACTCCAGGTCATGATGGGACTAATTGGGCTTCTAGGCCTATGGAAATAACTCAGCATGGGAACCAAAATGGAAATGGGTTGTTGACTAGGGTGTCCCATGTTCGGGAGGCTCTTATGTCAGAATGGTGGAAAATACATATATGATGGGTTGACCTACCGATTTCCAATAGGCTCGACCCTATGGAAAATTTGGATTGCAAGAGGTTCAAATGCATCTTCATAGATGGATAACCTAAACCTATATGCAAGCTTCCAAATATCCTGATAAGTTCAAGGAACATATGAAGGATGCTCCTATACTTGGGTGGATTTAAACCAAGTATGCTCTCAATGACCCTACAAAAGATGTCCTTAGGTGGGTACAACCAAATGTTTATGAGTTCAAGGATATTTTCATATGATGATAAAATTTTGTCCAAGAAATCAAATGAGTTGGGAAATCTTAGAACCACAATGGGCTAGGTAACCGGATCATATTCCTTCTCAAAGGAAATATTTTGATCCAAATTTGTTGAATCCATTTGAATAGCTTGGTATGAAACTCCTACAATAGATAAGGGTTATGGGATCATAAATTTTCCTATGAGGGAATCATCTTTGAATGATCCTAACCCCATGTCTTGAACCTCCTTTAGAGCATCCCTAATAAAAGAAACATTTGGTTGGACTACAGTTTCAGGCATGTAGTAATATAATTGGTTGATCATGAAAATATTCCCCCAATGAGGGAATCGAATCACTCAAGACTCTAAAAATTCTATAGCCATCATCACATGTATCAAAGTATGTCCTAATATAAAATTGTAATCTATAGGAACATCTACAACCTTAACATCCACTATGACTGTTTTTCCACCCCATTCAATAGGGAAGGCTACATTGAGTCCATGAGGAGAGAACTAATGACGATCAAATGCTTTTCACACAATATGGGATTGAACTAAGGAAGGTGATCCTAATGCTTTCCAAAATTTAAATGACATGACACAAGTTGAATCCCCTTCAACAAATATGGTTTGAAAATTTTTCTTGCCATGAGACATTAATTTTATTTGTAATAAACCTTTGGAAAGGATCCTACATGTTAATTGGTCTAAGTCTAATACGATCTAATTCGCATCAGATGGATCAACATCTCTAGTTGAAGACAATAGTTCCTTTCTTTACGCATGCCAATGTTGCAATATCTCCATGGAGGGAACGACACATGGTCCTTGAGATATTTCCTCAACAAATTTTAGTTATGAGAAACTCATACATTAGGAATATGCATTGTTCTACATAGAACACCTTTGGAGGGGTGTGGTACTATGTCAGTGGTTGGTTTCTACATGGAAAGAGAACCACTTAGTTGTTTGATCCAAGGTACTAGGAGGGACATCATAAGAATGAGATCTTTTATGAACGTTCATCTCATGATCACACATGAATACATTGGCGTTGAGAATATTTACACATTGGGAGGTTTTTGACTGGTTTCCCACTAGAGGAGGTACCAACACTGTAGCAAACATTTGTTGATGGTGTTGCAGGAAGGGTGGTATCAAAATAACAGGTTGTTGTTTCCCACCATATTGAACCATATTCAGTGCATCTCCCATTCTAAGTTTATTATTTTGCTTACTCTTGTATTTCTTCTTTTTTCCTTAAGGTCCATGGATTGAACTATGAGGATTTCAGAAGTTTGGGAATGATTAACACTGGGCTTACCCTTGTACTTTTTCTTCTTTCCCCTAAATTCCATGGATTGAACTATACGTGTTTCAAAAGAAAGGGAAGGATTAGTATGTTTCTACATATCCTGGCCAGCTGTAGGTTGCGAAGTATGAACATACATTTGTCCCATTTGCTAGGTAATATGCTAAAATTTGTTGACAAAACCAATCATACCATGGGAATGAGGTCCTTGTGGTGACATAGATGGATCAATCGCAGGTATTATAGGCTAGTTCCAAAAATATTGGTTACTTTCTAGAAACTCAGCACTCCATTGTGGAATGATGTTAATGGGTGGATTTCCCCCTTGCGGGGTTAGACTCTGAGGAGATTGGATATTTCCTGGAATCTGACCACACCATTGATGAATGGGTGGATTTCCTCCTTGTGGGGTTAGACTTCAATGAGATCAGTTATTTCTTAGAATATGACCACTCCATTGATGTGCTCTTTAGGCATAAAAAGCATTCCAAGTTGGTGTTATACTGTGAAATGGCACTTCTCCATCCAAGTACTGACATTGAACAAGTCGGTACACAAAAGGACATTATGGATAGAAGCTTCCCAAAATCTATAGATGAGAATGGGCCTTAATCCACGTTACTTCCTTAAGCCTTGCCCATGTTTTTTAATGATTTTGTCTTGCAACCACGACTCTTATCATTAGAAGTCACGACTTATTCACATGTAGCTAATTATTCAACTTGCAATTAGATGATCACAATATGTATTCGTGGGTTTCCTTCATAGGAGTCATGATCCATTCACTACCTGCCAGTATATCCACTCGTGGTCACATTAAGACAAAAAAAAAAACATGATTAGTCAGGGACAACTGGGTTCAAAATCATAATGTTCCCAACCTCCCTAACCATCCTAACCTTCGTAACTCCCCCTGATCATCAAGTATAAATAGAGGGGAGGGGTAGAGGATAAGGGAAGAAAGTAGAAGAGTAAGGTCATGCTGGAGGAAATACCTTGGAGATTGGAACAAGAGAACTCAGTTCTTGGTCAACAGAGGAGGGCTTGTCATAGATAGAGGTTGTATCAACCCTTGCTTATGAATAAATAGTGATGTTCTTCCACATTGTGTGTTGATGTTCTTATTTGTTATGATTTATGAAATTCATTGTCATCTTCCTTATATGCAACCTGTAATATTTCATTCATATTTATATAACAATTAAGATCTATGTGTTAGATATCAATCTCTTTTGAAGGTGTTGAGGACCTTGAAGTTTCTAGAGTGTTTGGAGTGAAGACAAAATCTAGGACCAACCTTAATAAATGAGGTGCATGTGCTTTCTGTCCTATTTCCCTCATAAATATCTCTATATTGTTGTATGTCTACAAGTTAAATATTTGTACGTTGGTGACCCTAGACCCTTGTGTCATAAGGTAGATTCCCTAAAAAACAGGTGGGTTATCTCCTTGCAGAGACTTCCCCCAAGAAGATTGTGTACTTCTTGGAACATCACCAATGGATGGATTTACTCCTTATGGAATTGGGTCCTAAGAAGATTGGTTACTTCCTAGAACTTGACCATTGGGTGTATTTCCTCCTGATAAAGTTGGGTCCCAAGATATTGGTTACTTCCTAGAACTTGACCACTGGGTGGATTTCCTACTAATGGAGTTAGTTCTTAAGAATATTGGTTACTTCCTTGAACCTGACCATTCCATTGATGTGTCCCTTCGGCATGAAAAGCATTCTAGGGTGGATTTCCTCTGTGCGGAGACTTTTCCTAAGAATATTGGGTACTTCCTGGAACATGACCAACATGTGGATTACCCCCTTTGTGGAGGCAGTTCCCAAGAGGATTGGTCACTTCTTGGATCCTTACCACACCATGGAAGTTGTCCCTGGGATTCAAAAACATTCCAAGATAGGTTTCCTCTTTGCGGAGGTTGGATCCAAAAATATTGGTTACTTTCTAAAACTTGACCACTCCATTACGGAATGGGTTTGATAGGTGGATTTCCCCTAGTCATTGTACCAGGATAAATCAGAGGATGAACCTATGGGGAATTTCCTCCCATCAATGAAGGATATCTCAAATTGGATTCATGTTATAGGATGCATTATTTTTGCCAGGAATATTAACATTCCATGGTATAGGGTTCCCCCCATAAATAGAGCCTAGACAACTATTGGGTGTACCAAGAGGAATTTGATAACCTTTCACAACGATTCTAGGTTGCATTGATGTGGTACCTTTAACTCCTAACAAATACAAAGGGTTAAATGTAATGTTTTGCATATTATTTCCATTTTCACAAAAGATTTAATCATTGACTCACTTTCTATAAGTATGAATGGGTATAAAGGATGTAGTAAGGGTGGATTTATGTGAGAAATTGTGTGATATTCTATTATTTCAATTTCAATTTGAGTAAGATCATAAACTCTATCTATGTTCCATTTGTGATGTGACAAATTCTAAGAATTGGTTTGATGTTGTTCTTCTCTAGTAATAGTTGGTTCGGTTTACAAGTTTTTCAGTTTCCAAGTCCCAAAGATGTGGTTCATGTACCTGCCTCCACAATGAGTGGGGCCTTCAAGCTTGGGTAACTTGCCTCACTTCCAACTTGACTAGTCAATCAGGAGATAAGCTACTTTGAAGTTTAATAAAATGATTTTTTTATTAGAGTATATCAAAATACAACCAAACAATCCTAACTGAAATTAGACTCAACAAAAATCAAAGTGTCCACACATCTAAAAAATTCCCAAGAAAATTAGTAAGAAAACTACTTTCCAAAGAACCAATGTTCAGTGAAAATTTGGACTATAGGGCCTTCCAAAACTAGTAGCTCCCGAGGGATCTCAAGCCTCAACAATTACTAAATAGTGAATGTATGAGAAATCGTTACATTGTCCTTGAATCACTAAAGGTGCAAGTGTTAGCTCTTTGCTAATCACCCTCCCAAGGAGCTAAAACAACCTTGTGTATATCTCATGTATTGCAAGCTTTTCCACTTACAACAACCTATGTGATGCCCTAGGAAAAGAGACTATGGTTACCACTTCACAATTGGTGGTCGGGAGGGACAGTTGTCAGTCTAGGATAACTCACATAGACAAGATGTCACCCTGAGGACTTGTCACTTAATTGAAATATTGTAATGTGTTCATATCCCACCAAATAAGCAAGGAGGGGTACCTCCCTTACTAATTTGGATTGACCTTGTGCTTAACACATGTGTTAGAAGCTATTTCCAGGAATGCACTCTTTACTTCTAACGGATTTGATCTCTCTTTAATCAATTCTAGTTTCAAAATTATGTGTCCTTGGAGTGTTAAGTTTGAATCCTAATTCAACTCCTTAGCATAAGCTTGTTGGTGATATTTGAAATAAAATATTGATCAATTTTAGAATAAGTGTTGATTTTAGGGTAGTTTTCTTAGTTTCGAGGAGTGATGGTGAAACTGGTGGTGTTTGTGACTCAAAATGTTAAACCAATCAAATGCACAATGCTCACTACTTTTTGTTTTCAATGAACTTCTATACTATGGAAGAGTAAGAGGTTCTTTGAGATCCTTCAAACATGCAAATTGCAAAATAGAATCACTTTACAAATTTGAAAAAGAAATTTTCTAAAGAACTGATGTTTTATTGTCACAAATTATTAACTTCTTGTTTTCAAATAAGTTTCCATTTTTTTTAGCAAGGGTTCAAGAGGTCAGATTCAAACATAATAAATGTTCATTTTGCTTCAAATATCACTAATTGGAAATGAAAAATGTTTGAATGTTCAATGTTTTTCCTAATTCTAATAGTCTCTCAAACCGACGTTTAAATGTAGGATTATGATTTAATTTGATTTACAATTACATAATGTTATATTTTTTTTATTGTTGAATTTAATGTTCCAAATCAATGGTTCGAAAATAAATGCAAAATTTTAAAACCGGCAAGCATTTACACTTGAGATCCACTTTCTCATTCACAAGACTGCCTTAAAGCGCAAGTGAAGAGGATGCTCGCAACTCGACAATATACTTCAAATCGTTAAAATATGCTTATTACACTTGAGATACCTTTTTCTCATTCACAAGATCACCTGAAAGTGCGAGTGAAGAGGATACACAAGGCTCGACAATATGCTAAAAAAACGAAATCTAATCTGTTACACTTGAGATCCACTTTCTGATTCATGTTAGGATATTTAGACACTTAGGAGTTAGTTAAGATCAACTTGTGTAATATATCCGTTAGGTAAAAGTGTGTGTCTTTAGTATGCATTAGTATGCATTTGTAAATATTCTAATCCGATGGTCACGATATGTTCTAGACATAGAGTGATCCGACGGTTCAACTTCTCTTAGATCATACCTACCATTGATCTGTGGCTTAACACCTGATTGGTCTATGATCTCTATTTAAAGAGCATAGAGGGTCCTTGGCTAGTTGATTGATTATGAGAAGCTCATGTAACTTTCTTTCTTTTGCATAATAAATTGCTCCAAGTAGCTATTTGGCTGGGGCCGTGGACTGTTTCCCTCTCGAGGGTTTTAACCACGTGACAAACATCGGTGTGTTGATTTGTGATATGTTTGTGTGAAGCGGTATCTGAAGGTGTTCGGTCTTTTGGGAGTACCCTATGTACTCGAACATGGTATCAGAGCATAGGTCTCAGGTTCAATTCCCCCGAGCTACGCCGGAGGCGGGGTGTTGGAGTATCGGGTACCTCCACATGGTATAACCACCGCACCTCTGGGAATATAAAACAAGTGGTTTAACCACCACTCCTGGTGATAGGGCCTTGTGCTGGGTTTCAAATGTTCATCAACATCTGCAGGTTTTGGTGTAACGACAAACCTTACAGATTCATAGGACCATCGAAAAGTGCAAGTGAAGAGGATAATAGTGGATCAAACACAATATATCATGAGAAAAATGAAGATTAAAGTGATAAATCTCTCTAATTGTGATTCAAGAAAGTCAAAATTAATCCATCCAAAATAAGTTTACTTGATTAATTCACATTCTTATGGTTTTTGTAGGTTTTTTTTTTGAATTTACCTTAAGTGAGAGGTCTAATTTTTTTAATTTTTTATGAATTGTATTTGAATGATGTTTATAAATCTTCTATTATAGTTATTTAATGTTGTGTGTTAAGTCAGCAAGGTCATACAATCCAAATTCCATGGCCTAAAGGTTCATGAATTGAAACAATTTTTAGCATTCTTCAATTTCTAGACAATTTTCTTATGCAAACAAGTGAGTCAAGTGACCAAATAAGACATGATTTTAGTCATTAATAGTGAAATAAAAGATATAAATGGTAAATATGTCCTAAACATTCATATCTGAGTAATATTTTAAAGAAAACTTGAACAAAACTCAAAAAATTACTACTTAAAGTGATTTTCCTAGCTTTTTAAGGAGGTTTCTCAAACTCACACATTCTAGTGAAATTGTTCCTAATTTATTCAAATATTCTCCCAATAGGTATTGGAAGGTTGCTACTATCATATACAAGTCTGCAAATTTCAAAATCATCCTAAATATAGGCCTAAAACAATGATTTGCAATTCCGATTTTTTTACAAGTTTTGACAATTTTCAAGCTAGTAAGCACACAAATCTTTAAAATAATTAAAGACTCTAAATATTATCCAAATTAGGTGTAATCAATGTCTAATATCTATTTTTTGGGATTCCTAAGATAACCACAACAAGAAGAATCACTCAAAACGATAAAAACCAAGGATTTTATGCCCAAAACATCAAGAACTCGTGAATTCAAAGTGTTGGAATGGACGCCCAGTAGGCTTAAGACACAGAGCATCCCTGACACACCTAGACAAGGTAAAGAGTGAGTCCCCATAATGATGATTCTATGTGTAAACTATCAAGGTGTGTTGGTCTACTAAACTTGAGAATCTTGAAGATATCGACCCAAATTCTCTCAAATTTGATGATTTAAAGGTTGGATTAGGTTGGTTTTAGACTCCTAAATTGAATTAAGATGTCTAATGACAGAAATTAGGCACGAATAGAAATATCCAAAGGAAAGAACACCCAAAAAAATAAATCAATCAAGAATTAAAACCCCAAGATCCTTCATATAGTCGCCATTCTATTGGTAGAGATTGTAGCAGGGACTTCTCTACAAAATTCTATATCCTTTACTATAGGGTGGTGAGATATATTTGACATAAATACATGCAACAATTTAAAAGTTTCTTGATATTTATAATCATTTTCAAATAGTAGAGAGGGGAGGAAGAAAGGAAAGAACCTATTGAAGCGTTCCCCTTGTAGAAGATCCCCTTGCTTGAGCATCAATGACCTTTAGGCCTCCATTAGCAGCTTTCTTTCTAGTTCCTTACCTATACATCCACCTCTATGAACTTGACTTTTTTTGAAAAAATTGAAATCTATCTACTAAAACTTGAATTCAAAACTAGATTTAACACATAGATTCAAACTAAAAATTGGTGGAAAACTGAAATTGCATCATATTGAAAATAATAAGAGAGTGCTTACAATCCAATTGTGGAGGTCAATCCCTTCTCCTTTTGTTTAAACCATCCTTCCAATCCATGACATTGATCACCAAGAGCTTGACATGGAAAATAATCCTTCTAGCCTTCAAATTCTTGAGCATGCCTTTGCTTTCATTTTTCTATCCTCTACTTCACCTCATATGGTGTTCTTATATAACATTGGGATTTGTGCACCCAATTGCCAAACATGAATGCATGATTAAATTTTTTTATGAATTTTGATTATTTTCATAAAAAAACCCAATTTACTTAGTTTTTCGGGCATTTCACTTGATTTCTAGGATTTTAGGACAATTATTACATATGACATGTATTATTTCCACTCCAGGAGTTGTGGAAACTAGGGTTTGGCTTTTAAGTAGTCTTGGTCTTGACTTCTTTAGAGAAATATTTGTCTTCACATACTTCTTCCTTTGCAGAAGCAGTGGTCCGATGAGAGATCAAAGCTCTTAATTTGTTCGAAATTCTGGTCTTCATGTTGTGGGAAAAAATAAAGATATGTTTTCAGACCATCATTCTCAAGGGTGTTAACTCTATTGTTAACATCCATTTCCTAGAAGATGATTTGATCGAGTTAGGCGAGTTAAGAAATATCTATGTTGGTAACTAATCCCCAACGAAGGCTATATATGTTAGTGCAATTAGAATTTATAGTAAGCATTTATGTAAATAAATGGTACATTAAAATGATTTAGTATTAGTAATAAATTTAAAAGAAAAATTTATATAACAATTTTCCTGAAGAATAGTTTGATTCAAGTACGAATATTGTCTTGAGTTAAGGTTCCCTCTATTATCATCAAGTTTATTTTTTCAGATATGGTATTACAACCAAGGTTAGAAGAAAGAAATTTTGAAAGTGGGTAAAGATCTAGGGACTGCTCTGTCCAGTGATGGCCCAAGGATCTACCATTTATTTGAATGGAGACAAGATAAACCATTTTAATTTTGTGAGTAGTATGATTTGAGCTGATGCATGGGTCATTTAATCAACGACTGTATGAATTGAGTTTTATGGATTGTGTATTCAGTTGTCCTAAGAAATATTTAATAATGTCTGGATTTTTTCAGTGGTTGTACAATGTTTCTTTGAGAGTTGTGTTGTACAATTTCTCACAGCATTGTACTATTTTATAACATCATTGTACGGATTTTGTATTTTATGTGATTGTATGGATTTTACATATTTATGTATTGTAAGGATTTTATACAATTCAATAGAAATTTGGTTAATTGTTGTTTTATTGTATGACCATATTTTAGGTCAATTTTTTAATTATATGGTTGGTTTAATAGCATGGCCACTTGGATCAATATTCAATATCATCCTTAAAGGTAGTAAAAATTTTAATGGTTAGAATTTTGGTACAAAGAAATAAAAAATGTTTGCAATATTTTTGAGTATAAGTGTTTGAACAAATTAATTTTGGCAAAATAATTTGGTGTGAAACTAATGTAAATGCTCAAGTAAAATATGATGCAAGTAATGAAAAAAATTAATTGCTAGAATTTCAATACATGGAAACAACAAATGCTTGCAATCTTAGAGTACAAGTTTTTAAACAGACTGATTTTGGGAAAATAAATTTGGAGTGAAGTCACACTAATGTAAATGTTGAAGTAAAATATGATGCAAATGATAGAGAGGTCATTATTCTTATAAATTTTTTGTTATGGATGATATGCTTCTTTAAGTTTAGGCCAGGCTAGGGACAATGCATTAAGCATTTGTCAATCTCTTTGGAATTTGTACGAAACATTTGACAAAGGTAGACTTTTATTTTTAAAAGAATATTTTGTTTTCTATTATGATGGAATAGCATGATTATCTTCCAAACATTTTATCGAATATTTAATATATTAGATATTAGGAAAATGTTATTGATAGGAAGGTGTAAGAAGATATTGCTATTATAACTTTGAAGTGTTTGAAGAAATATATGTGTACAAATAAATTTGGAAATAAAATGGTTATGATATTTAAAGGTATCCTTGCATCAAATTTTAAAGGGAAAAGCAAGGTAGAAGAATACAAGTGGAAAAGGAGAAAGTGACAAGGAAAATGATTCAGGTAATTCCAAAAGCGAGGAATATTTTTAAATGATTTTACTGTAGAAAGATTGGTCACAAGCAAATTTAATCGGTGAAAACCATGTTAGGTGTTGTTTAAACTGATTACAAAAAATCCAATGTGGCTGAGCACAGTGACGAGGATGAGTGTTATGTTTTGATGGATAGGAATAGGGAGATCCATGTAAAAAAATGATGAATGTTGTAGTGATTATGGTGCTTCTCATAATTTCAGTAATAGAAGCGGCTGGTGTCTTGATTTTAAAGTAGATAAAACATGTTTATATTTTATGATTGTTGGTGGCATGGAAGAATATAAAATTGTTGGAAAATGAATTGTGTAGACAAAAATGCAAGAAAAAAGGTGCTCTTTAATATAATTGTTGTCCCTGGATTGAATTAAAATCTTCTTTTTATCAATAATATTATGAAGCATACTTCTTGAAAGTTTTAAATTGGTTTAAGTGTTGATGTAAGTGTAATAGTGTATATGATTGTGAAGCAAAAAGAAAAAAAAAGTAAATAATGACATTCACACACAATACACATTTACCTTACAAATCCTGAAAGGAAATACTAGCTTATCTTAGAGCTTCAATGCTATCTTTGTTTCTTTTTTATTGAATTAATTAAATTGTTTACAATACATATATAGGAACTCAACAATGTACAAAACCCTGATTTCAAACAAGAATTAGATTACAATGGGTTGAAAAACCATTGGCCAAAAATAGAAAAAAAGGGTGCAAAAACAAGCCAAATATTTTTTCTTAGGTGCTTCACCTCAAACCCCCTCGGAAGGGGGATAGTCATGCAGAGAATATAACACATACCCAACATTCTTCCACTTATTGTTTTCTTTGCATACATGGATTCCATGATTTTATCACATCAACAATCTAGGGCACTAATTCCCATTGCTTTTCTACACCAAGAAATCTTCTCAGTGTTCATAGATTGCGTTAATGAATTTGCAACATTTTCCAAAGTGTCGTCTTTCTTTAGCAACACCTTCTTGCTTTCAACTATGTCTCTTACAAAGTGATACTGCACATCAATAAGATCTAATTTTTTGTGATAAGCAAGGTTTTTGGCCAAGAATATTGCACTTTGGTTGTCACAATATAACCTCACAACTTATTGTTCAAACCCAATGTTTGAACACAATCTTTGCAACCATACAAACTCTTTACTTGCATGAGTGGCTTCCATGTATCATATCTTGTGTAAAGTTACAGTGCCGCTACAAGATCCAATTGATAACACCTCTAAATAGGTTAAACCATACCCACTAGTAGATTTTCTATGATCCAGATCTCCAGCCTTGGTAGCATAAAAAAAGCCATGTATATTCAACACTTTGTGTTGTCCTTCTCTTCCTTGATAATAGGTTGCACTATATGTAGTTCCAACCAAATATCTGAACACTCTCTTTATAGTTGTCCCATGCTCATTTCTTGGTTTTTACATATACCTTCTCAAAACTCCTACTGCATGGACAATGTTTGGTCTAGTGTATACCATGGCATGCATCAAACTTCCAACTGCACTAGTATAAGGAACAAAAGACATGTCTTCTTATTCTACAGTGTTGGAACACTATTATGTAGATAATATTACACCTACAAGAATAGGTATTTTTACTCGTTTACATTCCTACATATTAAATATATGTAATATTGTCTCAACACATTTTCTTTTGTTTAACTAGAGTTTCCTCTTTGCACGATTTCTTTTGATATATAGCCCCAAGATGAAATTGGTATCACCAAGATATATCATGTCAAACTTGGTGGATAGCTATGATTTCACCTCCTTGATAACCTCCATCTTGTTTTGAACCAACAACATTCCATTGACATACAACACTACGTAAAAAAAATATTTTCCAACATGCTTACAATAGACACAGTGATCAACTTTGCTTCTCACAAATCTCAGTCCCAATATGTATGTGTCAAACTTATGTTCCCACATCATTGGATATTGATTTAGACCATAAAGGGACTTCTTCATCTTGGAAACCAAATCCTTCTTAACCTTTACTATAAATCCTTCAGGTTGCTTCATGTAGATTTATTCTTCTAGGTCCCCATGTAGGAATGTTGTTTTTATACTCATTTGTTCTACCTCCATATCAAATGTTGCAACAAGAGACAATATAAATCTAATGGAAGTCAATTTTGCAACACGGTAAAATATCTCACCAAAGTCAATTCCCTGTATATAAGAATAACCTTTTGCTACCAGTCAATCTTTGCACTTCTCAACTTTTCCTGCTCCATTCTATTTCTTTTTTAACACCCATTTTCTATCAACATGTTTCCTTCCATCAAACAATTTGAACAAATCCTAGGCCTCATTTTTCTCCAAGGACTCCATTTTTTCTCCCATGACCTTCTTCTAGAGTTTGTACTCTTCAAATTTAATTTCCTGATCTTGAAAAAATCTAGGTTTGTCCTTAATAGTAGAAAGAACAAATATAGAGTGAAAATCAAGTGAACTATAGCTTTCAGTTGGCCTCCTTACATGGTCATATATACTCAAGGCTGGAGTATGTTCACACCTTATCATCTGATTCATATTACTCTTCCTCATTATTTGAATATGATCCTTCATTATTTATCTCAAACTCCATTTTCTTTGATTCATTTTCTTTTTATTCATCTTCATTCCTGAAAGTGCTCTCAACTTCTTTGAAGACTCACATCTTGACTATACATTGTTTTCCTTGATACGGGATTGCATAGTTTGTAACATTTCATTCCATTTTGTATCCTATAAAGATTCATTTCTTTGATTTATTATCCAACTTTCTCTTTTTATCCTTAAGAACATGAACAAATGCATCCCACCCCAAAACTTTGAGATGTGCAACAGAAGGATTTTTACCAAACAATACCTCATGAGGAGTCTTGTAGGGAAATGATGATGTAGGTCATTGATTATTTAGTAACACGCAGTTCCGACAACTTCAACCTGGAATTCGTGTTCTATACCTACATCATTGAGCATACTCCTTTCCTTCTCCACCAATGACCTATTCATCCTCTTTGCAACCCCATTATGTTGGGTTGTATACAGAGTTGTATTTTGTCCTGCTATACCACATTTCTTGCAGAATTGATCAAAATCTTTAACAAAAAATTCACCTTTTATTTTCCTTCCTATTTGGTTTCCGACAAGAGACTTAAACTCCTTGAATTTATTGAACACCTCATATTTCCTTTTCAACAAATGCAACCATGTATTCCTCAAGAAATCATCTATAAATGACGCACAATATACAAATCCTCTTAGTGATGGAACAAGTAAAGGACCAACCAATCATTTTGTATTAACTCTAGGATATCCTTTTCCCTTTTAGAACTAAAAGGGGAGTTCATTTAATTATGTTTCCCATATAAAAAATGCTCACAAAAATTTAAATCTAGTCTGCAATTAGACATACCTTCAACCATACCTTTACCTTGTAATTCTTGAAGGCCTTTCTCTCCAATATGTCTCAAACTTCGATGCCAAAACATAATATCTCCTCCAAATACACCAGTGTCTTTACTTTATTCACTTTTATTCTCAGGAACAATAGAGTTGTTACACCCATTAGTAACAGTGCTTCCCAACAACTTGTATATAGTTCCACACCAAACTCTCCTCATTAAAACCATTGCTCCTTGAACCATTTTACATATGCCTTTTTTGAATACAATGTTTACACATATGTTTCTCATTTTGCTAATAGATATCAGGTTTCTGGCAAGATATAGAATCTAAAGTTTACCAGGAATGGTTCTAATCCTTCCATCCTTCAACAAAAACTTCAGTTTTCCATGCCCTATGATTTTGGCGGGACAATCATATCCTAGGAGGACATACCATCCATTATACTTTTCATACTTAGAACCACTCCTTGTTAGGAGTCATATGAAAGGAATTGCATGAATCAATCAACCAATCATCTCTTCCTGACTATGTACTTGTAGAGTCCAAGTACACATCCCCTCCTTATGAGGAGGACTTTCCTTAAGTGGATGGAGGATCCTCTAGCCCTTTACCTTTTTAAACGTTCTTTTTATATACAGTTCTTCTTATAATGCCAAACCTTACCACATTTACAACATAATTTCATCAACTATTCTCCAAGAGATTTAGACCTTCCCCTAGATTTAGATCCCCCTTGTAGAGTTATTTTATGGTCTTTAGGATGACCCCTCACTAATAAGGTGTTTATGCTCAACATCGAAATGATTATGAAGTGTCAGGACATGACGCTAGAGGAGAACCTATTAAATTTTGTCACATGTTCATTCCATCTTCACCATCAGGTCCATAGCGACATACTCTTCTCATCTGTACTTAGTTTGGTCATTTGCGTCGTCATTTGGTCTTCACACCTTTTCATGAAGTGTTATTTCTAGCATCGTCATGGTTTCAAGCACCGCGTCTCGTCATTTCTATTAATACGTTTCATCATGTCATGTGGTATATGCCATTTCGTTCATCTTGTCACGCTAATCACACCCATATTTTGTTTGGTCAAAATTGTCATCGTTTGACCCTTTTGACACTTAGTTGGAGTTTCTCCATGAGTAATTCTTTTGCATCTTGTCAAGTAATTTTTTGCAAAAATTGTGTCAATTTATTAATTTTTCGATTGCATCTATATGCCATTGTTATTGCTATGCTTATTTTAGGAAAATTGGAAAAATCACCCTTGGTGCTCCCTTGCAGAAAGAAAATAAAATGACCTCCATTTAAAAAAATAAAAGAATACCTCCTAGTTTCCTAAGTTCCTCATAGCCTATTTTCCCTATATCAAGAGACCGCCATATATTCTCCTTATTTTCTGACATATATTCTCCTTATTTTCTAATGCTTTTCAAATAAATAAATAGACCCACTTTTTAATTACCATTTCCGTTTTCCATTTTCCTCCGATTCCATAAAGGCTCCCATAGTCCAATTAAAGTTTATGAATTAACAATTTTAAAATAATTAAAAATAAAAGGAGGACGCATTTTGAAGTTGTCCAAATAATTCAAGGAAGTTATGCATGGAACCTTTAGTAATTTTTTTTTTGTTAATAAAGATGAAGGAATTAAAATAAAAAAGGACGAAATTTTTTCCATGTGGGGCTCTATGAGCACGCTTTTTTTTTCATGCAGAAAAATCATTCCTTGATATTCATAAGAATCAAAGGTAATGCAGTAACAAATATTATATACATAGCAGTTGAATCATGATAAACATAAGAACATCAATAAGCTAAATACAGTCCTAAAGTGATCATCTAGCCATCCATTACAAGGCTATTCACTTGAGCCTTACCCACAAACTCAAAATTAGTCACTATTTTCCAAACATAATAAAAACAATATTGATTTGGTCAAGAGGATAGAAGACTAGAAAAAATCAGAAACAGAATGCCTCAAAAGATCCCTAAATTCCCCCCCCTCTAAGTACTCTGCAAAAACCAATGTTTTCTCTGTGATCTTAACTTCCTCCTTAACAATCTATCAACAATAGAATTATGCTCTCTATACTCATGATGTATATCGAGGAAGGAGAAAGTATTCATCAGCTGGGAAATATGAGTACAACATTGCTTAAGAGCCATCACCTATGGCATCAATGAGTTGTTGGCCCAATCGACAATGACTTTGGAATCCCCATAGATGTAAATAGAAGGAACACTGATACATGAGGTGAAAAACAACAATCCCAAAAGTCCCAAGAGTTCATCACGAGTATTCCTACTCTTTCCAAAACCCATGAACACATGAAAATAATGTTATTCACTAATATCCAAAAACATTCCTGCACCACCATAGCCCAGAGCAACCCCTCCATAAAAAAAACTTGTTGCATAAAACATCGATGGATACGGACCAATTCTCCTTCCATATTTAGAATCCTTAGACACTGGATAATCCTTAAAAATCCCAATAATACACGGACATCAACCCTGAACATTTGGCCTCTGGTCCTCAAAAATCAACTTGTTCCTAGCCCACCAAATGACCCAGTTACAAAAGAGTGGGAGATAAGCTAGTCAACTTCATAATTGACCCATTGCACCATATTGATGTTCAAGGATTAATAATACCATTTAAAAACGCTATCCAAATATATAGCAACAAATTTTCTCACCTACAGACTAAAAGAGTACCCCATAAACATATGTTCCATCAATTCTTCACTGAAACCACAAAGACAACAACGATTGGGACCAACCCAACCCCATTTAGCAAGATTAGCCCAGGTGGAATTTTTTTTCTCAAACAAAATCCATGTAAATAATTTAATCTTGGATGGAATCCTCCACCTCCATAAACATCTCGACCACTAATTGTCTACTTGAACCAACATGGACTAAACAATGAAATTACAAGAATATTTTTCCATGGCAATACCATTCAATTTATTATATGCCCACACAACCTTATCGTCAACATTGAAAAATATGATACCTGCCCTGTTGAGATTAGAAATAAACATCAACCATTCACCCATCAAGGATCCCCTCAAGTCCAGATCCACATCCCCAAGCTAATAAGAATCCGAACTAAAAAATCACCCAATTTATGAGCATGACTCAATGTCGAAAGACTGAAATCATTGAGATAGGACACATGATTCGTAGAAAGAACTGAAGCATCCTCCAACCCAACAATTAGGTGCACCCCAGAATCATCACCCACTTTCCAATACAAGGCTTTACTAATCCAAGAAAAGACATGAACAAAACCATTCCAGAAGAGAGATGATCCACACACAAACTTTTTTGCACATCTAAGACATGAGTGGAGAGAATAATTATGAAGATACTTAGACATAATCACTTGGTTCTATAATCCCTTACCAAATATATCCAACCATGTACTTTTTAAACACAAGTAAATACTAAACCAATACATATTCTTAATATTCCACCCACCATAAAGTGAAGGTCTAGCAATGGCCTCCTAGTTAACTAAGTGCATTTTCTTACCAGCATCTAAACCACTCCACAAAATTGAATCAAGTTTTTTTGTCACAAGGACTTCATAATAGAATCTAGGATACTAGTTTGGGATAACTATTAAACATGAATGCGAATGAGCACATAACTAATGAGAGTCACTCTGCCCCCCAAGGATAACGGATGATAAGACCGAGTACAAATTATTTTCTCAAACTTCTTGACATTCCATCACCAATCATTCAAACAATATTTAAGTGGTTTCAACCAATACCCTAAGTATTTGAATCCAACCTCAATGGGTTCCATCTTATAAGGAAGAAAGGACCGGATTTGTGCCGCCACATCATTCTTCACCCCATGTCTCAGAAATGTGTTTTTTTCCGAGCTTATATGCATACCTGACATTGAACAGAACAATTTAAGAATAGAATTAAACACCAACCATTTAGTAACCATACATGTCCCAAAAATGATGACATCATCTACAAAGAGTATATGGGTGATAGCGAGCGCCTATGAAAACTTGATCCCCAACAGTTTACCTTTACCTTTAGCATCGTTGATCAATAGACCAAGTCCTTTAATGGCTAATAAAAATAGTAACGGGGATAAGGGGAAGCCTTGTCTTAACCCCCTGGAGGCACTGAAAAATTCAATTGAAGACCCATTGATAAGAACAACAAAATTTACAAAGGAGATACATGCCATGATCTAGTTGACAATATCAACAATCGACCCAATTTGCAGAAGAATTAATCCCCAATAACCCCAATTGACTCTATCATAATCTTGAATGAGATACATTTTTAGAATTAATGCATCCATCTTCTTCATCTAAATGGATTTAAGGCATTCCTAAGTGATCCCTGCCACTTTGAGAATCTGGCTATTACCAAGAAAATCAAATTGCTCTTTTGTGATACCATCATCTAAAATAGGCTTCAGTTAGTTTGGAAATAATATTTGTTTTCACTTTATAGACAAGATTGAAAAGGGAAATGGGTTAGAAATATGAGAAGGAAGCATGCTTCTCACATTTCAGAATAATAGTAAGAAATCTTGAGTTGAAATCCTTTTACACATACCCATATGTTCGATATTGTACAATCACCGCAAGTAAATCATCCCCAACCAGATCAAAGAAGGCCAAGAAGAATTACGCGGTCCAACCATCAGGACATGTACTTTTATCCTTAGCAAAACCTTTAAGTACAAATTCAATTTATTCCAGAGTCACCTCTCTCCCAACATCCAAGGCCTCCTCAACCAAAAAGAAAGCAAGGGAATTTTTAATAAGTTTGAGCTAATCCAATATCAGAGCCTGCCCTAGATCCTTGAAAAGATTGAAAAAATGCTCAACCACTTCACTCTTCAACTGGTCTTGAGAATAATATCATAATCCATGTTCATGTTTCATATACCAAGTAGAGAACATTGCGTCTAGAGTTTGCAAAACAATGGAGGAAATTTGTATTAGCATCCCCTTGTTCAATCCATACTTCCATACTTTTAAGACGCGAGGACATAGCCTGTTGTGCCAACAAATGATCTTTTCTAGATTTCATGTTCACAAGTAGAAGAGTATCTTCATGAGATAAGATACCCGAAATAAATTGGAAAAACAGATGTTGAATATCGTGTTCAATCCCATCCAATTTAAGCCATGCACGATACTTCATATCCTTCACCCACTTAGCCCCCAATTTTTTTAACACCTTCAATTTTAAGACCAAACTTTTCATAACATCACAATCAGTCTAATGCCGAGTATGGTTGAACTTGAAAGGATATTTGGGCCTTTCAACCCTCTCCTCCAATTGAAAGCATATAGAAAAGTGGTCCGATATAACAAATGATATTTTCCATGAGCGATGACGATCCATTGATAAAACCAAATATTCAGCAGCAATAAATGTACCTAGATGCTTACTAATCTCATACTCACCTGGACGACCATTCCTCCAAGTCAGACCGATCTTTGCAGGAGAAACATCCACCAAATTGTTTTTCAACAACATTTGCAAGAAGAATTCATCCATAGGATCCATTCGAGTTTTAGCACCCCAAATATTGCATCTGACAAAGTAAATTTCAAATCACCTGTAATAATGAGATTTGAGCTGTTTATGATACCACCAGCCTCCACACAATGCAAAAACATTTCTCTATCAATGCATGGGCTGTAACAATTCAAGAAAGAAAGAGATAAATGAGAGCCCTTAAAAACCCCATCCACCAAAATCCTGACAAATGTAAGATATGCCTTACAACGGGAAACATTAGGGTTCCATCCCGACAACAAACCTCTAGAAAGCCCCTCCGCATTGCTAGCACAAAAGTCCCAACTCGCTAAAGCTTTGTAAAAGTTAATAGATTTTGATTTCTAGAACACACCATTTCTTGTAGGAAAATCATATCCAACTTGATTGAATCTAACAAAATCTTGAGATCCCTTATCTTGGGTGGCCCTCCAAAACCCCTAAGATTGAAAGATAAAAGAAGCATTAGGAAACCAACTCTGAGGGCAACAATGCTCTAAGTTCCCTAGATATAGAGGAGGGATATGATGAAGTCCTAGATTTGGAATCCTCCTTGATCTGAGATGAGAGGGGAACACAACCACCATAATCAACAACCAACCCACCCCCTTAAGTGACAGAAGAGTTGAAAAACCCCTTAGTATTTTTAGACTTCCTAATAGTAACATTTTGGTGGTGAATAGATGCTAAACATGCGACAGAAGGAGATAAGGGTGGATTATCAAAAAAATCAGAAGAGATTCCTTGAGGGATGGGTCTTTAAAAGAAGGAGCTTCCACGGGTATCGAAGGTGTATACTTTAGAGGCGAAGCACAAACCCCCTTTATAGATGGGACCTTAGTAAGAGGGGGAAAATTCCCAAAATAAAAACCATGAGGGACCTGGGATACCTCCAAACCAGACTCATCATCCAAAACCACAGTGGGAAATGGTGAAGAAGAATCCAAACATCCCACACCAAAATCCGGCAACCCAGGATGAGGAGACTCATGAGTCATAAGGGAAACTGAATCTAGTCACGTAGCCACAGGCGTGTGAGATGTTGTAGGGTCCAAAGTAGGAACAAGAGAGTGAGAGGAAACCACCACGACATTATCAAACACCAACAAGACCCAAAACTTGTATTCCTCCTCAACAATGTCAATATACTGTAATTCCACCTTAGAGATGCCTTCATAAAGAAAGGGAGAGTTGGAATTGAGTGTACCTTCATCCAAAGCAGTCGGCTCTTGTGGAGAGGAAACTTATTGATCCCCCACCACCTGGTACAAACAAAAACCCTTCTAGTAAAACTCAGGCTCCGAAGATTCATGACCATGTATTAATTTAGGGAATTTGTTCTTAAAGTGCCCTGCATTTGTACAGAAATCACATCTAAAAGAAATCTTCAGGTAGTCCAACTGTTGGATGAAAACCCTCTTTCCGCAAAAAATGTTGAGCTGTACCTGTAATCCCAAAGAAATTTCCAATTCAACCATAAAAAAATCCATCCTCTTGTCAAAAGAGTGAAAAATATTATCATCAAAGGCCACAAACCTACCTAGAGTGTTCTCCAGCCCAATGAAAAACTCTTTCAACCAGAGCTAGAAAGGGAATGTTGGGAGGAGGACCCATAAATGACACATGGAAATATTTTCCCGAACCAGATCAAAATCCAAATGCCACCAGTTGAGCACCTTCTAGAATGTGAGTAGCCTCCAATTCCTTTAGGAATATGAAAAACGAACCAACTGTTTTCTAGAAGACTGACTGTAGGGATGTAGTTGATAAGGAGCTTCCATTGTTGGGAGATCCAAACAATAAGATCCTCTTTGATCAATTTAGTATATTCAAGTCTCCCAACAAAATCCCTAAGGCACAAAGACTCCACCTTGTCCATATTAACGTTGCATCCCAACACATATCTCCATTTTTGGTCTAAGGATTTATATTCCTTAGCCTTACAATGAGTTTTGGCACATTTCATTGGCACCCCACCACCTGAACCATAGTTAGAACAAGAAGACCCCCCCATATTTCAAGACCCTAACATAATCCAGTGGTGACACTGACGAGAATAACACAACATTTGATACTCTGAAACCTGTCAAAGTAGTCCCAAAACCCATCCTAAACATCGGTGGTATCACGTGACACAACTCACATGCAATCCTTGACAATTCAGGTACCTCATCACGTGATCGATAAATACTCATTCCTAAAATAAAAAGAAGGCAAATAATACAGATCCTAATAAGCCGAAAAGTGATAGGCCATCCCCTGGAACAAAATCTAGAAGAAGAATGGATTCATAGGCAATAGGGACTAGCCGGTGAAGCCTCACCCTAGAAACGGTACACAGATTGAGAAGAAAATAATCAATAAAAGGTTTTGAATTTCCGTCATGGTTGGTACTAAGCTCTCTAGTGTAGGATATCAAACTCCATGTCAATCTATGGCTTGGAATTTGAGGTATAGGCTAAACGACGAGTTCAAGTCTACACTCTACAAAACCTGCCATCCTCAATAACGAGTCTACACTATGCCCTAGTTCTAAATGGAAGCTAGTAAAATCAGTTGATGTTTTAGTACTTTTTGTTTACTTATAACCAATAAATAAGAAAAGTTAAATCTGATTTAAAAGTTTGGCCAATCCTCAATCTTCAACATACCACCCCTCCCCTGGGGAAACTTCATTAAATGAAATTGTCAGTAAGAAAACCCTCACCTAAGTCTACGTGACCTATGTCACCTAAATATACCTCACCAAAGTATGCCTCACCTAATTCTATCTGACCTAGGTCAACTAAATTTGCCTCACCAAAGTATGCCTCACAAAGGATAGTACAATCCAAAATTATTCAACGAAAGGCATTAAATTGCGATGGAATTTTAGAGGATGTGCAAGCACGCTCCACTCTATGAGCATGATTTATAATAAGGGATGTTATCATTGGTGGGGTTCTTAAAGGGTGCACCAACATACTCTTATGATGAGTGTGATGGTATTCATGATTTAAGGGCACACTGAAATTTTAAAGGTACATGGGTGTTGGTTTATTTTAAAGTTATTATTGATAAGGTTGAAGCATGAGGTTGTTGTTATCAGGAATATATCACCTTCTGTGGAAAAAAGATGTTCCTCTAGTCTGAATGGCTCGGATCCAGAACAAATGAGTAAAAAATAGGTTGAAGAGTTTCCCTGGAAACTGTAGATGCCTGGAATAAAACCTTTGATGAAATACTTGCAGACCTGCATTAGCACATCAAACATACAACAACATCAAAGATACCAGAAAACTATCCATAGATCCATATTAGTGACTAAGGAATCCAATAATATATATGTGAGACTATAACACAACAGATATATGGGAAGGAAATCAACTTTGCATTAATAGATGAATGAAAGAGCTTACAACCGTTTTTCCTTAGTGTCGATGCACCCCTTCACAAGACTAGCACCTCATCCCCGATAGCTCCAACTTGCTCCTCTATTCTCTCTAATGGATTAGGCCAAGATGTTAAATCAGTAGCACAACTTTACTTATTTATTCTCCCCTCAACCATGGAGTACGAGCCTGGTTTTATAGGGCTCAAAGAGATAGGAATGGTTGAGAAATTAGTGGGTGAGGTGGCCATGAGATCCTCAAATGATGGATCTCGAGCTTAACTGACCTAGGTGAGTAGGGATAAGGATAGACATGAGGCCTTTGTTCTAGAAGCCCCGTGAAACCTCCTTTTTTTCACTTTTTACCAAGGGCACCGCTTATACTCCCTTATGACAGAGTGGTGATAGGTGAGAACCGCACTGAAGACAAAGGTTAAAGGTAGTGGCACCACCTAGTTTCCACATTACTTGGGCGGTGCTGCATAAGGTACTGCTTATCTGCCTAAGGGCAAGAGCAGTGGCGAAGTTTTGTATGTTAGGATCAACATCCAGAGCACTGTTTTTTCACTTCAATTTTGGGATTGAGGGGAAATAGAGGTGTTAGGGATTTTATCACAAGCCGGTGACAGGATTTGGGTGTAATAGGATGCCCCCAAAAGCATGAGGCTAGAGGGATACGATAGGCAAGAGATTTGCTAGAGCAAGTTATCACTTCGAGGTAAGAGCCAACTTGATCGGAGAGTATCATCGAGTAGGAATCTGCAATACATCAATACTTTGACTCAGGAGTAAATGTAACCTCATCATGGATGCATACCAATACAAAACAGATCCATGAGAGGAATAAACAACCATGGCTACTAGAATACAGCGTAGATCCATGTGATAGAGGAATCAAACTTGGACATATATACAAGATATACAACAAATATCTATGTCAAATAGATGGAAATTTGAGCATATCCACAACCATATAGATGTGGATCCATGCTAGTACTTCATACAATACACTCCATCGCAACCTAAGGAGAAAGCTATGAGTGCTTAACAAATACCCAGGTTCTTCATCTCGTCTTCCACAAAGTATGATTCTAACCATGTGATTACAATGTTCTGAAGTCGAACATGGTAGAAACCACTTGATTGCCGACCAATGATGTGAACCATTAACAAGTCCGAGGGAGATTACCATTGATGTCAATGATTCCCAAGGTACCCTAGTACAATCTACTTAGTGTGAATAGATGTCTTGATGTCGAACACCCAGCAGAGTCTTCCGATCAAAGGTCAATGATGTGAACCTTTGTTGAGAGCGAGAGAATTTGTCATTGAGGCATATAGATCTCAAGGTACTATATTTGTTTCTAAGACTATTTCCTGGATGATGAGTTGATGTTGACAGGAATAGTCTCATTGAAGGAGGGCCATGATGAATCCCACATCGACGACATGAAACATGGAACAAAGTTCTGGAATGTTGTAGATAATGTAACCATAGGACTAACTCAAAGGTACTGACACAAAGGCTGTTTTAACTGCAGATATAAAATTCTTTCTTCCTCCGAACATCGGGCGGCACAACAAAAGACTTGGAAGCATGATTGGAACAGATGGACACACAATACAACTATGGACAATGCATTCTTTTGAAAATATTCAAAGAAGTGACATGAATCATGAAAGTGGATTGAATTGTAAGTCAACTGAATACCCAATTGACTGAATGATATGAAAACAATTGCCATTTGATTTGCAAAAATGATCCTGTTAACACTTCTTTTTTAACAGTTTATTTGAGAACCTTATAGGAGTTCGACGAGGGTCCTATCCCCGTGAAATTCATGTGAACTCCCCTTTAGGTTATCAGAAGTGCAAGGCAAAGGAGAAAATGGAATGTGTGCTGAAGGCGTTGAGCGAGGATCGAAATCAAATGCTGAGATTGATCGGAGGTGGATCAATGGCTCCAAACCATTTCGTGTAAGCGGACATGCTCGACCAAACCCGTGATTTAAGATTGTTAAATGGGTTAAAAGTCAAAAACATTCTACGGTTGACATGGGATCTGAGTCAGATCTATGGCCTCAATCAATTTCGCAAGCCATACTTGCGCGGGTGAAGCAGCGATTTCAAATTGCGAAAGAGGGGTAGTGGTCGCGAAGATCAACGACTGCGATAAGAAAGGAGAGAAATCTATGGCCCAGGTTTATTTTGCAGAGCAGACTAGCATGGATGAATGCCAAGGCTTCTCATTGCGAAAGATAATGGGGCCCACTCAGATCTATGGCTGCATGAAGGGTCGATCGCGATCGACGGTTGAGAACATGTCATGATCCAGAACTGCCTACGGTGTTCAGAAGAGAAAAGTTGACGACAGAAAGAATGGAACGTGGATGATAGAAGTGAAAGATTCCTCAGATCGGATGGCTGAGAAGGCTCCCAGGGTACAGGTTTCACATCCAGTGTGGAGATGACAGTGGAGGAGACGTTCACGCATGTAATCTGCATCCTTGCGGGTTGGATAATTTCTCTGATGCCATTCGGCATGATCCTAAGGTGGAAGTCTTGTCCAGCGATGCTAATTTCCTCAGTTCACAAGTGTGGCATGCGGTTCACTTCGAAGGGAGTCATGAGAAAGATGGAGGTTTGATTCGTTGAGGTGACAGACTTGGAATTTACATGAGGCCAAGGGATGCAACGAACTAAAACAGCCCGAAGCCACCATCAAAGTAATTGAAAGGGCAATAAAGGTCAAATCCAGATCCCTTGAAACCATCTTGGCAACCACGCGGGAATTGTTGGGAATATTTCCCATATCGGATAATATGATTTAACATCAGAAGGATGAAGCTCCATCCTAGAATCACACTTGTTAACCATCGCAACGACTGATATTTTAAGGGTATAGCTTTTTCTGGGCCATTTCGGATCGCCCTATATAACGCCATCTTTCAGAGAGCTTCTGAGATGTGGAAATGTGTAGATGCTATGAGTGTAGGGTTTAATGCCAAGGAGTGTCATGTTCCTTCACAGACAACCATAGCTGTGTGGTTCAAGAAGTCAGTTCGACAAGGGGTACTCTTGGGAGGAAAACATAGATCTGTGTTTTGGTTATCCATACCAGAAAATTGCCAACCACCGGGGCACAGATGTTAAACACCAAGGGAGGTTCACCCGCTTCTACACAATCCGGTCTCTGGATGTGCAGTGCATGGGTTTTGATGTCCCAACGACATCCCTCCAACACTCCCAGTTGGATTCACGACCTCTGAAGTCCCAACTCTTAGTAGTCGTAGAACTGTTGGAACGAATGCTCGTACTGGGACCAGGTGGATCCGGAGCCTTCGTCACCACCCCTAGGATCTCCACTTGGCTGCTTGGTCATGGGCAAGGAGAGGGTCAAACGCACACCCGGCTACATGGCTTGGAGGAGAACCTTCCTCGTAGGAGGAAGAAAACAACACAAGGATGATAAGCTTCTTAAGTCGCTTATCATCACCAAGTGCATTACCACCTTTTTTCGACCTCCTCCTATAACAGTGTTACCAGACGAAGGATGGGTCGGGAAAATGATCGGGTGGTGGATTCAGGTCTTCTTGTCAGCCTTTGAGCGACGTGGTCTGTAAGAAGCGGGATGGTCGAAGAAGCAGAAAGATATACCCAAAGTAGCCTAAGTAAACAATTGGCCATTAGCATGCCGCATGGAAACCGCTTTCACGAAGTGGAATGGAAGAAAGCTCTGTGCTGTCAGTCTACGTTATCACATGTCGCGTCTCCATAATGTTTATTGTTATCTGTAAAATGTGGCAATAGTCCACTCCCTGTATTGTTAGCACATGATTGTATCTTGTAACAATCTTCTATTCGGTAGTCTCAACATTAGAATAATATAAATAAACTCTCGATAGAGGGAGAAAGGAGTTGGTTGGATTGGGAAACATTCTAGGGCTGAGGCTCTCCATTGTAAATAAGATTTGATTCCTATGTTATGAATAAAATTAAAGAGGAGGAGTTGTTTCTCATGGCATAGATTCATGTGTCGTTGCTTTTCCCAATATGTATCTTCTTTTACGTGCAATATGTTTCCTATTTTCACTCCAGTCTGTTGATTGCTTTCATGTCTGCAACTTAGTGTATCACAGTTAGGAATTCATACTCGTTATGCTCCGGCTGTTGTTCCAGACATTTATCAATTGTTCTTCTAAAGTTGTGTAGAATTCATCTCGCTGGTGCTCCACACGATGGGTTGTTTTCTCTCTCGTCCTCCAACCGCCAGATAAATATCTCCTAATTGGGAGATCAGCGGCTACCTTGCCTCTGTTTGCAATCCCACGCCATTCCTTTCCTTATGCAAGTGTTCCCTATGTAGGTTTTCGACTCCATTGCCAATGGTCCCTTACCTCGATAATCCCACCATACATCTCACCTTGATACACTTTGTCCCATTCAAGATCCCGACCCCTTGATTATCCTTGATTGAAAATATTATGCGGAGTAGACTCCGAAGACAAAATGAGAGATCCCTCTCTGACTGCATAGGGCCAAAGGTGCAGTTTAAAGTGGTTCTGCTGTTACCTGGGAGTGGGCCTCCCCTCAACCTTGGGGATCAATTCCGGTGCTAACAAACCGGCGCCGTTGCTGAGGACGAAATTGAAGATCCTCCCTGGGAAGAACGACAAAGATTTTAGATCTGGTTGTTGATGGTGAACAATTGACCAGACATCAAGAAGGTTGAGCACTTTTCACCTGGCGACTCCAATCTTGAAGGATTCAGACTTCAGCGACTCCGCTGGTGGCGTGACCCAGAAATCAAATGGCCGAGGAAAGCTGGCAGACTCCGTCTGGAAAATGGACCCCTTATAATGCTTAGAAATGCATGGCGGAAAGTCAAGATACTCGGGTTTGCATTTCTTCCAGGATGCCTTATCCTATCTTGTAAGTTTGCTCTTATATTTTCCCAGATTTATTAAAACAACGTTATATGGTTCAGCTCATTCTGAACAGAGCTATGAGTATATTCCTGTTTATCCTTCTTTACAAATCGAAAGCATTGCATTGTCTTGTACATCTGATTATGGCCTAGATTTTTATCCAGGGGCTCACGATGTCAAAGGACACCCCTATGAAATTCATGAAACCTCAGACGATAGCTTAGCTATTGTGCCTAACCTTGTCTGTCCTATTTCTCCAAGCCAATACAAACCACTACAACTACCCCCCATCCTCCATGATTTTCCCACGAAATATTACAACTACCTCCCCAAGTTCAATGGAGAATCCCAATACTTGACTGCTGAGAAACATTTACCAGTCTTTGAGCATTTCTCTGACCTTTTTGAAATAGATCATGATGATGTACGCATGTGGGCTTTCGCCTTGTCCTTGCAAGGAGATGCCAAAGTATGGTTTAAACACTTGCAGCCTAAGTCCATAAACACTTGGGAAGAGTTTTCTTGCACCTTCTTAAAGTTTTGGGGTAGGAGAAGGCCATTGGAGCAAATACTCTCAGAGTTTTATTCCATGAGGAGGCATGAGGATGAGGCCATATCTAGTTTTAACAGAAGATTCACAACCTTTTATTATAACACGCCTAAGGAAGTCCAACCTCTTGAGAACACTACTAAGATCTATTATGCAGCCGCCTTTCCTTTTGACCTATACTTGCTTCTTTTGGAGAGAAAATCAACCACCGTGCAACATATGTTCGTTGATTGTTTGGAGGTTGAGAAAAACCTTAAGATGTCCAAGAAATTGTCAGATCAGGACAATGGTGGTGAAATAAAAGACACATACAAATTGGTTGGGCCCTACAAGCATAATGGGAAAGTCTCTGGCACATCAAAGCTCTCTCCTGGTATGTATAAAGATGACTGGCCTGATGCAAGAGTAGGTAGTCCTGTAGGATTGTTCTCTGAAAATGGCGACCTGCACCACCCCTGGTCTACAAAGGACGATTTTAAGGAGTTTGGTACACCTGTGTACGATGAATATGAGGAAAAGTACCTGTAGAATACACATGACGAGCCAGCTGTTGAAACAAATCCTACTGATGAAAATAATCAAGATGCAATGCAAAGTCAGAATATTGAAGCGGGAAAGGACGATAAGGGCACTGGAGGTGATAGCCTACCCTTGTGTTATGCCTCTTTTGAATTAACACGACACATGATTAAGGCCTCCAAGCAAAAGCAGAAAGAAATGGAGACAGTGTAGACCAGAAGCCTGTACATGAAAGAAGATGATGAGAAGAAGCAGCCATAAGCACCACCTCACACAGGAGGAATATGCCTACTTAGTTCCACTGGAGAAGCAGGGGACCTCCCTCTTGAAGCACATCAAGATCTTATTATAGAAATTTCGAGTGAAAAGCGGGATGTTCCATTGAAGAAAGGTTCTATGGGTCCTCTTTTACAATCTTCCAAGTGTCAGCCTGACGAATCTCTAGAAGAAGGAAGCTCCAGACGACTTTCCCATGAGCAGGTGACAGAACATGCTGGAGGTTGCTGTGATTTCTATGACCTCGTGGCCGAATATATGGAGGGTTTGGGTGAAGGAAATGATTGGATGCATCCCTGATTTGAATATCAGTTTGTTTATCATTTCCTTCTCCCATTATCTATTTGATTTCTATCCATTAAGCACAATGAAAGAACAAAACTATTAGGCAAATTGCTTGATTGGATTCATTGGAAGTCTGATTTCACTTAATCAGATTTGTGTACAAAGTTAGGTAGAGTAGGTAGGAAAAAATAAGCTCCGCAGTTATCGAGCATTTCCTTCATTACTATTTTAGTTTGTTTTCATTTTCAGTTACAAGAACAGGTTTACAGTCACCAGCATGATTTGCAAGAGTGGCACAAATTCGCTGAAGCATTAACTTAGAGCAAAATGGAGATGTCAAAGAAATATTGAAGGCATCCCAATGGTTTTGGCATTTGGTCTATGGGGGTTCTTTTCTACCTCACTGGGAGGATAACATCCCTCGTGGAGCTAGTTGTCAACACTTCGTTTTTAGCAGTTGATTTGAGAGCCTTATAGGAGTTCGATGAGGGTCCCATCCCCGCGAACTTCATGTGAACTCCCCTTCAGGTTATCAGAAGTGCAAGGCAAAGGAGAAAATGGAAGGTGTGCTGAAGGCATTGAGCGAGGCTCGAAATCAAAGGCTGAGATTGATTGGAGGTGGATCAATGGCTCCAAACCATTTCGCGTGAGCGAACATGCTCTACCAAAGCCACGATTTCAGATCGCGAAATGGGTTAAAGGTCGAAAACATTCTATGGTCGAGATGGGATTTGAGTAAGATCTATGTCCTCAATCAATTTCGCAAGCCATACTTGCGTGGGTGAAGCCGTGATTTCAAATTGCAAAAAGGGGTAGTGGTCGCGAAGATCAACGCCTGCGATAAGAAAGGAGAGAAATCTACGTCCACGGTTTATTTCCCAGAGTGGACAAGCACGGATGAATGCTAGGGCTTCTCATTGCGAAAGATAATGGGGCCCACTCAGATCTATGGCTACATGAAGGGTCGATCGCGAATGACGGTTGAGAACATGTCACGATCCAGAACTGCCCGCGGTGTTCAGAAGAGAGAAGTTGGCGGTAGAAAGAATGGAACATGGATGGCGAAAATGAAAGATTCCTCAGATCAGATAGCTGAGAAGGCTCCCGGGGTACAGGTTTCACATCCAGTGTGGATATGACAGTAGAGGAGACGTTCATGCGTGTAATTTGCATCCTTGCGGGTTGGTCGATTTCTCCGATGCCATTCGGCATGAGCCTAAGGTGGAAGTCTTGTCCAGCGATGCTAATTTACTCGGTTCACAAGTGTGGCACACGGTTCACTTCGAAGGGAGCCATGAGAAAGATGGAGGCTTGATTTGTTGAGGCGACAGACTTGGAATTTACACGAGGCCAAGGGATACGACGAACTAAAACAACTAGATGCCACCATCATGGCAATTGAAAGGGAAATAAAGGTCAAATCCACAGCCCTTGAAACCAGCTTGGCAGCCACGCGGGAATTGTTGGAAATATTGCCCATATCGGATAATATGATTGAATGTCAGAAGGACGGAGCTCCATCCTGGCATCACACTTGCCGGCCATAGCAGCGACCGATATTTTAAGCGTACAACTTTTTCTGGGCCGTTTCGGATCACCCTATATAATGCCATCTTCTGGAGAGCTTCTGAGACGTGGAAATGTGTAGATGATAAGAAGTATAGGGTTGAATGCTGAGGAGTGTCAAGTTCCTTCACAGACAACCATGGCTGTGTGGTTCAAGAAGTTAGTTCAACAAGGGTACTCTTGGTAGGCAAACATAGATCTGTGTTTTGGTTATCCATACCAGAAAATCGCCAACCACTGGGGCACATATGTTAAACACCAAGGGAGGTTCACCCGCTTCTACAAAACCCAGTCTTTGGATGTGCAATGCATGGATGGTTTTGACATCCCAACGACATCCCTCCAACACTCCCAATTGCAGTCACAACCTCCGAAGTCCTAGCTCACAGTGGTGGCAAAACTGTTGGAGCGAATGCTCGTACTGGGACTAGGTGGGTCTGGAGCCTTCGGCACCACCCCTAGGATCTCCACTTGGATGCTTGGTCACGGGCGAGGAGAGGGTCAAATGCACACCCGGCTACATGGCTCACAGGAGAACCTTCCTCGTAGGAGGAAGAAAATATTACAAGGATGATAAGCTTCTTAAGTCGCTTATCATCACCAAGTGCATGGCCACCTTTTTCCCCGCCTCCTCCTATAACAGTGTTACCAGATGAAGGATGGGTTGGGAAAATGATCAGGCAGTGGATTCGGGTCTTCTTGTCCTCCTTTGAGTGACGTGGTCTGTAAGAAGCAGGCTAGTTGAAGCAGAAAGATATACCCGAAGCAGCCTAAGTAAACAATTGGCCGTCGGCATGCTGCATGGAAACCACTTTCGTGAAGTGGAATGGAAGAAAGCTATGTCCTGTTAGTTTGCATTATCACGTGCCGCGTCTCCATAATGTTTATTTTTATCTATAAAACGTGGAAATAGTCCACTCCCTGTACTGTTAACGCATGATTGTGACAGGTAACAATCTTCTATTCGGTAGTCTCAACATTATAATAATATAAATACACTCCCAATAGAGGGAGAAAGGAGTTGGTTGGATTGGGAAACATTCTAGGGCTGAGGCTCTCCATTGTAAATAAGATTTGAAGCCTGTGTTATGAATAACATTGCAGAGGAGGAGTTGTTTCTCATGGTAGAGATTCATGTGTCGTTGCTTTTCCCAATATGTATCTTCTTTTACGTGCAATGTGTTTCCTGTTTTCACTCTAGTCTGTTGATTTCTTTCACGTCTGCAACTTAGTGTATAGCAGTTAGGAATTCATACTCGTTATGCTCCGGCTGTTGTTCCAGACATTTATCAATTGTTATTCTAAAGTTGCATGGAATTCATCTCACTGGTGCTCCATGCGATGGGATATTCTCTCTCTCATCCTTCAATTGCCCGCTAAATATCTCCTAATTGGGAGATCAGCGGCTACCTTGCCTCTGTTTGCAACCCCACGCCATTCCTTTCCTTATGCAAGTGTTCCCTACACAGGTTTTCAACTCCATTGCCAATGGTCCCTTACCCCAATAATCCCACTGTACATCTCACCTTGATACACTTTCTCCCATTCAGAATCCCGGCCCCCTGATTATCCTTGATTGAAAATCTTACGTGGAGTAGACTCCGAAGACAAAACGTGAGATCCCTCTCTGACTGCGCAGGGCCGGAGGCACAGTCTAAAGTGGTTATGCTATTACCCGGGAGCAGGCCTCCCCTCAACCTTGGGGCTCAATTCTGGTGCTAATAGATCCCCTTCCCTTAATTCTCCCATCATGATTGATGAGTGCCTCTTTTCATTTTTACGATTCCAAAGAGGGTAACAAACACTTGCTTTAGCTCATCCGAAGACAAGTACATTCTCATATATTTTACAAACCTAAGAAAGGAGGGGTCTGTTCCCAAAAAAGGGTCTCTCAATGTTTAGTTTAACGAGTCCAATGAAAGTAAACTCGGTATTGTTCATGTTTAGAGAGGCTGAACGAAGATGAAACAAAACTCCAGAGGGTGCTTTTTCGTATGATTTAGTCTCTAGGGCCCGAAAAAAGTATTAAATAATACCCGAAAGAACTCTTCCAGTCATGATTAACTGGAGTGTTCCTTTTTCGTAAATAGTCTATCCGAACCGAAAAAGAGATAACCTACCATCGGAGAGACGACTCTTCAACCAATTTTATGAGTATGAAGAAGACAAGTACTCGAAAATCTTTTCATATTTAAGGATTCTGAAAAGATCTTAAAGGAGACTCGCTAAGTTTATTTTTCATGATGAGAAGTTTTACGAGCCTAAAAAGAATCAGAAAAAAAAACTCGGAACTTTGATACTGAGTTCTAAGAGCGTGACCAAAGTGTCGAAACAAATGCTCAGGGAATATTTCCATTTTATAGAAGTACGAAAAATTCAAAAACAAACTCCCCATAGACTTTACTGTTTCCACTTTTACTTTTGCAAGACTAAAAAATGATCATTATCCTCCCAAAAAATGACTTTAATGAACTATATAAATGGGTCTTATAATAATAATGTTTTTTTAAATATCGACATAACATTAGAAAACCCTAAAAATGGATATAAAAGTCACGTGAATAGTAAAAATCAAACCATTTTACTATTTACCACTCGGTGAGAGCATTTTGGAGCAAATTTGAGCCAGATCTTCAGTCAGTGATTCTGGGAGATTCTACTGTCCGTTTCAAGTGTCGTCATAGCCAAGTAAATGACAAAACCTTAGCCTTTCCTTTTAAAGTATTCATTTTTTATTTTATGGGGGTTTTGAGATGTTTTAGGCAAGCCCTATACCTCAAATGCGGGGACCTGTCCCGCCCCTTACGTGACAGGCCGTGCACTGTGAGAACAGTGCAACTTCTATTGCACTCAGGCAGTGCCACCGTTCAGTGCAAACGAAGTTCAGGAAGTTCCGGCCGTGAGTGGGAAAAAATGAATGGACAAACAAAAATAAAAAGTTTTTGATTGATTTTGATGATTGATTATGCTTCTAATTAGTCCATTAATTGTTTTTGGTAGGTTCTAATTGATAAAAAATGGTGATATGAAAAGAATGAAAACACGATGAGGATGATGCCTTTGCTAAGAGAAATGCATGGTGTATAGCTGCATTGAGGAACTGCGGCCTTCTAAAATTCTTCCACACACCTAGCATGGTGTACCATGAGCGATTGTTGGAGTATATCCTCCATATGTGGAACCTAGAGCAACAATATTTCGAGGTAGGATCCCATTGACTATTGAGGTAGAGGATATCTACTTCTTGACAAGATTATTGAGATGGGGTACTCCTATTTCACTGATTAGTTCCCATGGAGGGGATATGATCACCCAGGAGTTGATCAACCATTACTGCCTTCCTGGTACTAGAACTTCAGTGAAGAAAATTCCCATTAAGGTAGTGAGGGATGATACTCTCCGTACTATTCTTTTCACTATGCAGAGGCTGGCTGGGAGCGAAGGGCCTCATCAGGATTCTAGGGCACACATGCTATATGCTATAGAATCCATGGAACCTACTGTCTATAACTGGGTAGAAGCATTACTTCCGGTCTTCAAGGACCAGCTGACCAAGTGTCGGCAAGGAGAGCTGAAACAATTCGACTATGGTTCCATCTTAGCCCATTTCTTCTTTAAGTAGGTCCCTCATCTGAGGCCCAAAGTGGTTTTTACTGAGTTGAGGGCAAGAGACCCTTGTATGCTGAGGTGGGTCAGGATCATGGCCCGCATAGGAGCAGGAAAGGGCAAAGTGAAGTTTGGGGCTCCATTTTTCCTCTGGCTGAACGATCAAATCCTCATGATTGAGGATTATGAGTATGAAGGTACCGAATTCACGGGCGAACCTAACCTACCTCTTCCACCTGGTGAGCAGTGGGGAGACATTGGTAAGAAACAAAACCCTAAAAATGGCAACTAGTATTTTTGTATTTTAATGTTTTTTATTTTTTATGTATAGTAACGAGACCTAAATATCTTCATGCAGATGTTGGAGTGGCACGACCTGGGGGATCTTCCCCACTGGACATATGAGGTGATGACTTGATGGGAGAGCTAGAGGAGAACCTGGAGAGGTTGACTCTAGATATACCTGATGCATCCATCGATGATCTCCCGATGCGATATCAGAGGCACACAACAAGAGTGCTAGGCTGTTTTAGTTGTTTGCTACGTAGAGTAGTGTAGGCTGTCATATGATACCATGAGCACCACTAGATAGTTTTGCATGATGTATTACTAAAAGATGATATAGCTTCAAGATTTTGTATGATTTTGTGTTGCCTGAAAGACATAGTGCTTTAGATGAGGTATCGTGACCTATTTTTTGTAAAACACTTTATATATATATATATATATATATATATATATATATATATATATACAGACTTTTAATTCCGGTGTTTATATGCTTCACATGGGAAATGTATTTACATGAGTTTTATGTGTTTTTTACAGTTTCTTTACAATATGATGAACCATGTTTGATTTTCATGTTATGAATGGGAAATACACCAGTCTAGGATATAATTTGCTAATGAATTAGCAACTGCATTGTCTGCCCTAGGGATATGCCTATAAGTAATAACCTCAAATGACCTTTCCAATAGATGTACCCTCCGATAGAGACAGAGCAATATAGGATTTCTGATGGTATAAACTTGGTTCAATTGACAAACCACTAACTGTGAGTCCATGAAAACTACCAAATCATGAATGTCATGGGATGTAGCTTCAGTTAGTAGACCTATGACTGCTTCATACTCGGCAATATTGTTGGTAGGAGGACCAATACAAACCACTCCCGAAGTGACTAGATCATGTGCAAGGGAATACAAAACCCAAGTAGCTGAAGCAAGGTTCAGGTTATGGTGGCAAGCACCATCAGTGAAACCATAAAAGGCCATCCGATCTGCATAACCAAAACATAGTATAAACAGCCTAGACACTAAACTCAAAACCATATTGAAAATACTAAAACACACTAAAAATTCAAACAATGTACATATATACAAGGTACCATACATGAATGATCTAGGCATAGTACCTCTTTAGGCGCAACCCATTGCGAGGTTGCCCGAAGGGGACTCCGTCATAATCCACAAGCTCATAGGCCCCTTTCTCTAAAACCTTGGAGATGATAAAAGGATTGTACCACATTGATTCGAACTTCCCTTTTCCTAGCTTATCATGTATCTGATCATAAGTCAGGACTAGGTCACCTTCGTTAAACACACGAGCCTCGCCAGATTTATCTTATTGGGCCTTGACGCGTTTCTTATGTGCCTCATTAACTAAGGCATCATCTCGTCTAGTTTCACAAAGATTGGTCAAGTATAAAAACCTTTCTTCCTCAGTAGAAGTATTAGGGAGAAGTTCAATGGCAAGTTTCAAAGATGGAATCTGACACTGAATAGGTAAGACAACTTCTAGTCCGTATACTAATTGAAAGGGTGTAAAACTAGTCGCTGTTTTCATTGAAGTTCTATAATCCCAAAGAGTAGAGAAGAGAGTCTGGTGCCAGTTGGATTTGTGGTCTCCAACCATCTGACGCAACATAGTTTTTAAGACTTTGTTAATGGCCTCAACCTTACCATTAGCTTGCTGATAATAGGGAGTTGAGTTTTCATGGTGAAAACCCAGCTTAGCACTTAACTCTGCCATTATCTAATTCTTGAAATGTGATTCATGATCAGTGACAATAGACCGAGGAACTCCAAACCTAGCTATTACATGGTTAAAAAGGAAGAGGGTGACATTCTTACCATCCTTTGCATATGTAGGCATAGCCTCATCCCACTTAGTGAAATAATCCACAGCTACAATGATGTAACCATGCCCCTCGGCTGAGGTAGGCTTACAATGCATGAAATCTATTTTCCATTTGGAAAAAGGGCCAACAAAAATGACGGGGGTGTAACGGAGCAGGGTGGGTGCGCTTTTTCGGATAGAAGTGTTGGTAGGGTGGGTATTTCTTAACAGCCTCATGACAATATTTTAAGATAGAAGGCCAGAAATAGCTAGCGCGAAGGATTTTTTGGGCTGTAGCCATCCCAGAAAGAAGACCGCCACATGCTCCAGAGTGGCAGTCATTAAGAACCTATTCAGCCTCATCATGGGTGAGGCATCGTCGAAGAATGGTATATATACCATGCCTATACAATGTATCATTTCGGATAAGATAATACTTCGCATGGTGACGAATGCGACGACGATCATCACGAGATATATTGGGCTGAAAATGCTATGTCTAGAGATAAATGATTAGATATCCATACCACGGGTCGGTTGTGCTTATTAGGAATAGAAATTCATCTGGGAATGAATCACTGGGCTCAGAATCTATTAAAGCATAGGGAAGTTCACACATCATCTCTACAAAGACCAATTATTTCTTTGAAGTAGCTTTGGCAAACTCAAGGTCAAACTCCTGTAGGATGACAATCCATCAGGATTATTTTCCCCCTAGCACATGACGAGTCCGGATGTAGTACATAGGGTTTTGTTCTGCGATTATAGTAGTGGTGCGAAGTAAGATCTAGTGACGAAAATTTTGGACAGCAATGACCATAGCCAATTCTAGCTTCTCCACATTTAAGTATCAAGTTTCAGAATCAAGAACATTCTTAATAGCGTAGTAAATCATGTGTTCTAGGCCGTTCTGTTCCTCTTGGGATAAAACCATTCCAATGGTAGTAGTAGAGGCAGCAACATATAAGAGAAAATCATTCGAATAATTCGGGGGGTGTATCACGGGTGAATGGGTCAGAGTCTGCTTAAGATTATCAGAGGCTCGTTGGGCCTAGTCATCCCAGAAGAATGAAGTATCCCTCTTAAGGAGATGCATATAACCATGCATTTTCTCAGCAAAGTTACAAACAAAATGACGAAGAAAGTTTGCCTACCCTTGCAAACTTTGGAGTTCAAGCAGGTTGGTTGGGGGATGCAAGGTGAGTATTGCAGTGATCTTTAATGGGTCTATCCGAATACCATCCTTAGAAACCATGAAGCCTAAGAGACATCCCATCTCAATGTGAAAAAACACATTTGTGTGCTTTCAACCGTATTTTGTAATGGCAACATCTTAGGAAAATGTCCCTAAGATGTTGAGGATGGTCTTCCCATTGTTGTGAATGTGTAGGGAGATCATGTAGGTACAGCTCCACAATGTTTTTAATGTTGTGAAATGCATAGGACATAGAGCGTTGGAATGTGGCTACGACTTTCTTAAGGCCAAAGGGTAACTTCCTATAGGAAAAGGTTCCCCACGGGTATATAAATGTCATTTTATGTTGATCAGTGGGCAATATCTCAATCTGATTGTCGCTGAAAAAACCATCCATGAAAGAGAAGATGACACTCCCAGCACAGTTATCGATAATCTGATCGATGTGTGGAGTCAAAAAGTTGTCCTTAGGACAAGCTTTATTTAGGTCTCAGAAATCAATGTAGACTCAGATAGTTCCCTATTTTTTTTCACAAGAACAATATTCGATACCCATTCCATCAGAGGCACATGATAGATGAATCTTGCCTTCAGAATTTTCTCGACTTCGACTTTGATAGCCGCAACCTTTTGCGGATGGACTTGTCTCAATTTATGCCTAACCACTCTAGCTCTGGGATAGGTTTTTATCTCATGGACCACAAGAGATGGGTCTATCCCAAACATTTCTGCATAAGACCAGGAAAAAATATCTTGAAATTCTTTAAAAAGTGCTCTATACTCTTCAGATTTGTCTATTGAACAGTTCTTCCCTACGTGAACATGTTCAATAGTTCCAGACATGACCGATATGTCGATTGGAGCCATTTTGGTAATGTTGCATAAATTTCCTTCAGACTCAGTACCTTGCAACCAGACGGGTGTTTGTGGAATATCGACAATATCAGTAGCCAAGAGAGATACAAAATCATTATCTTCCGAACTGGTATTCGGGAGGAACAAGGATTTATGACGGTGATCCTCCCATACTGATTCATTCGTATTCATAATCTCTATAATGGATTCATTTGATGAAAAATTCTGGGAGAGATAATCCAGAATAGGAAGTGAAGGTTCTAACCAGTAGGGCAGGTGGTAAGGATCCGAAGCCACAAGATGAAGATCATCTGTATGGACATCGGAAACAGATTGGACAACATCATAAACTACTTCATGTGGGCTGAGGGAGGATGTCTCAACAATTTGCTTACCCTTGGGATCATAGCCAAACTAAGATATCATATTAACAGTCGTCGTTTCTGTGCTAGAAGAGGCTGATGGAAACATGCCCATAAGGGTGGAATCCTTCAACATCCCTACCCAAATTGACTGGTAAGGAGGAGGGGACTGACCTAGAAAAGGGACATTATTTTCCATAGGGGTAGTAACATCCGGCGTACAAAAATCAAGTTGATCAATCGTCATAATTCTTCCCAAATGCGGAAACTAGAGAGTTCTAAACACCGTCGAAGCGACAATTGTCATAGTGCAAAACCAATTTCTTTCTATGAGAAGATTGTAGTCTAACGAGGCATCTACTACTTCCACCTGAATGGAAATAGTTTTCCCCCCTAGCTCAACTGAAAGTGTCAGCATGATACCATGGGGCTGGAAACCTCTTCCATCAAAGGCTTTTAGGGTCGTCGATGATTTTACAAGCTCAAAAGAGCCAATGGCTTTCCAACAGGATAGGGACAAAACTGAGGTTGAAGCACCTTCATCTAGAACATTCCTAAAGACATTTTTCCAAACTATTCTTGTTATAATATGAAAATCCAATTGGTGAGGTAATATAGGTTTGTGGTTCTCTGGATTGAAATCAATCATATTCGTGTCACCCGGGTCCATGGCTCCTAAGGCAGTTAACAAGGTTTTGCGTTGCGTGGGACAGCTTTGGAGTACTTCTAAAGTAGACATTGCACATGGTGCCTGAGCTAGGTCTTCTACGACATTATAGAACTGTACAGCTCGAGAATTAGGGTTAAAAACAACCTTCCTAAGAGTACTCTTGGACGGACGCAAAATCATGTCGAGATTAGGCTTCTCGATGGTTAGGGGACCATTAGATGAGGATGCGGGAGAACCAGTAGAAGAAGCTTTATCTGGAGAAGGTTTTTCATTTTTATTCTCCACAGGATTGTCATATGACTGACTTCGAGTTTCTATATTAATAGTCTCCGATGACATCATTCGAATTTCCTTTGTCGGACTAGAATTTACCTGGTTAGACATGTGGTCTACCAGTTGTTGATGGGAAGGAAAAGGATCCGTAAGGACTGCTGGTGCAGGGTTAATCTTTAAAAACTTGTTAATTTCATCATGATGGGGACACTCCTTTATGAAACGATTGCCACCACACAATAGGTAGGGATATTTAGCTTTCCTTTTTTCTTTATTGTCATTCTCCGTGGCCGTAGGTTTGGGATTTTCTTGTTGGTTTCAGGGTTTCTTGTTTTTACCTTTTCCGTTTTTCTTACTACCGGATGATTGCGTACTTTGAATGGCATTCACCTCGATGGAAACCGTAGGATTGGAAGGATAAGTAGTGGAAGGAATGGGTATTTTGGCAGCTTTTACTGCTAACGGGGGCTGGATTGCATCGATAAACCCATCAACAGAAGTTTCTACGGGTGGCTTAGCTGGGTCCTTGCTGGGATGAGGAGCTTGAGGAATAAGGTCATACAAAGTTCCAGACTGGGAATACACCAAATCTAGATACTGAGTGCGACTAGTGGCATTCTCTTCAGTGAAAACACCCCCCATATCCACATCTCGGGGAATAGGTGGCAACAGAGACTTCGTAAACCAATCAACTAAGAGTTAGTCCGAGATAGGAGCTTTAATGAGCCTTCTCCACCTTCTCCACTCATGAATATGATCTGAAATATGTGTGGAGGTATTTTGACGTAGAGAGGTTAAAAGGTCTATACCTGTTTCATAGTGAATGGGTAGCTGAAAGTGTGTGAGGAAGATAGTTTTCAAAGCACTGAAATCCATAAATGAATGTCATGGAAGTTCGATATACCTCTTTACGACTGTATCGGTCAAAGTGCACTGGAAGAGCCTCAATTGAATAGAGTCATCCATCAAGGAGTTTGACGAACACCATAGATGGAAAGTCATAACGTGGTTCTTGGGATTGTCTCCCTACTTACCATCGAATTTCAGAATGTACAATGGTAACTTGACTGGAATAGGAGGCCATGAAGGATTGTGTTGGATGGGGTCATTAATTTAAACTTGGACAAATCAGGCAAGTCCAAAGTTGCTAGGAAAGGTAATTGACGATTCGGTTCAATGTATTGGTAATATTGATAAGGCATGTAACCACCAGTAGGACCGTAAGTGGATTGATACACAGGTTGTTGAAAAGGCTAATGAGATGATGAACCTCTGGAAGATCGACCTCCAGGGTTAGGACTGCCAGAGCCACCGGGACCATCTGGAGGAGGATCGCTAGGACTGCCGAGATGACCAGGACCACCAGGGCCACCAGGGGGAGGACCACTAGGAGCTCCAGGACCACCAAGGCCACTAGGACCACTAGGAGGAGGACCACTAGGACCTTCGGGACCACCAGGAGGAGGGCCCCTAGGTCCCCCGAGGGGAGGACCTCCATAAGGTGGCTGTCCGGGACCTCCAAGACCACCAGGACCCGCATGGGGAGGACCTCCATAAGGTGGCCCTCCGACACCTCCAGCCGTATGAATATGTATTCCTCCCAATGCTAGCATGTAGGACCAGTTGTGTTGCCCCCATGGAGTAAAAGTATTTCCAGGATATGGAATTCTAGTGTAAGACATGCCCGTAGGAGTAGGTTGATAATTCATATTTCCTACAGGTACTTGATTTGATGGGTAACCATACCCCCAGGAAGCTTGATTAACTACAGGTTGTGCCCCTAAGGGTTGAATTGAACTCAAAGGAGGGTTAACTATATTCGTATTGGTAGGAGGAACGTAAACTATGGATGTGTCTGCATTAGACGTATGTCTATTATGAGTAACAACTCCACTAGAAGGTAACATAGATCGTGCTGAGGGTTGCCCCCGGGAATTAAAATGTACTGATACAAATGGAGTTGAAGGTTTCCCCCAAGACCTAGAAGACCTAGGAGGACTAGAAATAGACCTAACATTTGCAATCATAGGATCGGAAGTTTGACTTGGGTCATGTGAAGTCTCAACAGGATCAACAGGTTTCATAGAATCAACCAGTGAACGATATCCGACTGGCCAAGGAACCGTATTATGGGGAAGAAGAGCCGACATAGGTTCTTTATGAGGGATTGGGGTTGCTAAGATGGCAACTAATCTATGCATTCTCTATTGAAAATATTGTGCACGGTGAATAGCTAATTGAATTTGTCTATACTCTTCTTCACTTGGTGAAGAATGTTCAGGAGAGGGCCTATGTACCCCAAATGAGGCAATGGTCTGTCCCATAGAAGTTCCCCAAAACAGAGCATTAGGACCATAGTCTAGACGAACAAGACTATCAACATGACCTCCCATAGGACCATAAGAAGTGAATTGGTCTCCAATTTCGACAACTAGGGAATAACATAAACTTCCATAGGACCAAGGGAATAACATAAGAAGCGAATTGGTCTCCACTTTCGACAACTAGGTTATCTTCCACATGGGAAGTAGTTGTAGATCCTTGGTCAGTGGCTTCCATTGGACCTTCTCCTGTAACGAGAGGAAAGTCGGGTGGCAAGCCTTATGTTCTTCTGGACCGTCTCAAATGAAACTCATCCAGATTGCACAGTCACTAATATAACCTAGGGTTTCAGAACTAAGAAAAAACATGCAAAAAAACTTTCTCCTACTGAAGCTACAGGCCAACAAGAAAATTCAAATGACAGGATGAGCTCAAATGGTCGGTCTCTCACCAGGATTGTCAAGTAGGTGCAACTTGCGATATAACACAAGGGTACGTGCACAGTAATCTCCCTGAATGTTGTTTTCGGTGTATTGCTCCACACAAGACGGCCAAAGGGATTTTCTCAGATAGATAAGGTATCCTAGTGGGGTCTCCCTATATACTCAAGGTACGTGGGAGCTCAAATCGGTAGTAGTGTTGTCTAGTGCACAACCGTTCACAAGGGGCCTTCCGATATACAATCGAGTATGTAAAGTACCTTTCTATATACCTCAAGGGTATGTGAAAGGTCGCTCGATATACCGATGGTACGTGGAAGAAACGCACGAGTCCCGGGTTGTAGTGCAGACAAATAAAGACAACTCCTATGCTTAACGATGTCCGAACACGTCTCTAACCTATCACTCAAATTTCTATACAATTTTAAGCTTATAACTACCGTTAATTTTAAAGTGGACGGTTAGGTGAATGCATGAGGTTTTGATAGAAAAGTAAAACCATGCAAATATGAAATGCAAGTTCATTCACTTTACCATTAAGTATGCCTAATTATGGGAAGGAGAGAGTGTTTTCTTTTCAATTTTGCTTTGAAACCAAAAATTCCCCAAACAATTATACTAAAAATTCTTTTTCCAAGCATACAATCAAACAACACTTCTTCAAATCAATTCTTTTGAAAGCAAACGGGTAGGGTAAGATCTCTTTTCAAAGAAGAAGAAAGACAAACAACACTCAAATATGCATATGCAATCTTTTTTTTCAATTTTTCTTTAAAACATGGAAAGATCTAACTTAAACTATTGATATTTTTTCTTATGAAGAGATAATGATGCAAAAGAGACAAAAGAACAAAGGAATCCTGAAAGCTTGTGAGGCTAATCAGAGACCCAATGACTTGAGCTCAATAAAAACAATGACCTAATCTCAATCAATTTTCTTTTTTTTCAGAGCGAAAAGAAGTCTTTCTCACACTTAATGAAAAATAGAAACAAACAAACTGATCTAAGGGAGTCTTTCTTTTCAGTATATCTAATAATAGGAAGAGATCTAATCCGACCTAAATCTTCCAAAAACTCCTTTCAGAATAAGCAAACCTACAAGCAGTAATAAATGATGAATCTAACCTAGCTTTTCGATTTTGACAAACAAAATTTTTCCACATAAAAAATTCATATTTCAATCACTCAGGGATTTGCAAACAAGTTTAGAAAAAGCTAACTGAACACACAAAAATCCAAAAATCACAAATTCTTTGCAAAATTTTGAAAATATCAAGGTCTGGATCAGGCCTACCTGGAACCGCGCCAAAGGGGTTACTGACAGAGCGGTTTTGGAGCCGAACCGCTTCTTGCTCACTGAACTCAGGCAGTGGCACCGCCTATTGCTAACTGGATGAAGGCGGTGGCACCGCTTGTTGCCCACAACATAAGCGTGGTTCCCTCTAACAATCCAGAACACAAGGATAGCGAAAAAATCAAGTTAAAAATTGCAAAAACTCTACAAAAATTGATGAATCAACAATAATACAGAGCATATAAAGTCGAGGTGACTCAGCTATGAAGAGATCTCAAGGTTTCAAACCAAAACTTCACTAAATCAGATGTAGATCTGACTGAAAAGATTGAAGGCTGGAGTTTGGATTCAGAAACTGAGGAAGATCATATTAACTGAAGCTCATGTTCCCCAGTATGGTCGCCAAATTTGTTATTAGGAATATATCACCTTCTGCGGACAAAAGTTGTTCCTATGGTCTGAATGGTTCAGATCCAGAACAAATGAGTAACAACTAGGTTGAAGACTTTCCCTGGAAACTGTAGATGCCTAGAATAAAACCTCTGATGAAATACTTGTAGACCTACATAAGCACATCAAACATACAACAACATCAAAGATACCATAAAACTATCCATAGATCCATATTAGTGACTAAGGAATCCAATAATATATATGTGAGATTATAACACAATAGATATATGGGAAGGAAATCAATTTTTCATTAATAGATGAATGAAAGAGCTTACAACCGTTTTTCCTTAGTGTCGATGCACCCATTCACAAGACTAGCACCTCATTCCCGATAGCTCCAACTTGCTCCTCTATGCTCTCTAATGGATTAGGCCATGATGTTAATTCAATAGCATAACTTTACTTCTTTCTTCTCCCCTCAACCATGGAGTATGACTCTGGTTTTATAGGTCTCAAAGGGATATGAATGGTTGAGAGATTGGTAGGTGAGGTGGCCATATGATCCTCAAAGGATGGATCTCGAGCTTCATTGACCCAGGTGAATAGGGATCAGGCTAGACACAAGGCTTTTGTTCTAGAAGTCTCATGAAATCTCCTTTTTTTCACTTTTTACCAAGGGCACCGGTTAGACTCCCTTATGACAGAGCGGTGATGGGTGAGAACCGTGCCAAAGACAAAGGTTAAAGGCGTTGGCACCGCCTGGTTTCCACATTACTTGCGCGGTGCTGCATAAGGTACCGCTTATTTTTCTAAGGGTAAGAGCGGTGCTGAATTTTTGTATGTTAGGATCAACATCTAGAGTAATGTTTTTTCACTTCAAGTTTGGAATTGAGGGCAAATAGAGGTGTTAGGGATTTTATCACATGCTGGTGACAAGATTTGGGTGTAATAGTTGTTATAAATAGAGGAAATTTTCTTTGACAATGCATCCTTCAAAATTTAACAGGTGCGAAGCGATGGCATACAACAGGCATTCGACCGGTGGCATAATGTGATGGATTAAAAAATTATTATTACAAAAAACACTCCAATCATTAAGGGAGTCATCATTTTAGCATGACGCATTCATCATGGATCCACACAAACAATGTAATAGGAGGAGAAGAACCCATGCTATGATAGATAGTTGACAAAACCCTATTACACAACTGACAAGAGGATTAAGGAGATACTCGAGCAAAGAAACCCAAATGCGCATAGAAGCAACAATGACAACACCAAGGTGGAAAACCTAGGAAATAAGTTTCCACCTAGGAAAGAAGAAAACACTAATATATGCATGATATTATTGTTAGCAATGTTTACTCTATTACAGATCATTTAATGGAACGACAACAAGATAATTGTTGAATCTCAAACTATTTAAAATTCAGTAGACATCAAAACTGCTGTAGCTACATTAAATAGCATACAGTACGCTGAATATTACTCATCAACTATATTACCCAAGCCAAAACATAAGACCGTTTCAACCATCATTTTGAGCCAAAACATAGGACCGTTTCAACCAGCACTTTGAGTCACTCAATATAGTAATTTACTCAATAGAGATAGCCAATCGATAGGGTCAATCTAGTCTAGTCGTACTCATTAAATGGCTAGTTGTACTAGTTGTGCTTGGCTTGGCTGGTAAGGGCTCGGCTAATATTGATTGATTAAATAGGCCTAACTTAAAGCCTTACCTTTGTGTTACCCGTTAATACGAATAGTCATTCATACTCGTACAACCAGTCTATATCTTGCCTTAACCATTCATACGGTAAGGCTTTGTATTAGAGAAAGCATATTAGGGCAAGTATCTTCCTGTCATTCCCAACTTGTTCATCAGGGTATGTATTCTATCACTATTGTCCCTGCATGACCTATTCATTCCCAACTCATGCACACCCACACCATATATGCCAACACTCCACATCAATGAGCGAGAAGGAGAACAAAAAAAAAATGCCAAACACTCCACATCAATGCAAGGATATGATAGACAAACTCATAGGCCAAAACATATGGCACTATGACAGTTGGAAGTACAAAAATAAAGCGTTGGTGTGCAAGAATGCGAGTTGTGGCTATAGCAGAGCAGCTATTTGACAGGGAATTGCGTTGATTTACAGAAAGGGCATCCTCGTAAGCGAAAGGAAACATAACATACCCGCAACAAGGTCAGAGAGACATATTGAAGCTATACAACATACAGTGAAAATAGGCAAAGGAGACCACACCAACAAGCTTCCAGGTAGAGATGTAGCCCAACCAAAAGCATAGTCCTCATAGATACACCACCCAGAAGCATTATATAGAGAGTACTTCGTGTGGTGATGAATGCGGCGACGATCATCATAAGATATATTGGGCTAAAAATGCCGTGTCTAGAGATAAATGATTAGATATCCATACCATGGGTCGGTTGGGATTATTAGGAATAGAAATTCATCCGAGAATGAATCACTGGGATCAGAATCTGTTAAAGCATAGGGAAGGTCACACATCAGCTCTGCAAAGACCAATTATTTCTTTGAAGTAGCTTTGGAAAACACAAGGTCAAACTCCTATAGGATGACAATCCATCGGGATTATTTCCCCCCTAGCACCTGACGAGTCAGGATGTAGTACATAGGGTTTTGGTCTGCAAGTATGGTAGTGGTGCGAAGCAAGATGTAGTGATGAAAATTTTGGACAGCAATGACCATAGCGAATGCTAGCTTCTCCACACATGAGTATCAAGTTTCATAATCGAGAAGATTCTTACTAGCATAGTAAATCATGTGTTCTAGGCTATTCTAGTTCTCTTGGGATAAAACCATTCCGATGGTAGTAGTAGAGGCAGCAACATATAAGAGAAAATCCTTCAAATAATTCAGGGGGTGTATCATGGGTGAATGGGTAAGAGCTTGCTTAATATTATCAGAGGCTTGTTGGGCCTAGTCATCCCAGAAGAACGAAGTATCCCTCTTAAGGAGACACATATAACCATGCATTTTCTCAGCAAAGCTACAAACAAAACGATGAAGAAAGTTTGCCTTCCCTTGCAAACTTTGGAGTTCAAGCAGGTTGGTTGGGGGATGCAGGGTGAGTATTGTAGTGATCTTTAATGGGTGTATCCAAATACCATCCTTAGAAACCACGAAGCCTAAGAGACGTCCCGTCTCAATGCAAAAAACACATTTGTGTGGGTTCAGCCATATTTTGTAATGGCAACATCTCAGAAAAATGTCCCTAAGATGTTGAGGATTTGCTTCCCGTTGTTGTGAATGCACAGGGAGATCATCTAGGTATGGCTCCACGATGTTCTTAATGTCGTGAAACACATAGGACATAACATTCTGGAATGTGGCTTCGACGTTCTTAAGGCCAAAGGGTAACTTCCTGTAGGCAAAAGTTCCCCACGGGCATATAAATGTCATTTTATGCTGATCAGTGGGCAATATCTCAGTTTGATTGTAGCCGGAAAAGCCATCAATGAAAGAGAAGATGACACTCCCAGCACACTTATCGATGATCTGATCGATGTGTGGAGTCGAAAAGTTATCCTTAGGACAAGCTTTATTCAGGTCTCTAAAATCGATGCAGACTTGGATAGTTCCCTGTTTTTTGTTCGCAGGAACAATATTCGATACCCATTCCGTCAGATGCACAAGATAGATGAATCCTGCGTTCAGAATTTTTTCAACTTCAGCTTTGATAGCTGCAGCCTTCTGTGGATGGACTTGTCTCAATTTATGCCTAACCAATCTGGTTGTGGGATAGGTTTTTATCTCATGGACCACAATAGATGGGTCTATCCCAGGAATTTCTTCATGAGACCAGGAAAAAATATCTCGGAATTCTTTAAAAAGTGCTCTATACTCTTCAGTTTCGTCTATTGAATAGTTCTGCCCTACGTGGACATGTTCAATAGTTCCAGACTTAACCGATATATCGATTGGATCCATTTTGGTAATGTTGCATAAATTGCCTTCAGACTCAGAACCTTGCAACAAGCATTAGAGAGAATTTGAGGTCAAAAATGGGCCTCCTAAGAGATGTACTACAAAAATATAAGATATATTAAAATATTATGAGTTAGGGGTTTTATGGGGTAGGTATATATGCAAACTCACCTCCTACACTACTTTTTATGCACAATATAAATAACCATAGTTGAGTTACTTTTCTAAATTGACTATAAATAAAATTAATAAAATAACTCTACAATGATGTGACTAAGATTCATTGTAAATTCCCAAAAATTTATTGTCCTTTAGCATTTATTTGTCTTCAACTTGTAAATAAAATTAAACAAAAATGAGTTTAATTTATATGCATAACTAACATATTTTTTTCATATAAATATCATTCATGAGTT